>LPNX011111033.1:0-92992 GCA_001517045.1 Pseudotsuga menziesii
CTGTTATAAATCAGCAAGTCAATAAAATACTTCGCTGCCCCGTAAACTGTGTAAAACGAACCAGCAAGACAAACTGTTGTCCTCTCTTTGCTGTGTAAATTCAGCAAATAGAAAAGTTTTACTACGCTTCCCTCTCTCTCTCAAAACTGTGTGAATGATGGACATCAGGTGAGATTGATTTATAGGCACCAATTCCAAGAGGACTTGTTATGCAACTTTGACTTAACTTGAGACTTAAAAAATAAAACTTTAATTATTCTTTTAGATTGACACAGATAACTTGGGTGCATGGAAAGACACATGAGATCAAACTAAATCTAAAATTAGATACTAGAGTTTACAACTGGCAGAAACTTTGAGTTTGTAACTGACAGAAAAGTACACGAAAAGCTAACTGAAAGTTACTTCAGTTCTCAACTGAAAGAGTCTTTGAGTTCTAAAAATAGATTAGGCAGTTAACTGAAAAGATACTTTAGTTAACTCAAATAGATAACTGAAGGTTAAATTAGATCTGGAATTTTCTTTAGTTAACTAACTTAAAAACTTCACGAGACTAAAGCATGGGAAGACAACTCGACTTGTCATGACTTAACTGAAAGATGCTCTCAACATCGACTTAAGACTTAGACTCAAAGAGACATATTCATGGTGGATGAATTTATTCGTGCCAACGCACTAGATCAATATATTTATTAGCATAAGGAAGATTGTTTGTTTCTAGCTCATAGGAATTTTACATTCAACCTAACTTTTGCTAGATGCCTTGGCTTTTGCGAAATGCTCACAAGGCTTCCTGTCTTGACTTTTGGCGTAGCTCACAAGGCTTGTTCGTTCGCCTTGACTTTTGCTATGACCTCACAAGACTTACGAAGGCATTATCACTTTCGTTCTGACTTTTGTCTTGGCTCACAAGGCTTGTATGTTCACCTTGACTTTTTCCATGACTCACAGAACTAGTTAATCTCCAAGTCTCCCTGGCTAGCTTCAGGGTGGTCACTTGTGACCTCAAACCTTGGAGAATGCCTACTGATGCTGATTTCAACAGTTCGGACGTAGTCAGTCCTTACATATATATCTATATATGTGTGTGTTCCCATGTTGGAGATGATAAGGTCACAAAGCACGTGAGGTGCACCTAGGAGGTTCTCCTTTACTAGTAGAACACATGTTGACAGTGTAGAGATGTAATGCACTAAGTGTGCTCCTAGGCAATTCTTGCATAGTAGATGTTATATGTTGTCTTAATGACATGAAATATCCTGGCCTACTACTATGGTGATAGAATGCAGGTGGTGATCTGCATCTGAGATGTGCTCTATGTATTTATTTTGTTTTGTGCAGGGAAAAAGCGATGATTTGGATACGATGAGATAAAGGTAGGAGACACAGATTATTGTCGTGGTAATGTAAAGAATGTTTAGGATAGTTCCTATGTGATGGATTGCTCGCATATGTGATGAATACCTAGATGAGAATGCCTACACCCAACATGAAAAAGGGTTGGCTCTGTAGAAACTTTTGATGAAAGATAGTACATTTCAATGATCGATATGAAGATGATGATGGTAGCAGCTATGATGATGACTCTATGACTCTGTGACGATGAATCTGCGATGAAGAATTGACAAGATGTGTCGATGATTATGGAAGAGAGAGAATACCTTCCTAGTAAAGAGGGAGTGTTGATGTATGTGTAAATTCAGAAGATATTCTTATATATATTATCATTGTATGTTGTTGTACCTCCATCGGAGATGTGTTTACCTCCTTTCGGGATGTGATTATTGTGTATTGACCTTGAGGTACAACCTCCATTGTAAGTCGGGGCAATAGTCCCCAATGTAAGATCATGTAACGTGTATTTGGTTTCTCTCTAGGAGAAGTCGGCCATGTTAGGGTAACAAGTCGGCCCCATTCATGTAATAGATCAAACACTTGATTAGTATAAATAGGGAGGCGCCCTCCCTCATTTATATACACCTTACACTCACCTAAGTTCAGATGAGAGAAAGAGAGAGACAAGGAAGAAAGATAGATAGCTGCTAGAGAATTCTTATTACTGGGATTGATCATCTTATAACACAGTCTTTGTAACTATATTATTCTGAGGAAGTTTGCGAGGTTTTCTTCTTTATGGTTTCTTCGATGAAAATCTGTGTGTCTTGTGTATCTGTTGTATCTTATGCAGATTGTCTTACTTGTTATTATTTC
Organism: Pseudotsuga menziesii; assembly: GCA_001517045.1. NCBI lineage: Eukaryota > Viridiplantae > Streptophyta > Pinopsida > Pinales > Pinaceae > Pseudotsuga > Pseudotsuga menziesii. The sequence continues at coordinate 2,212 of LPNX011111033.1, forward strand.
ATATAAAGTTCCTAACTTAGCTAATAAAATATACGAAAAAGTAACATTTTCAAATTTCTTTCAACTTTATACAATGTAATGATTAATATTGTTATCAATTTTTTTTATTTATAGTTTTCTTTTATAATAATACAATATTATTATTATAACTTTTAATCTTGAAGTATATATGGTAATGGGAAGTACAATAGTATTTAGATTGAGTGACTCGTTTTTTCAATATACACTTTTCCATATAAACAAATTAGCACATATAAAATCCTTTATAAAGTTTTGGTTCCATCAAATCCTTAGTCATTATTAACATATTTCTCATAGTTTTCGGAGAGAATGATACCTTTATGTTTCTCTTCTCTATACTCTTGGCAATATTGTTTCAGTTTAAATTTTAGATTGTTTCATCAATTCTATTTTCTTGTGTATCTCGAACCTTTCTAAGACGATTAATATATTTTTGTGTGTTATGTTTATTTAAAACTCTTAGAACTCAAGCTACCAATGTATTGATAACATCGATCTTTTGTACTAGGTAGTGATGTGACTAAGTATGATTTTCATTCCTATATACCTAGTGTGCTAGGGATCAATCTTGTCTCATTATGGATGAGAACACAGATCAACTAGAAACACATTTTCTTTTCTTAACCTATGGTGAAATTGGCATGTTTGTATTAATTATTAACATAGTTAATGAAATTTTTCAATCATTTTCTTTTGTGTGTCAAATTACATAATAATAATAATAATAATAATCTATTTTTAAGGTCACCGCCAAGTGAGACACCAAATTGGTGTATGAGATCCCCTTGTTTGTGGGACAAGGGACCCCCCTCTGCGCAGCGATTTAACTGCTAAAGTCTACAGAGGTGTACATACACTACCCCCTATGGATTTGAACCCATAACCTCCTAAGAGGAAACACATGCTCTTAACCATTAGGCCCACTCGAATTAATTAATCATCTCCATATCGAATTAATTAATTAATTACACTTTTAGAAAAAAAATCCATCATATTAAATTCCTAAAATGACCCATAAAAATGTTAGCAACAACTATATAAAAATAGGCCACTCCGTTACAAATCTCTTTCCCATATATTTTACTAAAATATGTTGACCAAAACACATGTTTAGAAGACTCGTTGATTGAAGTTTCATAATGTGAGAAACTTGTATTTACCTGAAAAGCTTCATTCTTTTTTTAAGGGGACTACTTAAAAAATCTAACCAATCATTATGAATATATGAATATTCCCTTCCTTCATCATTTTCCAAACATATGTTGTCTTTTAATATGAAGGAAGTGCTCCCTTATGAGAGGTTTAAACTTCTCTCTAAATTACTTTAGAGGTTTAAACTTTTTTGTAAATTACTTTACTGGATTATAAGTGAGAAATTTCCCTCCCTTCATCATTTTCCAAACGAGTCCTTTAATATGGAGGAAGTGCTTTACGATGAGAGGTTTAAACGTTTTTGTAAATTACTTTACTGGATTATAAGTGGGAGAGCTTATAAAGAATGTTAATTGTATGGACTTTTTTGAAACCATAAATTTATGGTATTATTGTGTAGGTATCATGGTATTTTTTAAGGATTCTTATATTATACTTAGGTATAGTATTCTAAACGATTGTTTTGAATTGAAAAAAACATGTTTATAGATAGGTAGACGAATATTAAATACATGAAATATAAAATTAACCCTGAAATGTATAAATTTTGGCGAATATTATGATCAAAAAGCATATTTTTATGTAATATAGATGATATTAGACACTAAAAATGACCGAATTTATTTTTGAAAAAAACCCAAAAGATAGCCAATTGGCAAAATTTTGCCTCTAAAAATTACAATGGTTGGTATTATTGTGTTTTTAAGAGCAATTTTATTATTTTTGTTATTTTGTAGAGATGAATCATTTATTATGTAAAAAATATCGTGTTTATTAGATTATTTTTTACTTGATTCTTATGTTAAAATAATCAATTAAGAAGATTAATATCCATTTCATTTCAAGAGTTTTCTTACATAAAATATTATGTTTATTAGATTCTTTGTGCTTGGTATTTTTCTTATGTTAAAATAATCAATTATGAATCCATTTCATTTCAAGATTTTTCTTAAACAAGATTTTCTACAACAATGAGGTATGTCAAATTATTTTGGAAAAGAATATGGTGTGCATTTATAGGTTCCATTATTTATTATCCCAAGCATGTAGTATAAGCATACTTACCAATTTTTATTCAACAATAATTATAAATTTATTCAAATATTTGTTGTGAAGATTATCTAGCAAGATACTTGCTACATAGATCATCAAATATAGTGATTTCAGATAAAATGTCTCAACACCATAAGGCCATCGCTTTGGCCAAAATACTATAAGAAACATTAAAATAAAAGATCACTTGATGTTGCTAATCCATGAAATTAACCAATCACAAAACCTAATAATTGCTTGATAAATTTGTGTTCTACAATTTCCAGAAGTGCATCATATATTTACCAATTACTCACCTCCATACCCACCACACACCCACACACCTATTCATTTGTGTAAACTTTTATTGATAAGAGTTTGAAGCAATTTCCTTTGAATTCCTTCCTTAGAGACATTGAGCAAGGCATGCGAAACATCATGTGTTTCTTTGAAAACCATTGTATTTAGAATCCTTTCCTATCCTTTAGAACCACAAGATGGGTAGCCATAAATCAAGGCATTCAAATTATGGTCGTCAAAGACCATATCTCGAGGATATCAACTAAATAAGCTTCACAAGGAAGACCATAATTATATAAAATGCATGAATGTGTGCAATAATTAAAATGCAACATAATTAAACAAGCATGGATTACCCAAAATTCATGGGAAACCAAATGTTCACAACCATATTTAGCATAATCATACAGAATATGCAAAATACATAGAAATTCATAATAGAAAACACCATTAATTTGCATTTTCATAAACAAGGAAAATGTATTTATATATTAACATAAGATAGTTCAAAAATTGATTATGTCTATCTCTCTCAACTCAAGCTATTTTCTTTCAACTTCAACTAATCTACTCTTACGAAGAAATCCAATCTTATCACCCAATTATGAAATAACCATTGTGTTGTCTTACACTACCCCTCACGACACAATGCAAATCTTCTCTCTACTCAACAATATTTCCCTCCCATGTTCTTTAGTGTGGTTAGAAATGGCCCAAATTGCTATATACTTCTTTCCCTCCCATGTTCATTAGTGTGGTTAGAAATGGCCCCAATTGCTATATACTTTTTGGAAATTGTTTGCTAGCATAATATTTGAGTAAAAAATTCATAATGTGTCATGGATTATTAGCGTGCCCAACTTTTATGCTAACTTATATCTACTTATATTTTATTGAAGTTGATAATTTTCTCTTCAGAATGTTTATTTAAATGCTCATTTGTTACTATTTTTAAATGAAGAAAATTCATAGCCAACAAAGATGAATAGAAAATGACTGCAGTTGACAATTTTCTCTTCACAATGTTGATGTTTGGTCATTTGTTAATTTCATAGCCAACAAAGTTGGATGAAAAATGAGAAATTCAAATAAATCAATGGTTAAAAATTATAACACCAATATAGAAACTTTATATATGCATTTAATGATTATTTTTTATAGTTTTTTTAGCATCCTATAAAACATCACAAATATAAGAATTTTTATATACATGTTTTTAATGATTGATTTTAATAGATTGTTGGAAGACACCTTTTTCTCCTGTTAATTAAATCATAACATTTATTTTTCATAATGACTTTGAACTATTATATATTATATTGTAATATTAATATTTATATAACTTAATTTTCTATTAACAAACTTTCCACTAAATAAAAATATCATATTTAATCAATACAAATACAAATACAGTATTTAATCAATAAAAATATAATATTTACATCACATATTTAATGAATTAAATTATTCATTAATCAAATTTTGTAAAAATACTTTATATATTTAAAGGAATAAGCTAGATGGTTCTATCTCTCTCAACTCAACCCATTTTCTTTCAACCTCAACTTCCACTACCCCTTAGGACACAATGAAAATCTTCTCTCTACTCAACAATCTTTCCCTCCAATGTTCCAATGTTCATTAGTGTGGTTAGAAATGGTCCAAATTGCTATATACTTTTGGAAATTGTTTAGGAGAATAATACTTGGGTAGAAAATTCATAATGTGTTATTGATTATTATCTTACCCAACTTCTACCCTAACTTATATATATTAAAGTTGACAATTTTCTCTTCACAATGTTGATTTTTGCTCATTTTTTAATATCTATAAATGAAGAATAATTTATAACCAACAAAGATGAATGGAAAATGAATGAGGTTGACAATTTTCTCTTCACAATGTTTATTTTTGGTCATTTGTTAATATCTATAAATGAAAAATAATTCATAGCCAACAAAGTTGAATGAAAAATGAGAAATTCAAATAAAATGATGGTTAAAATTACTTATTCCTAATACTAATATAAAAACTTTATATACATGCATTTAATGATTAATTTTAATTATTTTCTTAACATCATATATAAGACATCATACAATATAGGAATTTTTATATACATGCTTTTAATGGTTGATTTTAATAGTTTGTTGACATCATATAACACACATTTTCCTTTTAATTAAATCATAACATTTATTTTTCATAATAATTTTTGAATTATTAAATATTATATTGTAATATTAGTATTTATATAACTTAATTTTATATTAACAAACCTACCATTAAATAAAAATATAATATTTACATCTCATATCCAATGAATCAAATCATTCATCAATCAAATTTTGTAAAAATACTTTATATACTAATCAAATTAATAAATCAAATCATTCATTAATCAAATTTTCTAAATATACTTTATATAATAATCAAATTACGCAGTCTTATCACTATTAATGTCTACACAATCTTATCCATTAACTACATTAAAAATTTTAAATACAAAATATCCGGATTCCATGATAACATTAAGCTGACAATGACAATTAAGTTGCTCTTGCAACTATTTCATGAACAAATTCTTGAATAAGATAACATTAAGCTGACAATGACAATTAAGTTGCCCTTGCAACTATTTCCTGAACAAATTCTTGAAGATTTTCATCTGAAGATCCGCCATCTCCCATTGCCTCCCTTGATAATTTCTTCAACCGTAAAGCGTTCTCCCTCAGCTGAACACCCAGTTCGCTTTCCATAATCGTCCTTATACTTTTTTCCACATCCTCCTTCCCTACGACTCCGTCTGCGGATCTTGTCTTAAGTCTCAGTCCCGTCTTCCATTTCTCCACAATGTACAGTGAATTAGTCGTCTGGTCGCTCCATTGAGGAAAAGCCAACAGGGGTACCCCCAAACTGAGACTTTCCAGCGTCGAGTTCCACCCACAGTGCGTCATAAATGCACCGACTGACGCATGAGAAAGCACTTGGAGCTGTGGACACCATGGAACAACTAGCCCTTTGCCGGAGCATTCGGTCAGGAAACCTTCCGGCAAGTTTTCTTCACTGTTCATCTGCTCCTTGGAATTAGAAGGTGGACGAATAACCCATAAGAAGCAACATCCAGAAGCTTTCAGCCCAAGAGCTATCTCTCGAGTTTGTTCTTTAGAAAGAACGGTAAGGCTGCCGAAGGAAACGTACACAACGCTTCCCAGTTCCTTCGAATTCAGCCAATCCATGCAGTTTGCTGTTTTCCAAAAATGCGCGCCCGTGTCTGTGTCTTCGGGATCCCGTCCATTCAAGAAAGCCGAGGGTACGAGAGGGCCGACAGTGCGCATCGGAGCTATCGATTTCATTGAGTTTATTTCCTCGGATTCGAGACCGACAAACGAATTTCCCAGTATCCATGTCGCCTCTGTAAAAGTCTTAAACTGATCCATTACCAATCGCATGAAAGTCTCGTTGGTTTTAGATGGTTGCAAAAAGGTCGGCAAATCCGATACGTTCAGAAGCGGCAAGCCGGGTATTTCTATCAGATCCGTCGGCTTCTCTGTTCCGTCTCCCGAGATTACTGAAAAGAAGAATTAAATCAAATCAGGAATATTATATATGAGAGAGTAGAACTTCTAGATGTAATTGAAATTACTGAAAGAAGGTGCATACCCAATCCTGTGCTGAAATGGTAATAGATTGAGTAAATTGCGCAGGATTGCGTCCAGAAGAAAGCGACAGGAATACTAAATTTCTTTGCAACTTCAGGAACCCAGTGAAGGAAGGAATCGTAAACGATGCAACCTATGTTGTTTCCTTGAGCGCTTAGCCTTTCTATGAGATTTGATAACGTGAGTCCTCCCATCTTGCATAACATGTCCAACCTCATCTGGGGGTTCTTCATCCCGTCGAAATCCCTCGGAAGTCCATCCGAGATTGTTTCAAACTGAACTTTCATGGATGAGTTTGTCTCCCCGGGCACTGCATCTTGCGCCTGTAACATGCGCTCTCGGATGGCTTCAGTCGTCACAAGGATGACCTCCAGATTTTTATAGGCGAGACGTTTGGCAAACTGTAACATTGGATTGATATGACCCTGCGACGGATAGGGCACCACCAGAACGTAAAGCTTTCTGGACTCGAGCCCACTTAAGGATTGCATCCTTCCAAGAACTAGCGTGAGAAATTTACTACACAAAGTCCAGAAATAATCAAACCACTTGTGGCAGGCTGATCCGTCGAGTCGATCCTATGAATCGAGAGCTGAATCGTTGGTAGGCTCCTAAATTTTATTTATAGATCATATTCCACACATGGGCTGCAGCCCCTTGCTAGGCTTCTAAATTTTAATATATATTCGCTCATCAACGATGACTTTATTGAATGCACAATACATGGCTTCAACAACAACATCAATGTATCGACCCAAAAATGTGTCATCGCCAGCTAGATGCACTTCCTCGAATCGAAGACTACAGTGGCATTAATTGACAGAGAAGTACAGATACAATAGTCGTATGAGGTGAGGTGATCGATACCTCTAATGTAAAACAAATGAAAGAGTATCGAATATGACAGAAGCGTGCCCCACTGCCCCATCATAACGCGGCAGCAACAGCGGCGAACATTATTAATTAAACTCCTTGCACCATACGTTTCGCCCCCCAAGTTCCAACGTTTAGAACCGCGTATATTATCCTTTGATAATTCATTGCACGATACGTCATTTTACTTTGAAAAGACTTACGAGTAGGGTTGGAATTTAATTTCATCTCTACCCTTCCTATTAATTTTGTGTTTTTTTTATTAATAAAAATTTAGTGAGGTAACAAAAATTTATTTGAAAATTTAAAAAAAAAAAAATTAGTTGAAAATGTTAGTGAGGTGAAAAAAAGTTATTAAAAAATTAAGTAATAAAAATATTATTTTTATTATATATTTAAAAAAATTAACTATAAAAAACAACACAAGTTAATAAATGCCCTCCACCAACATTTGGCAATAAAAAAATAATAACTATTTATAGAAATAGCCATGTATATATATATAGAAAATTCTTTATCAATTTAGTTAAACATTCTCTCAAAATAATGTAATTATTTGACAAGAAAATTACCTTTAATAGGCAAAACTTCCTCAAATTCCAAGAGTGGTTACTAGTGCCTAACTTTTGAGAAAATAATTAAAAAAAGTAACCAAAACAACGAAGGCATGAGAATCACTCTCTAACTCAAGCGCTATGGTTCTAGCTCTCGGCTTGATGCTTGTTAGGGTTTTTTCTTGCATACTCTAAACAACCTTGATTCCTCCTGCACCCTCGTAGTCCTATCAGTCGCTCGGCCCTGATGTACCCTAACAAACATCTCTGCACCTAGAATCTCTGTATGCTGCAAAACACCAGATGACTGCCTCCACGCTGAAAAATAGGCTCGGAAGATATTCCAATTCCCGATATATACTCTCCAGAAGACATCCAAATCCTTGACATAGACGCGCCTCAGAAGCCTTTGGGGTTCACCCTGCAAGAAACCAGCACCTGCATAGCCAAAAGCATCGCCAAACCTAGTCTAGCCCTCCTTGCTGCGTGAATAAATGCCCAAGTTTAGTTTGTGAGAGACCATGCCCTAACTGGCAAATTCATAGGCTTCTGACCCACTGAGCAAGCTCAAAGAGGATGGATTGCTGCTAAATGGAAACCTTGAGCTCACTTTGACCTATAGCTGGATTCCAAAGTTTTCTTCACAATCATCTTTCATCACCTTGAAGATAAAACCAGAGTGGAAGAAGGCAACCCCTATTTCTTCAACTTTGTGGGTCTGTATCTAAAGAATTGGACGGATAGCTTCTGCCCAGAAAAAGAAGACTTCACCTAGGCACCATTTTGGATAAGGATGTACTCCCTCTTGTGGGAATATTGGGATGAAGATACGCTAAAGGATATCGGCAACACCCTGGGCACCTTTGTGTGCTCTGTTGATCAGACAAAGCTCAACAAATTCACCTCCTATGCGTGAATCTGTGTCTACATGCATATCGCCAAAGCCCTAGTGGACACCATAAATTGTATTCATGAAGACTCGGACTGGGTCCAACTGCTGGACTATGAACACGTTCCCTTCAGATCTCGTAGGTGCCATGAGCATGGCCACTTGTTCCAGTATTGTCCCAACATTAAACCCAACACGAATCTGAAGAATAATGACAAAGATGCAAAAGGCTTCCAAAGACAAGGTAAAAAGAGGCGTCAAGGGCGGAATCCTTCGGGAGACACCCCCAATGTTGAGGCCACCTCCATAAGCAATAGATTCAAGACACTCAATAGCCAGCAAGAAAACTTGATGGAAGATCCAAACACAAAGAAGGCTCCCCAAGAAAAGTTCAATAGTACATCTCCCATCTAGCTTCAAGAAGACCCTGGTACCTTCATGCCTCCCCCACAATCCTAAGATATGGACTCCTCAGACCAACCTAGTCAGATCTCGCTTCCTGTAGTAACCCTTCTCCCCGCCTCTATAGATCTTGCCTTTGAAATCTCCATGGACAATGAGATGTCGAAGATAGAATTGGGGGACCTCGATCTCCTGGGACTAGAAGATGCCTGCATAAAAAATGATTTCAGTTCAATTCTTGCTCACCAGATCGAGCTATTGAAAGAGACCCTTGCTAAAGCCAAACGTCAAAACAAACTTGGGGTCCTCAACCTGCAGCAAAAAGACAAGCTCAAACTAATACGGTAAAGCAAAAAAAGAGGAATAAAATCCTCTTTGCAGAGGATAAATGTGCTCGGCACCTAGTTGGTGGAATTAGGGCAATACACCCAGTTAACATAATTTTTCCCTTCCTCATCCCCGGGTTCTCAATGAAGATCATCTCCTGGAATGTTAGAGGTATGAACGGTCTTACAAAAAAATGAATGATGAAAAGAAAAATCTAGCAAGAGAGGCAAGCAGTTCTCTTCATCTAGGAAACAAAGTGCTCGCCAGAAACCCTCCACCATATAATGGAAGAAATATGGAAAGGTTGTCAAACAATGACGACAGATGCAAATGGAGCAGCGGGAGCTATAGCCTTTTCCTGGAACCTAGCTGATATTGCCCTCAACGACTCTTCATCTTGTGCTCATGCGATAATAACTTCCTTTCATATTCTGGGAACCAATATCCATGGTCATCTTCTCAATGTCTATAGCCCTCAACCTCCAGAGCTCAAGCTCAAGCTCCTATAGTTCATGAGTTGTTTCTCCTAGTTGCATCAAGAATCCCCGCTCATCATAGGTGGGAACTTCAACATGATTACCTCCCTTGGAGAAAAAAAAGGAGGTTTAGAAGTCATTTCTGCAGAAGACCTCCTTTTCAAGGCTGCTATCAACAACTGCGAACTAGTGGATCTACAACCTTCCTCTGTTTTTTACACCTAGAACAACCACAAAGGTGGGATTCATCACATCGCCAAGAGATTAGACCGATTCTTAATATCGAAGGATATTTTACATACAGGCGGGATCATAACCTCCTCGGTTCTTTCTATGGCAGGCTTAGATCACTGTCCCATAGACTTAAACTGGCAGAGCATTGGGGACCGCCTCCACCATCCTTTCTAATTTGAAATTTTTTGGCTCTTTCATCTAACCTTCATGGAATCCGCCAGCCTATGGTGGTTTGAGATGCAGCTGACAAGAAAGTCAAAAGTGGCCATTATGCAGCAAAAGCTCAAATCTCTCATAGCCAAACTCAGACTTTGGAATCACACCATTTTTGGTGACATTTTCAAAGAAAAAAAAGACTTGAAGAAAACCTCAAAGATCTCCAATGCTTCATAATGGCTGATAGATTATCAGAGGAAAGTAAACATAAAGAACGGGATCCCATATCTCAACTGAACAAATGATGTAGCCAAGAAGAAATTCTCTAGAAGCAAAAATCCTGAGTAAAATGGCTAAAGGAAGGAGATAGAAACACGACATTCTTTCACAGATCTAAGATACAACATAGAATGAACAATCGTATCTCCAAAATCAAAATGGAAGATGGGGAAATCCTAGAGGATCGGGAGGACATTGAACAGGAACTGACTGGGTACTTTCAGTACCTTTTGGCAGAACTGACAAGCTCCAGAGCCAATGCAATCAAGAAAGTAACACAACATATTCCCAACATAGTCATAGCTGAGCATAATACCTCACTCATGCAAACCATATCTCTCCAAGAGCTAGAACTAGTGGTGAATCAAATGTCTGGTGGTGACAGCGCCTAGCCCGAACGGATTTACTTTTAACTTCTTTCATAGCTACTAGAATATGCTTGAGCATGAGGTTCATGAAGTGGTATAAGAGTCATGGAAAAATCAGTGTATCTTACCGATGCTCAATGCAGCCAACCTCACCCTGGTTCCCAAAGAAACATGAGCCTCCTTGACTGGTAAGTTTAGTCCCATCTCCCTTTGCAATGTTATCTACAAAATCATCTCCAAAGTGGTAGCTAACTGCCTCAAGCCTTTTCTCCCTTTACTCATTTCCCCTGAAAAAATGGGTTATGTCGAAGGTAGACAAATCTTGGATGGAATTATCCTAACTCATGAAATCATTCATTCCCTCAAAGTCAGCTGTGCTCCTGGGATACTCCTCAAACTTTATATTTTTAAATCCTTTGACAAGATTAACTGGGATTTCATAAAAAATATACTCCTAGCCTTTGGTTTTAGTCATGAGTGGACCTGTTGGATCTCCTCCCTAATCAACTCAGCTTTCTTTACGATCCTAGTCAATGGGTCCCCCTCACCTACCTTCTCTCCCTCTTGAGGTCTTCGTCAAGGGGACCCCCTCTCTCCCTTTATTTTCATCCTCATGGCTGAAGGGTTAGGAAGATTGATCCATAAAGCCATTGCCACGGGTTCCTTGTGCGGTCTCTCCCTTCACGACGGTAATCCCCTTGCTTACCAACAGTTCCTAGATGATAACCTTCTCTTTGGTCACCCATCTATCCAAGAATCTCTTGCTCTGAGAGACATCCTCCACACCTTTTCTGAATCCTTTGGTACCACCATCAACCTAGAAAAGTCTCATATCCTCTTCTTTAATACCAACGCAATCATAAAATGTAATGTCTCTTGCATTTTGAGGTTCATTGTTTCCACCCTTCCCTCAAAGTACCTGGGTGTGCCTCTCTTTGACTCAGCAATCAAGCAATCCTCTTGAAAAGAACTCCTCGACAAGCTAGAATCTCAAATTTCTTCCTAGACCTTTCTCTCCCTCAATCTCCCTTATCGTCTCATCCTCCTTAAATCAGTCCTCCAATCCCTGCTGATCTACCTGTTCTTTGTTCTTGCTGCTCCCAAATGGGTTCTAAAATCCATCAGAAGTCTTCAGCGCTCCTTCCTTTGGGGAAAAATCTCTAAGAACAACAAGTTGGACCTAGTGATTTGGAGCACTCTCTATTTTCCTCAAAGCAAGGGAGGACTAGGTCTAAGAGACACCAAAAATAAACAATGAAGTTCTCTCTACAAAAATATGGTGGACTTGGATCTCCCAGAATAACATGACCTAGGGTCAATTGTGGAATATAAAATATGTAACAGATTGGGACCCTTCTTAACTAGTCCGCCTCTATAGTGAGCCCTCGAGATCCCTCATCTGGAAAGCATCCAACACTAAAAAATCTCTCATTCAGAAGCACAACTTCTGGGAGATTAGAGAGGGAGCACACACTTTCTATTGGCAGGACTCTTGGCAAAAAATGCCCAACCTCATCAACCAATATGATACAGGAGAGATTCACATCAACGAGATAATGAATTTCTGACATGTTGTCCAGGACTTCTGGGGACCTGAAGATGCTTCGACTTCCATACTTGGAAATATTCAAGAAGATGGCACACGCCTCTTAATTCAGAAACAATGGAACAAATTTGGAAGGACGTGAAGGTTATAAAAATTATAATTAAACAGGGGCCTGATATACTAAGATGGGGGCATCTCCCCGAAGGATTGTTCACTATAAAGGAGTCCTACTCTATCCTTGCCATCAATGAATAAGATCAATATTCCCCCCTATAGAAAAAAATATGGAATCCTCATGTATGCCCAAAATCTCCACCTTTCTTTGGTTTCTCTCCCACAAGCGCATCCTCACTTGGGACAATCTGCAAAAAAATGGCTTTCAGGGGCCTGCATTCTACATATTATGCAGTAAAGTAGCAAAAGACATAGATCGCCTGTTAGAATCATGCGAGTTGGCCTCAAATATTTAAGATCATATAGAAGATATGTTTAGGAGAACTAACAGAGGCAAGCATAAAGTACTAAACACTCTGCAAAGACAGGAATAAACTCCCTTCCAAAGCGCTCTTCTTAATAGAATATGGGAACTTACCCCTGGCATTTTGGTTTGGAGCATATGGAAGGAAAGGAATTCCAAAATATTCAAGGAATGACAAAATTCTATGGATACTATATGGACAGATCTCAAAAAAAATCTTCAGGACACCACCTTCCTCAAAGAGTGGCAATCCTCGGATTTTCCCTCGAGAACTGCAGAAAAAGGTATTCTAGAAAAATGGAAATTTATGCACTGACCTTCCCCCTCTCTAGGTAGGTTTCCCCCCAGTAGTTTATCCATCCCTGAGCAATGGTCCCCCCCCAGTCGTCATCTTCAAGCTCAAGTTTGACGGAGCCTCTAAAGGCAATTCGGGTGTATCAGGATTCAGTAGAGCCATTCGCAACCACGGTGGTCAAATCTTGCACATCTTCTTCGGAGGCATGGGGTACAACACAAACAACACTGCTGAGCTTGAAGGCCTCACTAAAGGGATCACCATGGCTAAGCAACTACACTTTCTTCATATCATTGCAAAGGGAGACTCACAGGTAATTATTGCTCTGGCCACCAGAATTCAAAATGGCTCATAGGTGTCCAAACTCTCCACTAGTTGGAGAATGGAACACAACATCAGTAGACTAGGAAAAATCTTGGAAACTCTCTGCTCGAACACCTTCCACCATGTTAGGAGAAAATTCAACGCTCTGGTTGACTCCTTGGTGAACGAAGGGGCTAAGTGCAACCTTCCTCTTTGTGTAGGAAAGCTTGGAGCTCCCTTCTAGAACAACTTGATTCTTCTCTGCAGCAATCTCACTTCTCAATACCTCTTGTCCCTAGATGCAGGTGTTTTCCTAGTCCTCTTGACACCTCGGAGCAAGTTCTGTCCACCTAGCGCTAACCAGAGAAGTCATTTAGACCCTCGACATGCTGTAAGCCGTCATTTATTTGACACGACTCACAAGCAAGACCCACCTAGTGGCTTGTGTCATGATCAAGCTCCACCTAGTGGTATACACCTACTATTTGGATCTGGCATGTGCACCCGATATTCCTCCATCCAGGTGGATACACAGGCTTTAATGGGTAAGCATTCACACGAACCTGGTTTAAATGAGAACCACAACGTGGAGGCAGTTCGAATCTCTAAAGCGATGAGAAGTAGCCACTCTCATGGCCTGGCCTTTCATGGTGATGAGATCGGGTTCTCTGATACAACGGGAGAGGTACCTGTGTATTCAAGTAGACATATTCATGATGCAGTCCCTATGTGTGATTCTCCTGTCATCCTCTTTGAATATGTATGAAATGACGACCCTGCCCGCTTCCCTCTGCATTTGCACTCCTTCGATGATCGCTTTGATTCTGGTTTGGCTATGGTTTGGCTCTAGTATGTGTTTGACTTTGTGTGTCAAATTACTTCATCGTCACATAATGACTTGGCCAAGGGTAACCCCATGTCAAGGTGGTGTACATGGTTTGATTCGTGAGGCGGAGCACCCTAGAAAGGCTAAGGCTATTAACAAAGGGTATGATAGCTCAATCTCGCCCCTAGTTTGTGCTCTTATCGAAGACTAGGATTCGAATCAGGTAGAGGACTTTCTGGCTATGGGAAACTATAGAAATTTAACCTAGCACTACGCCTGGGGGCATTCCTATTCCTTTCCATACAGAGATATTTGGGAGCACTAGTCACATTGCACCTTCCATCCCTGCGATGGAAGCTACCTCACATGCTCATACCAGACCTAATGTTAGTAGTCATATACGAATACCAGAGCCGAGATGAGTGACCATAGGGAATACCACTTATACCCCTTCACATGTCCCTTTGTCCTCTATTCCTACTCCCTCGAATGCATTTTTGACAACCCTTCCTCCCCAGCATTAATGTGGTCCTTTGGGTCAGAATGTTGCTACTAGTCAGGTTCTTACTATGACTACTCGCATAGTAATATCCCGGAGTCAAGTATCTCCCATTGTATTGGGAGGTCATATTCCTATTTCTGGATCGTCTTATGGTCCATCGCAAGGAGTTACTCACATCCCTACTTATGGAGCTTCTCATGGGATATCCCATGGGACATCTTATGGAGATTCTCATGGACAAGCCTATAGACTGCAGTATGGACAGATCTATCAACCTTATGGGTATGGGTATCAACAACCCGCTTACTCCTCTAATTATGGCTTTGTAGCACCACATCATAATGCTTCCACACCACCCTATACGGGTCAAATGGGAGGAGGATATTATGGCCAAGGCCATGGAATTTACAGTAGTCAGCCTTATATGAACCAAAACTATCAGGGAGCATGGCATAGACCTACTCAACCTAGACTCCCTTTCCTCACAATGTTAAATTTACCTAATTTATCGAGACTAATTGTTACGGAGAGAAATTCCCATGGCTTGGGGTACCACAACAGACAGCTAGACTCCAGAAATCAATCTTTCCCAATATGCAATAGAAATAAAAACATCTAACACTAAAGGATCGAACCTCGTACCTTATTCCGGACGGTTGAAGTAGATCCCCGTTGAGCTTTCCAATCTTCAGCTTGAATTGTTATAGCACGTCCTCAACAACAAGTAAACAATACAAGCATACTATATTTCATGGTGTTAGATCTATTCTAGCATATATAATCAATAATGTATAAGCATTTGACATATTCCAATGGATGCAACATTCATTCAAATACACATTACTGGACAGGAAAAGATATTTCTATTAATATGAATCAGAGATTACAAGTGACAACCTCTGATGGCACGTAGGTGAACCGGAGAAACTGAATCCCCCCACTTAGGCCTCCACCACCTCAATCCTCCATCACTCCGATAGCAAGCTCACTAACAAAGGCAAGCTTGGGAAAAACACAACAGTGCTCCAAAGGGACAAAGGGATGCAGACTCAAGTATAGTTCTGGCAACAATGGACTATAGTTTCGGTACTCTCAATTCTCTCCTATATGCTTTCAATGTCTCAATGGTTCCTTATATAGCTTTCCAAAGTGATACTGAAAGGTCGAATCCGTGTGATCTCAAGGCATATGGAAGGCCAGGAGTCATATGAGTCAGATCCAAGTCAAGGAACGCTCCAACAGTTTTGGATTATGTACACATCCCGATGTATGTGACTATCGAGGGAATATCCGCATATGTACGCGGTTATCGGGGAAAAGGACGTGCATATCATTTTTCTAATGCTTTTAGGGATGGTCAATGATACATCAAAAGACAATAAATGGTCCATAGGGAATAATGAGTCTGCAGCGGGATAGGGGAAGGCCATACAATGTGTGATTCACCTAGTGTGGTGAAATCCGCTATAACACTAATGAAGGATCCTGTATCTCATGATCTGGCTTGGCCGGCTGTCCCTACTAAGCTTCCCTCAGACATCCCCAAATTCAAGGGAAAACTAGCAGAGGAAAACTTTGGTGCTCTTCCAACTCCTTACACAATGATTCTATCTGTTTGAGACTATTTCAACACACCCTCACAGGGCCTGCGGTGAAATGATACATAGAGTTACCGAGGGGGGCATTCATTTTGTTCGATGACCTTGCTATGACTTTCCTCAATCACTTCCAGCTACCAGTGCATTATGACATTGGTATGGGGATCTTGTTGACATTTTGGCAAGACAAAGCCATACATATCTCAGACCATATCCAAGAGTGATGTAGACGAAAGAGGTTGACTAAAGCTTTCATACCACCAGAGTTTCTCCTTGAGTGGTTCCTTAAATCATTACTACCTTATATCACGAAGGATGTTTCTACATCCAGAGTCCAGAATGAGGAACAAGTAATTTTTAGGGCACGAGAACTGGATTTGATTTATGCTCAATCCGGGCTATTACATGAGATCATACCTAACACTCCACGTTCTAGTTTCGATCCAAAGATCAAACATGGACCACACGCCGATGGCATTGTGGGATGTACAAGTGCCAAACCTGTGGACTCATTTACAAAACAAGTGTGTCAATTTTCTATTAACCAATCCACATTGGGACAAGCTACGGCTTTGTCTCAACCCACCCAAACGATGAGTGTACTTTCTGTGCAATCGTCGAACCAGAAGGGCAACCAGCAACCCAGAAGGAATAAGAAAAAGGGTAAAAACAATCGTAAGGGTGGGAACAAGAATGAAAATGCCAATTTTAATGACAAGAAATACCGTAATGCTGGGGGGGACAAGCAATCTAAATGAAAATTTAAGTTTCCTTGCAAATTTTGTAAGGATGACCATCTCACTCACCTGTGCCCTCATATGGAAGACACCTCGAGATTCATAGCACAGGGCCTAGCTGTGCTGACAAATCCTCTACCCCATAATCAACATATTAACTCAAAGACCCATGATCCTCATTCTACATCGGTTGGAGATCAATATCTGTTAGAAGACAATACAGGTCATGGGTGCATCAACATGGTGCATTCTACTAAGGTTGTGACTCATGCGAAAGACTATGGTTTGTTGCAACCAGACCTTGGGAACGAACCTCCTCCTACCGAGAGTCCTTTGCATATTGAAAATCCTACGGATAAACCTGAGAGTGTACTCGCATTCGTAAGGGAGACTTAAAGCATTCAGGGCACAATCCTAATGCCCGAGCTGCCCAGAACTATTCTGTTGTCGAGGATTTGGGCCACACTCCTTGTGCGATGTCTGTGCTTGAAGTTCTTCAGAGTTGTCCATCGCAAAGGAAAGATTTTCTTTTTTCTCTTGGGGTGAATGATGATAACTCTTCTTCCATCATCAAATTTGAAACCATGGGACTTCAGCCTCGCTTGCCTTACTATGTGTCTCTTTTGATTCATGTGGAATGTCTAACATGACCGTCAAATGCACTGTGATTGATGAAGGTGCTGCTGCTTCCATGATGTCTTTGTCATGTTGGAAGGGTTTGGGTTCTCTCAAGTTGTCTAAATCCGCTACCATGTTGACTGCCTTTGATGGTAGATTGTTTCAGCCACATAGAGTTATTCCTTCTCTTAAGGTCTGTTTGGGAGGGAAGATCGTTGCTATCAAGGTCGAGGTGGTTGATGCGCCCCTTGAATACAATATTTTACTGAGTCAGAATGCGATGTATAGCATGAAAGTCGTAGCCTCTTCTCTATTTCGATTTGTATGTTTTTCATTTAATGGGAAGATTGTTACGATTGATCAAACATCATTCAAAAATCTGAGTGTTAGTGCATCTTCAGGAGCTTCGATCCTGATTATCGACCACTCTTAGCCGGCAACTGGGAGTGTGGCTATAGGTATGTATCCATCCCTTATGGGGACATTTAGTTTTCCTACACCTGTCCTTATGATTGGATCTATTTTCTATGGGGATTCATCTTCATTGAATTCGGTGTCTTTTCACACTTCCCATATGGAAGATCCTTGGATTCTTCCTACACCGAGTCTTTCGAATGGACCTATCGAAACGGACGTGCCATTTCCTGCAGCTATGATTGCATATCAAGCAAATCTTGATTAGGTTGCAGATCCTAGTCCTTCCTCTTCACGGACAGAGGAGGAGGACCCGTATGTACTACCTGCATGGGAATTTGAGTCCTCTCATGCACATGACTGCCTTGATAGTGTTTTTTCGTCAGATGAAGCTATTATTGGGGCCATGTCTGGAGTTCAGCCACCTTGGGAAGAGTTACATAATAGATCTTATTTTCTTCCCGATCTTGACCATTTGGAGCATGAGGACTTTAGGGAGATTCTTAGCGAGAAGATTGGTAGTCCCGTGGTTCCATTAAGCTCTCTTGGTTAGATGGATGATGGGAACATGGTGAATATATCACCTACGATTCCTATCAATATCTCTCATGATCCTGGAAAGATTGAGAATGTCTATATTGGGGTGGAATGTTCCCATGATGAGATTCTAGAATATACCAAGTTGTTGGTATCTTTGCTTGGTCATACAAGGAAATTCTAGGTATAGACCCTCGCATTCTTGAACATGAAATTAAAACTTATCCCAATGCCAAACCTGCTCGACAACGTTTGCGTGCGGTGAATCCTAGAAAAGCACCCGCGATTAAGGCTGAGATAGAAAAGTTGTTGAAATCAGGATTTATGTATCCCATTCCCATGATGGAGTGGATTTCAAACCTCATTTTGGTTGATAAGAAACAGGGAGCGATCCATATATGTATTGATTTCCACGATTTAAATCGTGCATGTCCTAAGGATAATTTTCCCACACCATTTATTGATCAGATTTTGGATGAGTGTGTGGGAAGCGAGGTATTTTCCTTCATGGATGACTTTTCCAGATATAATAAGATTCAAATTAAACCTGAGTATCAACACAAAACTGCATTTATTTGTCCTTGGGGTACATTTGCATATCGGAAGCTGCCTTTCGGTCTTAAAAACACCAGAGCCACATTTCAGCGGGCTATGATCTTGATTTTTCACGATCTCAAATCGATTATTGAAGTATTTTTGGATGACCTAGCTGCTCATTCTCGGCTGCGAGTGCGTCATTCCTACCATTTGAGATTAGTATTTGAAAGATGTCGTCACTACCAGGTTAGGTTAAATCCTCATAAGTGCATCTTTTGCGTGAAGTCAGGTCGCTTTCTAGGATTCATTGTTTCCAAGGAGGGTATAAGATTCGATCCCTTAAAGGTTGAGGCAATACTTCAGTTGTCTCCTCTGAGAAATATTAGACATGTTCAATGTTTGAAAGGCATGGAAAACTTCTTACGGAGATTCATGGTTAACTTTACCAATTTTACTAAAGGCTTTATGCATCTTTTGAAGAAGGACACTACCTTTTGCTGGGATGAGCAAGCCTAGGAGTCCTTTGATGCTCTTAAGTGATCCTTAGCATCAGCCCCCGTGCTTAGTCCACCTGACTATAGCCGTGACTTTTTTTATTTATATGGTTGTGTCCATGGAGATGATTGGTATGGTTTTGGTTTAGGGGGATGAGGCACTCCATGAGCATGTCATTTACTATTTGAGTCGAAACCTTATAGATGCAGAAATCTGGTATTCCCATGTGGAGAAACTTTCCTTAGCTACCGTTCATGTGGTTCAGAGATTGAGACACTACATTCTCCTTCACCATACCTTGGTAGTAGCTCATGTCAATCCATTTCAATTCATCCTCACTAGAAGGATGATCAGGGGAAAGTATAATAAATGTATTTTTATTTTACAAGAATTCGATCTCGAATTTGTTTCGGCAAAATTGAAGAAATCGTTAAATTTTGTGGAGCTCATTTCTGATTTCCCAAGTGAGGAGGAGGAGGAAGTTTATGAGGATATGTTTGTCGATGAGAATATCTTCCTTATCTCAACTTTGGATCCATGGTATGGGGATATTATCGTATATTTACAAACATTGAAGGTCCCTACTCACCTCTCACAGGATGAGCAACGACGATTACGTCACGTATATAAGAACTACCTTATAGTGGATAACACTTTGTACCACCGTGGGGTGTTTCCATTTTATGTCATTGTTTAACTCATGAAGAGGCTTAGGTTGTGCTGAATGATTTCCATAGAGGGGTGTGTGGTGGTCATTTATTTGGGCTTTCTACAGCCCAAAAACTTTTGAGAGCGGGATATTTTTGGCCGTCGATCTTTAAAGATTGTGTTAATGCGATCAAGAATTGTCACCCTTGCCAGGTGTTTGCATGCAATATCCACTCACATCCTACCCCATTACATCCAATTATCACCACCGGTCCCTTCACCAAGTGGGGGATTGACTTCATGGATTGCAACCCAATTTCAGCTAGGGGGCATCATCATATTATAGTGGTTGCTGATTACTTCATGAAATGGGATGAGGCTATGCCCATGATTAAATCCGGCAGTGAGACAGCCGCGCATTTCGTATTCAACCAAATTATTACTCAGTTCAGTATTCTGAAACAGCTTGTCACTGACAATGGTAGGCACTTTTAGAATCAATTGATGGAAGAGTTGGCCTCTAAGCTAGGGTATAAGCAGGAGCACTCCTCTTCTTATTACCCTCAGTCTAATGGACAGGTTGAAGCAGTGAACAAATCACTTAAATCCATTCTCCAACGAACCATCGCACAAAGCAAAATGAATTGCCATATCATGTTATATCCTACTTTGTGGTCTTATAGGACCATGGTTAAGACTACCACTAGTTTTTATCCTATGAGTTGGTAGATTATGAAGGGACAACCTTGGTGGAGCGTAGAAATGGGATCTATCTTAAAAAATACTATGCATGATCTTCAGCTAGGGCTGATTATTGTATATTATTGTACATTTTTTTGCATAGATAGGTTTTCTTATGGTGATCGGGTTTGTTGATTAGTTTTTGTTTTTTATGGAAGATGTTGATGGAGTCTTCCGTTTACATAGGATTTGCTGATGGTGCTAGACGCCACACTCAACACTCAACCTTTGTTGCTTGGGTGATTTATACTCCTATGGGTCAGGTATTGTCTTCAGGAGGCATATGTTTATGGCCCTCTTCGAATAATGTTGCTGAGTACAGTGCCATTATTGAGCTATTACGGGATGCCATTTCACATGGTGTTCTATCTCTTGAGATATGTCTTGATTCCCAGTTAGTAGTGTCACAGCTTAATGGCTTGTATCGGGTTAGGGATCCGACATTATTATGAAAATTCTTACATGTGAGATTGTTAGAACGGAAATTTGACAACATAACATACATACATGTTTCAAGAATTTATAATCAAGTTGCTGAATCATATGCTATCTATGTGTTAGATTGGCATTTGTTTCATAGACTATAAGCACATCACAAACATACATTTTTACACACATGTAAATAAATAAAATCGATCATCATAAAAGTTTTTCATTAAACATCCAAAATGTGATGTCATAATACATAAGTGTCATAATACAAAAATGGGGCTTTTGAGCCACCAAAATATAATACACAGTAGTACAAAAATGAATCACTCTCAAGTCTCTAAGCCTATGGAGGAGGAGGGGGGTTTTGATCATGGTAGCACACCACGGCTCTAGCTAGTCATCAAAATAACCGAACCCATGGTCATGGTACCCCAACCACTTGACGCTGCATGGCCTCAGGCAATTCCTCGACTTGTGCCATGGGTACTCTGTGTGTTAGTCATACAAATTTTGTGTGGATGCTTTGGAGCGTCTCCTTCCCATCCACACCCATGATATCATCTCCTCTTCCCCTCCGTCTATGACAAGGTAAGCTGTCAGGCCACCGTGGTCCAACATCTGCATACATATGAAAGGGTGTCACTATGTGTCGTCACACCAAAACATGTCTTTTGAGTCTATATATAAAAAAACACAAAAAAAAGTCAAAAAACTTAAAAAGAGGGTTGGGATTCGTTACCAATGTCACCATATGTTGATCCTGGTGGTAGGGGCATATCGGGATCTCCCTGAAAATCTATCCCTACATAAGGGTAATCATCGATGGAAATAATCTGCCGCCACCACCATGGAAAGAAATTAGCTGGGTAGCGGTTTGACACTCTACCTCCACCCATTCTGCACATAGCATCTCCCAACATCATTGGGCTAGATCTCGAACCCTATGAGGAAGAATGTCAGCTCTAGGTCTTAGCCCTAGAACATGCTCGAAGACGAACGTGCTCAGTATACTGCTGAAACTGAAGTTTCATACCTTGCCCATCTTCCAGTCACTGAGCTGCTGCTTCATGTTACTCAATAGCGCAGTACTCCAATCATAAACTGTGGGTCTCATGGACTCCACTACATAGAACATCAACAGCCATGAGGCCTGGTGGAGTGATGCTAGCCCAGCTATCCTACCGAGTGCCAGTAGTATAGCCTTCAGGCCTAGTACCTGGATGGAGTGTGTCGGGATTTGACTCCCAACCTTTTCCATGTTTGGAAAATAGTATAATGCAATATACTCATCAATGGTAAGGCCACTTCCAGGCCCGCAAGAGTGTAGGTTCACCACCTCTCCCCGTCGGAACAATATTGTAATGAAATATATGTTCTCCACCTCTATAATGAGGAACATCTCACCAATATGGAAACACTTTGAGTCTATATCCTAGTAGTCTACTAGCATCTGCAATAGTATTGGTTTGGCCCTTAGGCTGCCAAGACACCAAAACTTGTATAGCCCACATGCACGAAGAGCTTGTTGAGCCATTGAATCACCCCGTACAACCTCTTCTACGTCTCCATGTTCCATCTCCCTCCATTCTACGACCATCCTGCACATTAAAAGTAATTTTTGGTCATTATTTCACCTAAAAAATCATGTGCATGGCCTCATACACGACTGTTTGCAAAACAGACGCGTATGTACACAGGTTTGGGCAGTTTTTTCACATATAGCCAGCCCTATATGTAGAAAAGACCCTGATTTCCATGTGGGCCAAGAAGACTAATATAGATTGGCCTAAAAGTAAAAAATTGACCATGGAAATTGATAAAATTTACATGAAAATGTAAGAGGAGGACATGACTAGTTACTTGAAACAAACAGTGTCAAAATTCACCAGACGAAGCTCCCCGAATTCATGTTTAAAGTTCTGAGCTCAAATGGGTAAAAAATTCATGTTTTGAAAATTTTGAAATTTTTTACCCCCTTTCTATAGTTTTGGACCGTTTCTGACTATTTTAGACTGTTTTGGACTAATCTGATGATGTAGGAGACCGTTTTGAGCGTCGTTTCGACCATTATTTTGACCCATTCGTGTTGATTTTAGGTATTATGTCTAAAATGGAATATAGGTTAGATGTCATATTCATTTTCATTTTGCATGACCTTATGACCGTTTCATGATAACCTTAGGTACAAACCCATTCTATCTTGTTACGAAACCTTCTTGCTGTTTTAGAAGTGACATGATGTGAATGGTAGAGCTTGACCATACATGGGTGGGATAGTTAGCTCCTTTATTGAATTTGGTGCCCATGCCAACATTTTTCCCTTTAGGGTGTGGGAGTCCTTTGTATAGTATCTCCATGTCTTTGCGCAAGAGCCTCATACTCCTCTTGATCTGTTTGCTGGCCTTTGTCCCCAGGACTCCCTTATGTCAAGTTGTAATTGCATTATCATGAGTTTTAATGCCTCATTGAGCCTTATGCTAGCTTCCCTGACTTTGATTATCGACCATATAGCCCGAGCTTGTCTCATATCTAGCCACGCAGAGCCATTATATATATCTTTTACAACTTTATTCCCCATTTTTACTGGGACGGGACTTTCCCCCAAGTGTCGTTATCCTACACATGGATCCTTGCATTGAGCATAGGTATGTTCCACTGCTTGGAACTAGTTTGTTTTCCCATTGACACTTGTCTCCTCCTAGTCTGTAAGTATAAAGAAATTTTATCCTTTTTCAAGATTTTCAAAATATTTGAAGAAGTCCAAAAAATAAAAAAACCAAAAAGATGGACAAGAAAAGATGTTATCTTTGGTAGCAGTCGAGTCGTGTCTCCTTCAAACAAAGCACTGTATATCACATCTGTTTGTTGGGTTAATAGTTTGACTTTAGGAGATGTACTCATTTCTTTGATTTTATCTCCACCAACTAGTTAAGCATCCAGTCCCTATGGAGCCTCTGTCGATGCCTCTTGTGTCGCAGAGATGTCCCAGTTTTGTATATCGAGTCTATGCTGCCTAAATTTAGTCACCATTTTCCTTTATGCTCTTGCTCGAATGAAGTTGAAACCTGAGTCGACCATTCCTCAGTTCTCTTGACTTTGCATGTCAGCCATTCCCGGTACTGATACTGGTTTTTGCACTTTCTGATCGAGTCCTTCCACATTATACAGCCTTGCTGAGTACCCTATGTTGGACAATGAGGGATGCATTAATTCCCTCCTTCTAGCATATTTCGTCCTATCAACTTCAGATCATTTATTCTGGGATAGGAATCTAGAGTCATTTTTGAGTGCCTTGAGACTTGCAGTCATCAGTGGCAGGTTCTCTCACTATCGACAGTTTTTGGGAATACATCAATGTCCCCTGATCGATGGATCCTTTCAAGTGTTTGACCTCAACACATCTATTCACACTTGTTAGTTTGCACTCTAGTACCTTGATTCCCATTTTCATTATCAGTGGGTGATCTCGCGTCTGTTAATGATATACATCAATGACCGGTAATCAGACAATGGACTACTATGTTTGACCTTGACACATCTATTAACATAGTAGGACATGTACTCATAGCAGATTGTGTAGAAGACCTTCCATATTGGTGGAATTTCATATATGATATCTCCTTGATCGCGTCAGTGTTCATGAGATTTCAGCTCTCATGACTTGATTCCAGTATATGTCAGATGTTTCTAGCCATTATGGAGATCTTGATCCATTATGTATCTTCATCTTTCATGGAGATTGTGATCCTGTGTATATCTTTATCATGGATATTCTGATCTATCTATATAGTACGTGGTGATGACCACACATGTCATATTTTGTATCATGCATATTTATGGCCATTGTACTCTTGAGGTATGTCTTGATTCCCAGTTAGTAGTGTCACAGCTTAATGTCTTGTATTTGGTTAGGGATCCGACATTATTACAAAAATTATTACATGTGATATTGTTAGAACATAAATTTGACAACATAACATACATACATGTTTAAAGAATTTATAATCAAGTTGCTGAATCATATGCTAACTATGTGTTAGATTGGAATTTGTTTCATAGACTATAAGCACATAACAAACATACATTTTTACACACATGTAAATAAATAAAATCGATCATCATAAACGTTTTTCATTAAACATCCAAAATGTGACGTCATAATACATAAGTGTCATAATACAAAAATGGGGCTTTCGAGCCACCAAAATATAATACACAGTAGTACAAAAATGAATCACTCTCAAGTCTCTAAGCCTGTGGAGGAGGAGGGGGGTTTTGATCATGGTAGCACACCACGGCTCTAGCTAGTCATCGAAATAACTGAACCCATGCTCGTGGTACCCCAACCACTTGACGTTGCATGGCCTCAGGAAAGTCCTCAACTTGCGCCATGGGTACTCTGTGTGTTAGTCATACAAATTTTGTGTGGATGCTTTGGAGTATCTGCTTCCCATCCACACCCATGATATCATCTCCTCTTCCCCTCCGTCTATGACAAGGGAAGCTGCCAGGCCACCGTGGTCCAACATCTTCATACATATGACAGGGTGTCACTATGTGTCGTCACACCAAAACATGTCTTTTGAGTCTATATATCAAAAAACACAAAAAAAATTAATAAGTCAAAAAACTTAAAAAGAGGATCGAGATTCGTTACCAATGTCACCATATGTTGATCCTGGTGGTAGGGGCATATCAGGATCTCCATGAAAATCTATCCCTACATAAGGGTAATCATTGATGGAAATAATCTGCCGCCGCCACCATGGAAAGAAATTAGCTAGGTAGGGGTTGGACACTCTACCTCCACCCATTCTACACATAGCATCTCCCAACATCATTGGGCTAGATCTCGAACCCTGTGAGGAGGAATGTCAGCTCTAGGTCTTAGCCCTAGAACATGCTCGAAGAAGAACGTGCTCAGTATACTGCCGAAACTGAAGTTTCATACCTTGCCCATCTTGCAGTCATTGAGCTGCTGCTTCATGTTACTCAACAGCGCAGTACTCCAATCATAAACTGTGGGTCTCATGCACTCCACTACATAGAACATCAATAGCCATGAGGCCTGGTGGAGTGATGCTAGCCCAGCTATCCTGCTGAGTGCTAGTAGTATAGCCTTCAGGCCTAGTACCTGGATGGAGTGTGTCGGGATTTGACTCCCAACCTTTTCCATGTTTGGAAAACATTATACTGCAATATACTCATCAATGGTAAGGCCACCTCCAGGCCCGCGAGAGTGTAGGTTCACCACCTCTCCCCGTTGGAACAATCTTGTAATGAAATATATGTTCTCCACCTCTATAATGAGGTACATCTCACCGATATGGAAACACTTTGAGTCTATATCCCAGTAGTCTACTAGCATCTACAGTAGTATTGGTTTGGCCCTTAGGCTGCCAAGACACCAAAACTTGTATAGCCCACATGCACGAAGAGCTTGTTGAGCCATTGAATCACCCTGTACAGCCTCTTCTACGTCTCCATGTTCCATCTCCCTCCATTCTAGGACCATCCTGCACATTAAAAGTAATTTTTGGTCATTATTTCACATAAAAAATCATGTGCATGGCCTCATACCTGACTGTTTGCAAAACAGACGCGTATGTACACAGGTTTGGGTGGTTTTTCCACACATAGCCAGCCCCATATGCAGAAAAGACCCTGATTTCCATGTGGTCCAAGAAGACTAATATAGATTGGCCTAAAAGTAAAAAATTGACCATGGAAATTGATAAAATTTACATGAAAATGTAAGAGGAGGACATGACTAGTTACCTGAAACAAACGGTGTCAAAATTTGCCAAACGAAGCTCCCGAAATTCGTGTTTAAAGTTCTGAGCTCAAATGGGTAAAAAATTCAAATGATATGTAATTTTTAACTTTTTTACTATTTATAGAAAAAATTGAAATTTTTGAATTTTTTTACCCCCTTTCTATAGTTTTGGACCGTTTCTGACTATTTTAGACTGTTTTGGACTAATCTGATGATGTAGGAGACCGTTTTGAGCGTCGTTTCGACCATTATTTTGACCCGTTCGTGTTGATTTCAGGTATTATGTCTAAAATGGCATATAGGTTAGATGTCATATTCATTTTTATTTTGCATGACCTTATGACCGTTTCATGATAGCCTTAGGTACGAACCCATTCTATCTTGTTACGGAACCTTCTTGCTGTTTTAGAAGTGACATGATGTGAATGGTAGAGCTTGACCATACATGGGTGGGCTAGTTAGCTCCTTTGTTGAATTTGGTGCCCATGCTGACATTTTTCCCTTTAGGCTGTGGGAATCCATTGTATAGTATCTCCATGTCTTTGCGCAAGAGCCTCATACTCCTCTTGATCTGTTTGCTGGCCTTTGTCCCCAGGACTCCCTTATGTCAAGTTGTAATTGCATTATCATGAGTTTTAATGCCTCATTGAGCCTTATGCTAGCTTCCCTGACTTTGATTATCAACCATATAGCCCGAGCTTGTCTCATATCTAGCCACGCAGAGCCATTATATATATCTTTTACAACTTTATTCCCCATTTTTACTGGGACGGGACTTTCCCCCAAGTGTCGTTATCCTACACATGGATCCTTGCATTGAGCATAGGTATGTTCCACTGCTTGGAACTAGTTTGTTTCCCAATTGACACTTGTCTCCTCCTAGTCTGTAACTATAAAGCAATTTTATCCTTTTTCAAGATTTTCAAAATATTTGAAGAAGTCCAAAAAAATAAAAAAACCAAAAAGCTGGACAAGAAAAGATGTTATCTTTGGCAGCAGTCGAGTCGTGTCGCCTTCAAACAAAGCACTGTATATCACATCTGTTTGTTGGGTTAATAGTTTGACTTTAGGAGCTGTACTCATTTCTTTGATTTTATCTCCACCAACTGGTTATGCTTCCAGTCCCTATGGAGCCTCTGTCGATGCCTCTTGTGTCGCAGAGATGTCCCAGTTTTGTATATCGAGTCTATGCTGCCTACATTTAGTCACCATTTTCCTTTATGCTCTTGCTTGAATGAAGTTGAAACTTGAGTCGACCATTCCTCAGTTCTCTTGACTTTGCATGTCGGCCATTACCGGTACTGATACTGGTTTTTGCACTTTCTGATCGAGTCCTTCCACATTATACAGCCTTGCTGAGTACCCTATGTTGGACAATGAGGGATGCATTAATGCCCTCCTTCTAGCATATTTCATCCTATCAACTTTAGATCATTTATTCTGGGATAGGAATATAGAGTCATTTTTGAGTGCCTTGAGACTTGCAGTCATCAGTGGCAGGTTCTCTCTCCATTAACAGTTTTTGGGAATACATCAATGTCCCCTGATCGATGGATCCTTTCAATTTTTTTACCTCAAAAAATCTATTCACACTTGTTAGTTTGCACTCTAGTACCTTGATTCCCATTTTCATTATCGATGGGTGATCTCGCGTCTGTTAATGATATACATCAATGACCGGTAATCAGAAAATGGACACTATGTTTGACCTCGACACCTCTATTAACATAGTAGGACATGTACTCGTAGCAAATTATGTAGAAGACCTTCCATATTGGTGGAATTTCATATATGATATCTCCTTGATCGCGTCAGTGTTCATGAGATTTCAGCTCTCGTGACTTGATTCCAGTATATGTCAGATGTTTCCAGCCATTATGGAGATCTTGATCCATTATGTATCTTCAGCTTTCATGGAGATCATGATCCTTTGTATATATTTATCATGGATATTCTGATCTATCTATATTGTACGTGGTGATGACCACACATGTCATATTTTGTATCATGCCTATTTATGGCCATTGCACTCTTATGTATCCGGAACTACTATATCTACTTACAGTTATGTGCAGAGTTTGATTATTGTATTGTATTATTGGATGGATGCTTCTTCCACCTGGTTCTTCATCACTCCACTTTTGGGATGGACTTCTAATGTATTTCGGCCATCGTATGACCCCTCTAACCTCACACATTAGGGGGCATCTGTTATAGCTGATTTTACCACACATGGTGGATCACACCTTTGTGGCCTTCCCTATCCCTCTGTAGACTCTTTAGACCCCATGTAGCATTTTTATACCTTTTATGTTTCCAATATCATCCCTAGAAACATGTCTTATTTGATATACATGAATTTTAAACCTATTCTTGCGTATATACGCAAATTTGACTTTTAAACCTGCGTACATCGGGATGTGTGCAAAAGGCTAAATATTTTTGGTGTTTTCCTTGATGTGGATCCAAATCACTTGTCTCTTGACCTTATATATGCCTTGAGATCGCTCGGATTCAACCTTCCATTACCCCATTGAAGCACTATATAAGGAACCCTTTGGAGACATTGAAGGAGGAGGAATTGAAGAGAAAGAAAACTATAGTCCATTTTTTCCGGAGCTTATACTTGAGTCTGCATCCTTTTGTCCCTTGGAGAACTTTGTGTTCTTCCCAATCTTGCCTTTACTTGTGAGCTTTCTATCGAGAGATGGAGGATTGAAGTGGTGGAGGCCCAGGTGGAGGACTTAGTTTCTCTAATTCGCAGACGTGCCAACAGAGGTTGTCACTATTGTAATCTATGTTTTATATTAATAGAAATATCATTTCATGTCCAAAAATGTGTATTTCAATGAGTATTGAATCCATGGATTCTTTTAAATGCTTATATGTTATTGATTATATATGCTAGAGTATGTCTAACACAATTATATATAGCATTCTTGTCTTGTTTGTTGAATGTTGAGAGAGCAAATTACTTATAGAAGCGAGAGTTGAAAAGATCAACGAGGATCTACATCAACCGTCTAGAATAAGGTATGTATCGAGATCCTTTAGTGTTATATGTTTGGTTTCTCTTGCATATAGGAAAGGATTGATTTATGCGGTTACTCTGTCTGTTTTGGTACCCCAAGCGATAGGAATTTTTCTTCATAACAATCATAGCTAGTTGTTGATCCTTCAATGTAAGAGTCCCAAGTCCCATACTGAGGTGTTTTTCTAACTTCAATATAACCATCATGATTTGTGACCATCGAACTAGCTGCACCAATCGACGTAGATTCACCAGGATCAGTTCCTTTAAATGTCGTAGCAGTTGATCCAATAATTGAACTGGTGGAAGCACCAAGAACAATATTTTAACCAATCAAAGACTCAATTATAATTAAACTAGGGTGCTGACCCAAAACCAATATCAGATCCATATGAAGTAAAGGTAGAAGCCCGACCCCATCCCAAATTTTCAGGTAAATATCTTGATTCCTCGATCTCTAACAGTCTTCACCTCGCAGAATATGATATGTATATTGTAGTGATGACCTCTCCTTATCACTATCAAGTTACACCTCCTTTATGGATTATTGATGAGGTAATTTTTGCATCTGACGTCACCACCCTCCTGATTCATGATGTGCACAACTAGAGACATCCAGTGAGGTCTCTACAACTCCAGAGGTTGTTGGATGTGTTCCCTAGCATCAAGCCTCTTCTCTAAGTGAAATATTGTTGTCAACCTGTACACTCAAAATTAGTTCAACTGATTGTCGTCAATGTTGTTGGGAATTTGTCTAGTTATGTGCTGGTAATTTGAATCCTTTTGAGTTAATATTCACACTAATCTATGTCGATAATTTTATTAGGGATGCCATTCATGAATGTGGGGACACATCCAGTGGATTTCCCCACAATATTTTATTCGAAAAAAATAGAAAAGTTAAATATTATGAATGAATAGATCAATCTTTAAGCCCCAAATTTTGTTGTTAGAGTAATAGCTTGAGTGGGTCTAATGGTTAAGAACATATGTTGCCTCCTAGGAGGTCATGTGTTCAAATCTGGAGGGGGTTAGGGTATGTACACCTCTGTAGACTTTAGCAGTTAAATAGTTGCACAGAGGAGGTTCCTTGTCCCACAAATAAGGGTGTCTCATACAACAAAATTGGTGCCTAGATTGGCTGTGATCTTAAAAATAGATTATTATTATTTCTTGAAAATGAGGAAATAAATTCAACACAAATTGAATGGAAGTACACAAAAAATCCCTTTAGAAAAATAGGTCTACCTAATGGAAACCATAGATTATTCTCAAATGATCAACACCTAAAGTGATTGGGAGATAAGTTTCAGACTCTAAATCATAAGCTACTAGAAGGATTGACATGAATTTAAACGTAATTAATTACTAGGAACTTTAAATTCAATATTATTATTTTTATTATCATAGAACAACAATAATTATATTTACACCTCTAAAAAAAGTTAATGTTTTCATTTACAAATCCATGGAAAGGACTTGAGTTCTTGATATCTACTTTGAAAGTCATTGAAAATAAGATTATACAGGCCACTTAAATTTAGAGAAAATACTCGCTTGGTATGTCAAAGTTCCTCTTTGGAATTAAGAAGGCATGAAGGAGTGGAGAGCGATAATGAATTCGAAGGTCAAGTCAAAGCAGCAGGCTTCTTCATGACATGTTTACAAATCTAGAGCTGCATGCTATGGAGGGAAAGCATCCATAGTTAATCCCAAGAACTCTCGCCAGGTGTGGATTTATTAAACATATATCATAAGAATTTACTCAATTACTCAATGAAATTCTCCAATTTCTCACACAGAGATCCCCAAATTGAAAAGCATTTGTTTTTTTTCACTTGCGGCTGGATACTGCCAAATCTGATGCTATCGGTGGACCGTAACCATTTTTGGAGGAATTGGGTATCCAGTGTCCTATGGAGCCAAGCTTTCCATCATTTAGTTTAGCATTTAGGACTAATTCTCACCATTAACATCAATTTGGAATGTCCAATTTATTTTTATTATTATCTTGATTGGAAACGTTTCGAGGATTTGCACTGCATGGCACTGACTTTGTGCTAAGTCAAACAAGTAACTATTCTGGCGAAATTGTACAGAACTTTCTCTTGGCCCTAATACTTATTCCTTTGAAATTAATACTATTTGGGTGGAACATTTCACAGTGAGAATGAAACCCTGCTGGATTCCTTAATATTTTACCAACCTCATCCATGAACCAAGGTCCCATGGGATGATTGGTCAAATTGTTTGGACCCCAATTCACATCACAAAGGAATAAAATAAATGACAACATAAAATTGAAAGCACTTCCAGAAGCACACCCTGACCGGATGCACCACATAGAGTGGGTGCCAAGGATGAGGGATAGCTATTCAGCCAAAATTGCTCGGGACATACGGCTGGCTTCATCCCTTCAATACTCCTCTCTAAGGGTGCGTCATACCACTGTGATAATGGAGACCTGGTGGACACTTGACACTCTGTTAACCACACCAATGAACCAATGCATCATGTTGGAAAATACCTATGTTTTAAGTCTTCCTTGTTTATTTGGATGCTAATGGAATGGATCTCGCAGTGAAAGATGGAAATTTATTCCACAGGAAGTACTGTTGTTGATGTATGGTACAATTAATATTTTCATAAGAAAGAAGGTTGATCACCCTTAGTATAGGTGACATATCTACAACTTGATGCTTTTCCAAATCCCCACCTTGCTTTTTATTTGATAGCCATAACTGTTTTGGAAGAAAATCACGTGCATGGGTGTACACACACAAAATATGATATGTGCATTGTTTCTTGTCATTGTTGATTTTGATATGTACATGGAGAAGTAGAAACAATACATGGGAATAACCCTTGAAAAACAACTTATTTAAGTAACAAACACCAAGAGCATAGGCTATATAAATCTACATTACCTTTTACAATCAAAACAAAGAGCAGACTAATATTTATGCAGAGTCTCTAACCTTCCTTGAACAAGATGAAAGGGCTTCAAAGCTCCTTGTGGAGGCAGGGTGCTTTCCATGACACACCCCTTACCTACTTGGAAGGAGTACTGCAATTTTATTTTCTGGGCCAGACTTCATTGTGATAATCTTAACATTTATATGCTGGAAGTCTCACATACATAAGTGCCAAAGTACCTAGTTCTCATTTTGTAGCCATTCTGCTTCAACTTCTTGGAACCTATCAGCCATTTCCTCATATTTTTCTTCTCCTCTTCATAGGTATCGAAATTTCCAGGACTCTACCCTAGATTAAAGCTTGCAATTTGTGGTGCATATTCATCTATCCATCTGCATGCCTAGAAGTGGATACCTAGGCCTTCAAAGGAAACCCAAACTTCTCTTTTAAGCACCAAGGTCAAGACATACAATATTCCTGGATAACAACATACCTAGGTTGCCAATGTAGATGCTCTAATGTTTCTCTAAATTATTCTTCAAGTCTTTCCTTCTCTTGTTCCTTCTTGGTTTCTTCCCTTCCAAAAGGAATCAATCTATCTATTTTCCAACTGAGGCTTTTTACTTTTACTACCTCTTTCTCCTTGGGTTTTTTCCTGTCCTTGCAAAACTAATGTCTGTTTTAGCTCTCATTCTTGAGAAATTGGGTAGGAGGGGAATCTTTCTCTCTTTTGCTTCTTCATATTTAATGCTTATCTTCTTCTTTGACCCTCCCTACCTGTTTTTCTAGGGGTAGTCTTTGTTCTAACCATTTCTTCTACCAAAGAGCTACCCTAATCTTCTCTTGAGTTACATGGACCAATATTGGTCTCAACTGGAAAATCTGAAGACATAAAGAAATGGATTCTTGTGGTCTTGATACACTTAGTCAAACCGCCACAATGATCAATCACGCAAAGAGATTCTAAAAGTCCCTGAATTTGCCAAATTTGGAGCGAAATTTACAAAGATCAGTAAAAAAAACACGGGTAAGAGGCTTTACTAATTCCTAAATCACAGCTAAAGGATCTCTCGGTCAATGACACAATTTTGGGCATATTTCAACCGCATTCATTTATGCATGTTCTCCAAAATTCCAATATACTATTGCCTTCCTTAACTTTGAGAGTCCTTGGAAGCAAACATTGTTAGTAAAATTGACATGTGCAGTTTATTAGGAAAAGGTAGAAACATTACACTCTTTTCTTTTTTAGTTATAGAATTTTTAAATAACTTCCAAACATACAGATCTTATGTGTTTGGGGAGGATGTGAGCTTTGGTGGGATCTTCAGTTGCACAATTGGATTAACAAAGAAATTTGGTAAACATCGATTTTTCAACACTCCTCTTTGTGAGTAGGTATTTATTCTATTTGTTTGTGTTACATGTGGTTTGTTCCTACTTTATTAACATATTTTGATCAAGTGTCATTAATTTTTCCTAGGTACTAGGGACATAGTGTAAACAAGTACATAAATCTAACTATGTGACAACTGATGTGTAGGGCATTGTTGGATTTGGAATTGGATTGGCTGCAATGGAAAGTGCTGCATCTTTTGCATCATCTTTTCACGCCTGATAATTGATCTAGTACATGACCTCTTAGCATTTTCTAGATCTAAAACATTCATATTCTTTTTAGTTTCTTGGAGCACTTATTAGCGATTATTAGTATCAATATTTGATTACTACATTAAACTAATTAATTTCCTCACGTGTCATCGTGATTCATGATATATGTCACACGTAGGCATGAACAGAGATGATTAGTCATCAATTTCTATACTGATTCTGGTTACTATCAATGTTTTAAACTATATGCTATGCGAATGTTGATTTATGATTTTTCCCTTTTTGTGTTTTGGTGTAGGGAAATCGGGAAATAGTGGAAATTCAACTTGCAAATTACATATACCCTGCATTTTACCAGGTAAATTATTCATTTGTGTATGTACATTTGGATTACTAAATTTGGCACACAAAAAAAGAGTGAAAGGTTTAAATCGTTGTTGTTGGACTTTAACTAAGTTCCCCATAATATCAAAGAATGAAATTTAGAATGTTATTTCAGCAAGCCGAAGTACATGGCTATTGGGTTATGTTTTCACCCTGCATTGGGACCTCCTTTAATATAAATTTTCCTCTTTTACATATATATATGCTTATATGCAGTGGTTACCTATTTGTTGTCACTAACTAAAATGGTGGAAATCTATCTTTCTCAAGAATTCCAATTGGAAGTTTGAACCTTCCCAAGGATGAAACTGATCCTATTATATGAAATGAGATGAAATGTTTAAAGAAATTTCTATCAACCACCATTTAGTGTCTTCCTTCATCTCAAAACTTGTTCTTTGCATTCAAGTAGATTTACATTCGATGGCCTATAATGGGTTTGTAGACTATTCTAAAGGGAAGTGAGTATTGTCATTGGTATTATGTTCTATTCAATGTTCTCTTTTCTTTCACCGATTAAATCTTATAGAATCTCTAATCCATGCATCGATTTTTAAACACTAATTTTGATATGTACCAACAATCATGTTGGGTTTCTGAGAAAACAACCTCATATTCTGCTTGTACAAATATCAAAATAACAAATGAGCCGAATTATGGTGCAAAATGGAAGGATGTCAGTATGTGAGAAGATTGTCATGTCACAAGTTGTCTTCATTGGATGTGAAAAAACTAATCTATTGACAAGTATGTTACAATACTGGAGCTGAACACAGGGTGTCTACTAAATGTATTCGCTCGAAACATGTGCTTGCAAAGAAAATTATTAAAGTCATTCTGTGTACATTAAGAATCAATCTAAAATCCCTTTGAACCCCATTTCTGTAGAAAAATTATCTTTAAATCCATTTTTACCCCTTATTTATTCTAGTAACCCCCCCGGGAGCTGAATGGCTCAAGAAATGTGTAGTTCTATCCAAAATATGAGATCAAGACATCTGATATAGGTTCTCTCATTCCCTTTCATGGAAGAGTAAATACCATTGTAGATGCATTTATTGTCTAGTTATTTGTGTGAATTGAGCTAATGATGTTAAGAATCTAAGATTATGTTTTAATCTAATAAATGTTTTTCTTCAGCAACTCTTCATAGCCTTTGGGCTTACCATATAATGGGGCACAACCTCCTATTCTAGAAACAGTGAGGTTGAGCATTTACATGCTAGTGAAGTGATGTTTATTTTGATTTCTTATGTTTGAAACTATTGCTAATCACTATTATATCTAAATTGGTAATGTCAATCTCCAGAATTGGGTCATATGACCACTGGCATGTGATGAATCCCAATTTTCTTTCATTATAGAGGTTTAGTTTCCCTTGCGTCGAACTGACTGTAAATTTATGTACCATGACTAATAGCATACAACTTCATTCACAAAATATTGTGGAAAGGAAATGGAAAGCAAATAATAGCTATAGGCACAGTGTATTGTTTATCTAATTTTGTAATGCTATTTGTTGTAAGGGAATACTGGCATAGTTTCCATTGAACACTTGCCCTTGCATTTTGTAGATTGTGAATGAAGCTGCAAAGTATCGATATCGAAGTGGAAATCAATTTAATTGTGGAGGTATATTGTTTCCTTCCTGAGTATGTTAGATGCTTCATCCCTTATGTTACTTGCATATGATTGGTTGTTTAGGGCTGAGTTTCTAGGTGCATTCTATGAATCTAAAAAAAATTCTGAATTGGTACCTCTACAAGACTTACTATAAGAGATCCTTATGCTGTTGTTGGCCATGGTGGGCACTATCACTTGCAATCACTAGAGGCCTTCTTTTGTCATGCACCGGGTATTAAGGTAATTCTTATTTATTATTCCATTCAAGTTTTGACCAAGCATTTCACTTTGTATCTACCTTCCATGTTTTTGGGTTTAAATATGAAACATTTAAACTTATTGATGAAAAAATTTACAAGAATTTGTTGTGGATATATATGTTAAAGTTTTGGGTTAGATTATGGTTTTTCAAAAATTAACAACTTTGCACACCAATTCAGTCAATTAATTTGTAAGTACATTCAAGTAGATCCAAACCTACTCAGACCCTTACTTGTAGTAGAGGAACACCCTGTTGGATACCTTGGCATTTGATGCTTTAAATTTATTGTTTCACCCTCCTTAATGATCCATATCTGCTACGAAAATTCCAATGAATTTAAGATTATGGAGGAATGAAATAGTGGCTTATTCTATTGTGTTAGATCTGAGCCCAGTTGATGAACTTATGCTCTATTTTATCCTTTAGAACATATATCATCCTTACACTTCCTACAATAAATCCATACCACTGTTAAATTCCTTTCCAAAAAAGTGATATCACTTTCAGTTCTTATTGTTGTCCATCCCCTTTTGCAAGTATGAAAAGTACTATGTTTGTGATTTAAATGAAAACTAAGATGTTGGTCCATACTATTGTTATATCAGATAAATCTTTTCTTATTGTTTCCACATGGAAACTATTGTAATAACCCAGATCTGTAAGTAATGGTTCAAGTAGTCCATTAAGGTATCAAGTTCTTGTCTCAATACTCTGTTTTGTGCATTGGTTGACCCCATATCTAACGCCATCCATAAAATGTAGACATATTGGTGTCTATTTTATCTATTTTTGTTCCCAAAGTCTTCTAACATACTTGGTTCTTACAAAAAGCTAACAGATCCAAGAACATTTTGGCATTAATATAGTAGTTTAGAAACATTATCTTGTTTTGTGTATATTGGGGAAGCATTGTTGTATTTACATCTTTAAGAGAATGGAACCAATACATTAAGTCCATATGGTTATATTGTTATCCATCCTTGCATAGATTTGAAAGTATGGCTTTGTGCTCTTATCTTATATACATTTCGAGTCATTGAAGGCATATGATATAAAGGTTAAGAGTCTAAAGTAATCTCTCATTTTTTTCATCAACTGCAAGACTATTTGGTGGTCTAAATAGTAATCTAAATATTGTTTTTTATCTTAGATTTGAGGAAGCTACACTATATATTCTCAATACCTCTTATTCATTGATTCATGCTAGGAGCAGTTGCTACAAGTCCTATTAGAAGAGACCATGTGGCTACGGAATGGCCCAACTCATGGAGCAGGTAGGGAATGGGATGTAGTTCTACAGTACAATAAGTGGGAAAGCAAAAAGTGAAACCTGGAACTCTATGAAGTGGGTGAAAGGACATTTTTCCAAGAATAGCAAGTGGTTCATCTTGGGGCATTTTCAAGCTATGTATCATTAACTAGTAGGATAATTTTTTAGAATCAACAACTTTGAAGTGGGGAGCATGACTTAAATTTTCACTCTTGTGGGATGTATGTTCTATTTCTATTAATTGAAATGTATAGATTTTGTATTAAAAGAAAGCTATAGATGCACTGTAAAATCAGTTACTACATTTATTCAGGGAGTGTAGTCATGAGAAATTAAAATATATGAAAATTGACAGATGTCTGTCTACAGCGAGAATTACCCTTACATTTTTATTCAGAAAAATGAATGAATTACTTCAATATAACTACCCTAATACTATTATCAAGTAATAATAGATAAAAACTTAATGTTTAAGTGAAATTTTTTCCCATTGTGGGCTTCCAGCTAATCCTCTGCTTTGAACACTGGAGTTGTTTCTTCATTTTCCATATCTCCATGTTTCTGTTGGACTGTGTCTTCCTCCATAGCCACTTCCTTTGTGGAGTTAACTAATTCTTGATGGGGAGAAGTATTTGAATTTGAAAATTTGTCTAAGTCTAAAACTGCAACAATTTTTTGAATTTGTTCACCTTGTATTGCCACTTTGACTTCCAACACTAAATTTCAAACTAGTTGAAATTGTAATTGTGAAAACAATATATTGTTGAAATGGATACTTCTACTTGAATATATTCAGTCTTGTGTGTTATCACTCAGAATGTACCCAGGTTGCAAAAGGTAAATTCCAAAGGTAACAGCAACAACCACTTCAGAAATAAACTGGCTTGCCTTTCCAGAGAGGGATCTCTCGAATATAAATTTAACAAGGCCAAATATAATAATCAACACTTAAAAATTATGTAGATGGTTGAAATGACACACATAATCATTGGGAAATGGAGTCAAAATACATAAAGATAGAACAACGTCGCATGCATGACATTTTATCAAAGGAAAGATAACCATTTAATTATAGTCGTTCATTGATTTCAGGTGGAAAGGAATAAGTATGAACAGTCCATCAATATAGAGCATTGTAAGATGAATTCCATATTAACTTTAGTAGAAACATTTATAAAATATCTGAAACAATAGTCAGAGCACAACAAGTATGAATTCCAACTATTCAACAC
This sequence comes from Pseudotsuga menziesii, assembly GCA_001517045.1. Classification (NCBI taxonomy): domain Eukaryota; kingdom Viridiplantae; phylum Streptophyta; class Pinopsida; order Pinales; family Pinaceae; genus Pseudotsuga; species Pseudotsuga menziesii. Next base: position 41,749 of record LPNX011111033.1, read on the forward strand.
TACGCTTCAGATACGAGGAAAACAAAATTGAATGTAAACACTGGAGAAAAATAATCACATGGGAAAGAAAAGCACAGACTGTAATGTAGAAAGCATAGGAATCTCCGATAATTCCACATGCTTTTAGCTTTGTTATTTCAAAAATTATCATTCCTCAAAAACATTGATCCAACATTCCAACCCTTCATACATCAAGTAAATGCAAATATATACATAAATGATTTCTTCCCAAGAATATTTAATAACTGAATAATATGTTTAATCAAAGTCTTTGTAACCGTATCCCTAACAACTAGGAATAAACTACATGCTTTGATCCTGATAACAGATCATTTAATTAAAATCGACTTGGTGACAGCAAGGCCCGAAGAAATAGCTCCACAGTGCGCAACACCTATTTTTACGAATGAATAATATACTTTGTCTTTCCGAATCTCTCCATGGTCCTCCGTTGTTCTGCGCTTGGCATGTCATTCTCGGTCATTTCTCTGATAGACACCTCTAGATCCATATAGGCCTCATAAGATATAGTGGGCAATCCTCCTCTAACGATCAAAAATTTCTGCAATATTTCGAAGTCTTGTATCAACTTGTCCATGATGACTTTCCTAGTCAGTCCTTTTACCAAGTCATCAAACTTGGAATGATCCATACGACTTTGTACTAGTAGGATATGATAATGTTCTTGAGAAAAAATTCTTCCTTCTTCATCCCAAAAAGAGGGGAGGCCATCTTCAAACAATTCTTTAAAGGCATGCCTGAAATCATTAATCTACGAAGTCATCTCATCCGCCTTATCCTGTACTACCTTCATAAGCTGATGTTTGTGAATGAATTTTTTCGACCATAGTACAATAGCCACCCTATCTTTAATTCCTATATCCTACAATTTTTTATAAGTTAATGAATTCAAGAAATTCAGTGCATTCTGAGATTTACTTAGGGGCTTCCTCTCCATGGTCTCATTTACTAATTTTAATCTCTGGTTGGCTAAATTAACCAGTGCACCTTGTTCATCAATGAAATTTAGATAATGTCTGAACTTAGTAACCTCTACAAACAATGTATCCCAGATTATATGCTTTGCTCCTTGTAGAGGCCCCTTTCTTGTATTCCTTTCTTTTAATTCATTGAACTTCTTCTGCAACTGACTTTTGTCATGTAATATTTAATTCTTATTTTCAACCATTTTAGTCATTTCAGATTTGATCCTCTTATTTTCTTCTTTTAATTCCTTGATTTCTACATCTTTAAAGCTTACTTGTGACATTGGTACTAACAAATCATCAGCAGAAAAATCACTTAAAGGATTTTCAATATTTACAATGGACAAATCTGCATTAGTAGGGGTCTGGCTCATTAATTCTTGTCACTTACCATAGCTAATTTTAAAGTGTTCCTCTCTACATCCCGAGTGGAAATCAACGACGCCTTTGGGTTGCCTAGACTTCTCACTCGCGGAAGTAGATTTTTAGTCTCTTCCAAGGAATGCTTCCACTTCTCAACATAATTTGTCATGAATTATGCTTTGGATTTAGAAACTGAACTAGATTCTACATTATTTTCACTTTCAAAAGAAAACTAGTTCATTTGCACTGACTTCTTAGGAATCAAAGCTACTTTCTTCAACTCCTCCAAAACTATTTCACTTGAACTTTGATCATTTTGAGAAAATGTTTTGGTCTTTTTACACAAACTGTTTTCATCTATATCCATATTTTCAATTTTAGAAAAACTTCTTTTAATCAAAACATTAGAATTTTCTAGCACTTGAGACACTGTAATCAACCCACTGCTTGTACCTTCATTGCTTCCTGGATTTTCCACAAAATGAGACAAATTGGCTATTTCCCGTAATCCCTCGATAACTTGATGATCAAATGGTTTGTTCTTATTTGCTTGTTTCCTTTGAGAAATTATATGGTATGGATCATAATTGACCTTCTGTTCTCTCTGAAAATCCATATTCTCCAATAATTTTTCCACAATCACCAAGGAAGATTTATTTTTAAAGATGAATGGACCAACTTTAAGGGGAAATTTGATATTAGAGGACTTCTTGAAAGCTCCAAAATGATCCTCCTCTACATATAATATTTGTCTCATGTATTCAAGTGCAAATATCCTAAGGGTAAGAAAAACAGGTAGCATGTATGGCTCTCCGGTGAAACCATACTCTCTTAAAACAGTAATGTTTTTATATAAGAACCAATCCCCAATCCTGTCCTCTGGTGATGATTGCATCATAACCTTCATTTCTTCAAGTACTCTATGGAATTACTCATCAAATAACAACTTGTACATCTCTGACATAATGGAATTCATGAACTCAAGCATATTTATTTGCTTCGGAAGATCCGAAGAGAACATAGTAGTCAAGAATTGTAATTCTGTCACATTTGAACATAACAACATGTTCAACAGATATGATTGGTATTTGAAAAATCTAACTTTTGGGAACTCAACTAACTGGATATGAATGACGTCTACTAAATACTCATCCAAACTGAAGTAATGGACTGGATGGGACTTAGACTCAAGACTGAATGAACTCATTTTCAATAAAAAACCCAAGACAACCTCATTGACATGAATGTCATTATCTAGACCTAAAATTTGGCAGACCAAAGATACAACCAATTGGCCCTCCTCTTTGAAAATGTGAATACGGTATGGCAAAAAGAGACCCTCTAATGATTGACCTTCATTAATAATACTAGACAAAAATTCACATTGGATTTCGGTTTTACAACCTTTGTATACTTCGGCTAAAATAGACTCATTTATAGACTCACCACTGTTAGTGAAACTATCACGAAAATTAATGAATCGACGAATAGTTTTTGCATCAATCCTACATAATATCTTGGACGTGGAACAACTCATAATAATTCTCTCAGAAGGTGAGTAATTACTGGCACACCATTCAGCAAATTCAGGAAAGGGTAAAGTCTGTTCAATGGCGAACTAATATAGAATGGACTTGTAGACATTGAAATTGTCGTTTCCCTATAAACTATACTGCCACAATATTTCTTTAGTAACTGATACATTTCCAACCGACAGAAACGGTTCATACACACCTCTGTCTCTATCAATCATGAATTCCTCTCTCTCATCCAAAACCTGGTTGAGACTTTCTAACCCCTTCTCTTTCTCCATAACAGAAAAACAATGATAATTCTCTAAATAGAGCTCAAGTATTCGAAGCTTACCTGTGACTATAACTGTATGTACGTGAGGTTGACTATGAAAGGTTGGCGGGCTGTCTCCTTCACTCATCCCAGCATGCAAAATAAAAAATGATTTTTTAAAAATAAGTCAACCTCACCTTTATATAAAGGTATTTTTCGGAGGCTCCCTTTAGCGTTTTTCCTTAAACCACTTTTCTCCACAGAATGTACTGTGATCCACCACGTGTATCATGGTTTTTATTCCGCTACCTCCTTTCCACTCCAACTACCATGCAACTTTATCTTCCGGAGCCGCTGACAACCGTTGATGAACATCCTCTTTTTGTTTAAGCCATTAGATTAAACTTCATGTACACATTTCACCGGGCCTTTTTATTTTTAACGATGTGCATCTTTATAGAGTGGACTCCTTATCAGCCATAGATTTTATCGGCTTGGTCCCACAACCGTCGATCTTCGTGTTTTTTTAATTACCTCCACCTCTCCTTATCTCTCGTGTATCTCCACAAAGCGAATATGTTCTAAACCATTGGTTTTTACCTCTCTTGATCTACACCATTATATTATGAGTCAATTTTATCCTTTATTTGCTCCTTTATGAATATTCACATTGTTACTCTTAACCAAAGCTCATGTAACCTTCATTTTTTCTCCACCATGTTTATTTCAATACTCTTCAAAATATAGGTGTTAACAACTGGCTCTATCTGGGGATGATATCCTCCCTGTGAGGTATCAAAGAACTCAGAGACCAGGTGCCTGTCTTTAATCTTTACATGATAACTTCAAAAAAATTTACCTTTTTGCTGATATATTTATCTAGAAAGAAATGGCTTACCTCCTGAAGCTTAGGTCTTTCACTACGAGCTTCAAAAACATTCGTCTCACCATCTGTACTGCTTTTAAAAGGAAAAAAATATTTACAAAATATGATACAAGTTTACCTTCCTTCTCAGGATAGGTAATGCTTCAAAAATCTCCCATTGACAGGGTTACTATCCAAAGAAACCCCATTTGGATATTCCAAAAGAAACACATTTTGCCCTCTATGTCCAGCAATAACATAAGGAACTACCCACATATGATCAAATTTTCCATGTTTATCTTCCTTAGGAGCATCCCATTTTAGGACCAGGTCATCAATCTGAAACTGTTCTTCCTTCACCCTTCTGTCGAAAGTATTTTTTATTTTTTCCTGATGTGATTGCACTTTGTCATAGGCCTTATTCCTTTGTTCTTCTAGCTCAATGATCTGGTTTATCCTCCTTTGCATGTGGTTTGGTTCTTCTTGCTGCTCTTGAAAATACCTCATAACCGGAACACCTAACGATGCTGGAAAGACAACTTCAGTTCCATACACTAATTGTAAAGGAGACATTCCAATCTCTCTTTTAGTACTAATCTTGTCAACCCATAAAGCATATTTGAGCTTGGTATGCCATGATCTTTTATTATCTTCCAATAGCTTCTTGATGATCCTTACCAAGCTTTTATATGAAGACTCGGCTAACCCATTTCCTTGCGGATAATAAGCAATCGAATGATTCAAACTGATATGATATTTGTGACAAAAATTAATCATCTTTTTGGACTTAAAGGCTGCTGCATTATCTATTACTATTCTTCTGGGACATCCAAATCTAGCCAGTATGTTCTCCTCAAGAAAATCCATGATTACGGTCTCAAATGCTCTTCTTGTAGGAATTGCTCAATCCATTTTGTAAAATAATCCGTAGCTATTAGAATCCATTTATGTTGTCCTAAAGAATTGGGATTTATTTCACCAATGAGATCCAGACCCCACTGTTGAAAAGGAGCTTCTATTGTTATTGGATTTAAAGGAAGAGGAAGTACCTCTCTTTTATCGTCAAAAATATGACACTGATGACACATGTTGGTTTCTTTATATACATCTGAAAACAATGTTGGCCAATAGTAACCAGCTCTTAGGATTTTATTTGCAGTCACCCTCTAAGAATGATTCCCTCCACAATCTCCTTTATGAAATTCTTTGACTGTATGCCAAGCTTCATTTTCCAAAAGACAATTGAGTAATACACCTCCAGGATCCTTCCAATAAATATATCAATTTATAATACAGAACTTGACACCTTTCAATTTTACTGATCTTTCTCTTGACTTACTCAATCTTGCTGGTGCTTGTAAATTTCGAAGGACATGAAAACTGTCAGAGTACCATGGAGATGCAATAAAATCAATCATTACTTCCACCTCTGTATCCAACTGATTAGACTGACTGGATAAGAAATTTATCTGTAAAGACTCACAATTTGAATTTTTCATCATCTTTGCTAATCCTTGTCCCTTAACCAGCTTGGTAGGTTTTATCTCTATTTCATACTCTAGTAATGTCGCTATCCATTTCACTCTTCTACCTTCTGGATCAGGTTGTGTCAAAATCCCTTTCACTGCAGCAGTTGGAACATGCGCAATTACATGTGAGTGGAGAATATACACTCTGAAATCCTTCAATGCTTTGACCAAAGCATATGCTTGTTTCTCCATGATATCATATTTTAATTCTCCATCCCTCAACATCTTGCTGAAAAATGCTATGGGTTGCTCCATGTTTTCATCATTCTTCTGCAACAAAACTGCCGCAATAGTATGTTCTAAAGCATAAGAAAATACTAGGAAATATTTGGTGAAATATGGACTTACCAACACCAAAGCCTCTGAGATTGCTTGTTTTATTTCCCAAAACGACCTCCTAGCATCTGCATTCCATTTTATCTCATGACCTTTTCTCAACATATTTGTAATATTCATTAAGATTTCAGCAAAAGTAGGCACAAAAAATGATTGTATTTCCTTTTTACTCCTGGACTCTCCTACTTTTAAAATTGTGCTAACCCTTTCAGGATCGATTTTTATTCTGTCTTTAGATATTATATGACCCAACAACTTTCCTTCTTCCAGCGCAAAATTTGATTTCATTAGGTTCAATGATACTACTGAACTTCCTGCACTTCATGAATTTTTTTTATAAATCATGAATATGTTCCCTGTCAAATATTGAATAAACAGTGATGTCGTCCATGTAAATTACCACAAACTTTCCAATTTCTCCTTCAAAAGCAATGTCCATAGCCCGCTAGAAAGTAGCTCCTGCATTCATTAAGCCAAAAGGCATATTTGCATACATAAAGGTACCCCAAGGTGTAGTAAAGGTAGTTTTCTCCTGATCTTCGGGCAGTACTTTAATCTGATTGTAACCAGAAAAACCGTCCATCATCAAAATTCTTTCATCTCCAACTACTTTCTACAATATATGATCCATCTTCGACAAGGGATAATTGTCCTTCATAGAAACTTTATTCAAATTTTGGAAGTCTATACACAGTCTTATTTCTCCATTCTTTTTCCTAACAGGAACCAAGTTTGCAACCCATCTTGAAAATCTTAGAGTCACGATGATCTTGGCATCAAATAATTTTTTAATTTCCTTCTCAATAATTGGTAGCAATTTAGGATTTATTCTTCTAAGCTTTTTCCTGAAAGGTTTTTCCCCAGGTTTTATAGGAATAGTATGTTGTATTATAGATGTATATTATTATTTAAGATCTTCATAGCTCCAAGCAAATACATTTGTATACCTATTCATTAAATTCACATACTCTTATTTTTCTTTTACAGGCAAATTTCTGGACAATTTTACAATCTTCGGATTTTCTTCGGCACCAATATTCATGTATTCAACAGCATTTTCAGTGGGCTTCACTTTAGGATTCTTAGCAACATCATTTTGATCAAAAAGTTTTTCTAAAGGAATCAAACCTTTTGGTATAAAATTAATTTTCAATTGAATAATATCTTTACCTCCTAAGGTTCCTTTTAGTTTTTTAGCACCATCCTTTTCTTTTTTAGGCTCTTCATCATCCTGGAAATTTTCACCATTGTCATTTTCGGCATGAATATGAGTATTTACAAATTATCCTAACAATTCTAAAAACCTTTTTATCTGCATATCATCTTCAAACACTTGCCAATATTTAGAATTATCGGGAATAGATGGTCTGTTCACAATGTCCACTTGATGTTCTTTCTGACCAGCACTAGGGGTTTTGAATTTTCCAACAGCTACTGCCAAAGAATCAGCTACTGTATTTTCATATCTGGGAATCACCTTAATCGTATGCTCTATAAAAAAGTTACCAATCATATCCCATACTTCGTTCCTATAAGCCCTCATTCAGGGATGCTTGGTTTGATAACTATAATTCACCTAGTTTATTACCAGCTCTGAATCCCCCAAAATTCTTATCCTCTGTGCTCCCAAATCTTTCAAAGCATGCAATCCAAGTAATAAAGCTTCATATTCAGCCACATTATTTGTGCATTCAAATGTTAATTTTATGATAAAGCTTTAAAATCCCTGATAGGAGATATTATATACACACCAGTTCTAGCGCCTACTTTTGCCATAGATCCATCAAAATACATAGTCCATAAACCTTCTCCTTTTTGCTTTGCTTCGAAAGTATTTCGTTCTATCACATCTTCCTTTTTATTTTCTTCAGGCTTCATCTGCAATGTAGATTCCAAGTCACATGGGACAGTATCATTAAAGAAAATGGAAGACCCCAAATTAGTATCAACAACATTTATATGATGAAATTCAGGCTTATCTTGACTACTCACTACATAGGGAGTTCTTTTCTCACTATACAACCTCTTACTCCCATCTTAAATAGGAATAGTAGCATATGACATATCCATTTGTAAACTACCCTTCAACTTTGAAGTCCAAGATCTTGATAACAATACTCCAAACTTTGGTGGAATATCTGCTACTACCACATCCATTACTATTGTTTTAGAGGGAAATTTATTCAAAGTTACTACCATATCTTTAATCAAACCAAGACATTTCACTCTCCTAGAATCAAAAGAATACAAATATTTATACGGTCTTGTCTCTTCCAGTCCCAAACTTTCAACTACTCCTTTTGGCATTAAATTGTGTGATGCACTTGAACCTAACATAGCATTATGAACCACCATATCATGCACATTCAAACTCAAATAAAAAGGAGGAACTTATCCATTATCTATACTTTCGACTTTCGACCCAAATGAAATAGTAGGATTATCATCAGTCAATTCCAAAATGTCAGATTGCCATTCTCCTTGACCTCTGACCATCTTTGTTATGGTATCTCTATACTCATGGTTTCTCAACAACTCATTAAAAGGAACGAAGATTTTCAACTTGGAAAGCTCATTCTGCAGATTGAAACTAGAATTATTTTTTTCTACATCAATTGATGTTACTTGTTTCATTCCTTTTGTTTTTTGTATCTCATTCTCAACTCCCTTATTTACAATAGATTCTTTTTGTATTTATTTTCCCTTTTCAGCATTTAAAGAACTAGTGGAAGGCTGATTTGGATTTAACCTCCCTTTATTTATAAGAACTTCTATGTTTCTCAATTTAATCTTCCTCTGTACATCATCCATAGCATGCAGATAACCCCTCTGATATTGTTCTGACTCCCTCTCAAATTCTTCATTTCCATCCTCCTGTGCAAACATGCTATGCTCTTCTTCAGTAAGATATATTTCTGAATCTAGTTCCGCAAAAAGATGGATTTCATTTTCGGTAGGGTCTTCTTCGTCAGCAACATAATTTTCAGGAAATGGTGGTCAAATTTGTTGTTCTTCTTGATTTCTTGGGTTTCTCATGTCTCTCTGCCTATTTGGTGGAGGTATAGGAGGATTTAGTCTTCTAAAATTTGGATTCCTGATTTGAGGATCAGCTTGTTCTCTGTTGAATGACCTATTATCCATAGTCAACCTATCCATCAACTTCTCCATTGTCTTCAACATCATTTCAAACTTAATATCAGTGGTAGAAGAAGAAGTAGAAGGCATATTTTCTTCTTTTTCCCTCCTATCAATGTCTCTGTGTTTCATTTTTCCACTTGCCATCATATTTGCCTCTACTTCTAAAGCATTTGCAAACATTGTGGCAAGAGTTGCTGATTTTATTTCCCTCAATGAAAATGAAAAGTCATTATCAAAAGCTCCAGCATAATGAATTTTAGCAGCCACCGTAGAAGGTTTTATATCTTCTGGAATAGAATTATAAACCCTCATAAACCTACTTGAAAATTCATGAATAGATTCAAAACCCCCATTTTTGAGACTATTATACTAGGACAGGAGCTGCAAAGGACTTTGTTTGTCATCCCATCTCTCTAGGAATGCATTTTGGAAAGCTTGGAAATTCAATATAGATCCATATGGAAAGACTTTAAACCATTTATTCGCTTCACCTAATAAAATTTGAGCAAATAACTACATTTTAACATCAATATAATCGACTTCTTCCAAGTCAACAAAATATTCAAATTTAGCCACATGTTGTTTTGCGGTTATGTCTCTTTCTCTATCAAATAAGGAAATTATTTGGGAGAAATTTTGGGGAAGTTCGTGCAATAAAGCAGGAAAACGCAAAGGATCAAATCTGGCTGTCATTGGTCTAGGTGGATTCAGAGGTACCGAGGAATTTTGAGTGTTATGAACAATAATGTTTCAAATTTTGCAGACCGTTGTAAATCTCTCCAAAGGGAATCCAGTAAATAAGATTCTAATCTACAAGAATTAAATTCAGTATTCTTAAGATTAGATTCAAACTTAGACTTCAGCAAACCCTTTCCAACATTAACTCTCCATTCTTGATCAAAAATACTATGAGAATCCCAAGAAGATGATGCACCAAACAGAGAAAAATCAATTTTTTCTTTATCTTTTTTCTTAAACAAATTTTCTGGATCTTCCAAACTATTTAAAATTTCAGTATCAGAATTACCTCATGTATGTCTTCTCAAAGTCAGAATGACTTTTAAAATTTTGAAAAATCTTTACAATGGAATCGCCAGGGCAAATATACAACCTTCTCTATTGACAAAAAATTCTTGTTTTCCCACAGAAATATTTTCTTGATCTTCAAACTCTATCATTCTTCCGAAGGTAGATTTTCACTTTAGTCCCCGGCAACAGTGCCAATTTCTTATCACTCAGAATGTACCCAGGTTGCAAAAGGGAAATTCCAAAGGTAACAACAACAACCACTTCAGAAAGAAACTTGCTTTCCTTTCCAAAGAGGGATCTCTCAAATAAAAATTTAACAAGGCTAGATATAAGAATCAACACTTAAACATTATGTAGATGGTTGAAACGACACACATAATCATTGGGAAATGGACTCAAAATACATAAAGATAGCACAAGGTCGTATGCATGAGATTTTATCAAAGGAAAGATAACCATTTAATTACAGTCGTTCATTGATTTCAGGTGGAAAGGAAGAAGTATGAACAATCCATCAATATAGAGCATCGTAAGATGAATTCCATATTAACTTTAGCAGAAAAATTTATAAAATATATGAAACAATAGTTAGAGCACAACAAGTATGAATTCCAACTATTCAACACTACACTTCAGATACGAGGAAAACAAAATGGAATGTAAACACTGGAGAAAAACAATCACATGGGAAAGAAAAGAACAAACTGTAATGTAGACAACACAGGAATCTCTAATAAATCCACACACTTTCAACTTTGTTATTTCAAAAATTATCAGTCCTCAAAAACTTTGATCCAACATACGGGTTCCAACCCTTCATACATCAAGTAAATGCAAATATATACATAAATGATTTCTTCCCAAGAAGATTTAATAACTGAATAATCTGTTTAATCAAAGTATTTGTAACTGTATCCCTAACAACTAGGAATAAACTACATGCTTTGATCCTGATAACAGATCATTTAATTAAAATTGACTTGGTGACAGCAAGGCCCGAATAAATATCTCCACAGCACGCAACACCTATTTTTACGAATGAAGAATATACTTTGTATTTCTGAATCTCTCCACGGTCCTCCATTGTTCTGCACTTGGCGTGTCATACTCGGTCATTTCTTTGATAGACACCTCCAGAACCATATAGGACTCATAAGATATAGTGGGCAATCCTCCTCTAATGATCAGAAATTTCTGCAACATTTTGAAGTCTTCTATCAACTTGTCCATGATGAATTTCCCAGTCAGTCCTTTTACCAAGTCATCAAACTTGGAATGATCCATACGGATTTGTACTAGTAGGATATGATAATGTTATTGAGAAAAAAGTCTTCCTTCTTCATCCCAAAAAAATGGAAGGACATCTTCAAACAATTCTTTAAAGGCATGCTTGAAATCATTAATTTGCAAAGTCATATCATCCGCCTTATCCTGTACCACCTTCATAAGCTGATGTTTGTGAATGAATTTTTTCAACCATAGTACAATAGCCACCCTGTCTTTAATTCCTATATCCTACCATTTTTGATAAGTTAATGAATTCAAGAAATTTAGTGCATTCTGAGCTGTACTTAGGGGCTTCCTCTCCATGGTCTCATTTACTAATTTTAATCTCTGGTTGCCTAAATTAACCAATGCACTTCGGTCATCAATGAAATTTAGATAATGTCTGAACTTAGTAACCTCTATAGACAATGTATCCTAGATTGTATGCTTTGCTCCTTGTAGAGGCCCCTTTCCTATATTTCTTTCTTTTAATGCATTGAACTTCTTCTGCAACTGACTTTTGTCATGTAATATTTTATTCTTATTTTCAACCATTTTAGTCAGTTCAGATTTTATCCTCTCATTTTCTTCTCTTAATTCCTTGATTTCTACATCTTTCAAGCTTACTTGTGACATTGGTACTAACAAATCATCAGCAGAAAAATCACTTAAAGGCTTTTCAATATTTACAATGGACAAATCTGCATCAGTAGGGGTCTAGCTCATTAATTCTTCCATATCTCTTTCTCGTCATTCTGATCTTTCTTTAACTGTGAAATTTGTGTCATTAACTCAGTTCTCTCTGTTTACCATTTATTCTTTTCCTCTTGCAGCTTCACTGTTTTGCCTTTATATTCCATCACTTCTTGCTGAATTTTATCTTTCTCCTCCTGCAATGCCAACAACTCTGATGACTGAACATGTTCAGAACTTGGAAAATTCAACTTATTTTTTAATACCTAAAGGGCATTATATTTTTCCTCCAAAAGGATCCTAATGGCTTGTGTGTTTCCTGTTTCATCCCCTGAGCTTATAACATCTGCCTACAGCTTCTTTATTTGAATCGAATTTTCCTTGTTCTCAACCTTTTTGTGTTTCAACTGGACCTCCAACTTATCCACTAAAACTTGCAATCTGTTAATTTTTATCATGGCATGTAACAAATCTGAATAAATTATATCCCTTGTTTGTTTATGAAGCTGTATTTTGTCACTTACACTGATTTTATCCAATCTTACCTCCATCTTTGCCACTTTCTTATCACTTACCATAGCTAATTTTAAAGTGTTCCTCTCTACATCCCGAGTGGAAATCAGTGACGCCTTTGGGTTGCCTAGACTTCTCACTCACGAAAGTAGATTTTTAGTCTCTTCCAAGGACTGCATCTGCTTCTCAACATAACTTGTCATGAATTCCACTTTGGATTTAGAAACTAAACTGGACTCTACATTATTTTCACTTTCAAAATAAAACCGGTTCATTTGCACTGACTTCTTATAAATCAAAGCTACTTTCTTCAACTCCTCCAAAACTATTTCACTTGAACTTTGATCATCTTGAGAAAACGTTTTGGTCTTTTTACGCGAACTATTTTTCATCCATCTCCATATTTTCAATTTCAGAAAAAATTCTTTTAATCAAAACATTAGAATTTTCTGGCACTTGAGACACTGTAATCAACCCATTACTTGTACCTTCATTGCTTTCTGGATTTTCCACAAAATGAGACAAATTGGTTATTTCCCATAATCCCTCGACAACTTAATGATCAAATGCTTTGTTCTTATTTGCTTGTTTCCTTTGAGAAATTATATGGTATGGATCATAATTGACCTTCTGTTCTCTTTGAAAATCCATATTCTCCAATAATTTTTCCACAATCACCAAGGCACCTTTGTTTTTAAAGATGAATGGACCAACTTTAAGGGGAAATTTGATATTAGAGGACTTCTTGAAAGCTCCAAAATGATCCTCCTCTGCATATAATCTTTGTCTCATGAATTCAAGTGAAAATATCCTAAGGGTAAGAAAAATAAGTAGCCTGTAAGGCTCTTCGGTGAAACCATACACTCTTAAAACAGTAAAGTTTTTAGATAAGAACCAATCCCCAATCCTATCCTCTGGTGATGATTGCATCATAACCTTCATTTATTCAAGTACTCTGGGCAATTCCTCATTAAATAACAACTTGTACATCTCTGACATAATGGAATTCACGAACTCGAACATATTGATTTGCTTCGGAATATCCGAAGAGAACATAGTAGTCAAGAATTGTAATTCTCTCACATTTGAACATAACAACATGTTCAACATATATGATTGGTATTTGAAAAATCTAACTTTTGGGAACTCAAATAACTGGATATGAATGACCTCTGCTAAATACTCATCCAAACTGAAGTAATGGACTGGATGGGACTCAGACTCAAGATTGACTGAACTCATTTTCAATAAAAAACCAAAGACAACCTCATTGACATGAATGTCATTATCTAGACCTAAAATTTGGCAGACCAAAGATACAACCAATTGGACCTCCTCTTTGAAAATGTGAATACGGTATGGCAAAAAGAGACCCTCTAATGATTGACCTTCATTAAGAATACTAGACAAAAATTCACATCGGATTTCGGTTTTACAACCTTTGTATACTTCGGCTAAAATAGACTCATTTACAGACTCACCACTGTCAGTGAAACTATCAAGCAAATTAAGGAATCCATGAATAGTTTTTGCATCAATCCTACATAATATCTTCGACGTGGAACAACTCATAATAATTCTCTCAGAAGGTGAGTAATTACTGGCACGCCATTCAGCAAATTCAGGAAAGGGTAAAGTCTGTTCAATGGCGAAGTAATATAGAAAGGACTTGGAGACATTCAAAATGCCGTTTTCCTATAAACTATACTGCCACAATATTTCTTTAGTAACTGATACATTTCCAACCAATAGAAATGGTTCATACACACCTCTATCTCTATCAATCATGAATTCCTCTCTCTCATCCAAAACCTGGTTGAGACCTTCTAACCCCTTCTCTTTCTCCATAACAGAAAAATGGCGATAATTCTCTAAATAGAGCTCAAGTATTCAAAGCTTACCTGTAACTGTAACTATATGTACGTGAGGTTGACTGTGAAAGGATGGCAGGATATCTCCTTCACTCATCCTAGCATGCAAAATAAAAAATGATTTTTTAAAAATAAGTCAACCTCACCTTTATATAAAGGTCTTTTCCGGAGCCTCCCTTTAGCGGTTTTCCTTAAACCACTTTTCTCCACGGAATGTACCGTGAGCCGCCAAGTGTATCATGGTTTTTATTCTGCTATTGCCTTTCCACTCCAACTACCATGCAACTTTATCTTCCGAAGCCGCTGACAACCGTGAAACTTTATCTTATGGAGCCGCTGACAACCGTTGATGAACATCCACTTTTTGTTTAAGTCGTTAGATTAAAATTCATGTACACATTCCGATGGGCCTTTTTATTTTTAACAACGTGCATCTTTATAGAGCGGAATCCTTATCAACTGTAGATTTTACTGGCTTGGTCCCACAACCATCGATCTTTGTGTTTTGTTAATTACCTCCACCTCTCCTTATCTCTCATGTATCTCCACAGAGTGGATCTATTCTAAACCATTAATTTTTACCTCTCTTGATCTAGACCATTGAATTATGAGTCAATTTTATCCTTTATGTGCTCCTTTATGAATATTCACATTGTTACTCTTAACCAAAGCTCATGTAACCTTCATTTTTTCTCCACCATGTTTATTTCAATACTCTTTGAAATAGAGGTGTTAACATTGTGCACCATCCTTCTTATTACCATGAAATTTTTTTCTATTTTACATGAAATATGACTTATATGCCTATGACCATCCATTGTAGCAGAGGTAGTCTCACAACTTTGTGAAGTTAGGAGGGTTTCCACCTAGAGCAATGAGGAAATGCAGTCTCAAAATATTGGATACCAAAGGGCTCAAATGTTCCTAAAAAAATAGATAAATTGAAAATCAAGTTGGATTACCTTCTCCCATGTCCCAAAATGCCTTAGGTCAACAAGTTGGACCACTGCAATGAAGAAGAGCCCAAATTGTTGCAGTCTGTTATGAGCTTTGGTGTTCTCTTCCAGTCTAAACTGCAAAACCTCCTCACATATTTCCTCAAGTATGCATATACATCCATTGCCTCTCCTTCATGTTGAGCTATTTGGAGTTCTACAGATCTCTACTCAACTACTAGGATGCAGAGTAGTGTTGACAAAATGAAGAAACACCCCATACAAGCCTGATATATCCCACCTCTGCTATGATAACCCATCTCATCGCCCATAAATTCAATCCATTTCCCAAGCAAGAATACATCAGGGAGAAGTTAAACTCCATTTCATGTGGCATGGTGAACTTTGCAACTTGTCCTGCAATTCGAGGTGCATGCAATTCCTAATATTTATATTCTCAATATTCCTGGGTGAAAATCAGTGATAAGATCCGCATATTGTTCCAGAAATCCTTTATTCTATAACATACCCTTATTTGCTATTGAATATGTGTCCTTGTTTAATGATCAGACTCATTAGAGTATTTGATGGTATTCCCCAAGTCAAAATACTTCCAATTCTTTGAATTTTAGGTCTAGATATCATTCTTGCAAGACATTATGGTGCAGAGAGAGTCAAGTCTCTAATTTTGCAAATGATAATCACCGAGTCTTCATTAGCAATAAGTTTCTGGGCGCTGTGGTCTCCTTCCTCTACCCGTGGCCACAGCATCCCTGGTAGGGCCCACCTTAGGCTTCTCGAGGTGCCTAGGGTGGGCCCGTGGGATGAAAGGATATAAGGGCCTAGCCCTAGTATGGTTGCACAAAAAATAATGCATCCCAAGAGGAGAGAGAGCAGGGCTTCCCAAGAACTTGGCTGCCCAAAATAACACTCAGCCCGAAAAAGAGAAAATACAAGCAGTCTGTGAGGAAAGAGAGAGAAATTGGGCTTCCTAGAAAAATTAAGATCCTGAAGCTGAAGATGACTGTCAAAAACTTATTGAAGATTGAAACCCTAGCTGATGGTTTATTGGTGGAAGATGGATGCCCTAGATGAGGCAAAAACAATCTTCAAAGGAGCCTTCAAAAAAATAGTAGCTTCACCTGTGAGATCAAAATTTGTATATTATAACAAGAAGACTTGATCTTATTTTATAGCCTTTGTTCACCTATAAGTGGACAAGATTAGGAAAGATAAAAATAATAATATTTTTAATCTTTTCCTAATTTCACTTTCACTTTTACCAAAAATGTCCTTTTATTTTTCCTTTGACTTTTATAAGAATTCCTTATTTATTTGACTTTCACTTGTGGTCATTTTCCTGTGGTCAAAAAATCTTTATTTATTTTGACTTTTGACTTTGGCCTTTTTCCAAGTGCCCCTGTGGTCATTACCTGTGGTCCTTTTTTATTTCAAAAGTACATCATCATAAACCAAGAGAGTTATTAATGCTTTTATGTCACACACTATGTAACACCTAGATCTGGTACTAGGGTAACTTAACCAAGGGTAGCTAATCCTTGGAGAAGCACAATAAGCCCATAGATCAAGGATCAAAGTGCCACACACATGCCCAAACCTAGTCTAGGGCTTACAGTGTCTTCATTGTCCAAGAGAATGGCTACTCAGAACTAAGTTGATTCTACCATTCTCAGACTGGTCTACATCGTGGTCATCGACCAGATGTTTACTCAACACAAGGTTGAGTCTACCTAGGGCGGAGCTGGGTCTATATCGTAGTCCCAAACCAGATATCTACAATTCAATAGAATGGTCACTCAACACTGGGTTGAGTCTTCACCATGGTCCCATTCTCCTAAGATAAGGGCTCTCGATGCTACTCAGAAAAATCAACAAAAGGTACGTCTGACTAGGCCAAGTGTTGGGTTTCCCTCATATGTGTTGATTAGCTACAAATAAGGCACTTCAAGGCTTTGGTCCCTCCAATGGTGCAATATATCATCCCAAGTGAAAAGTAACATAAAGGGACCAAGTCACTCTAGGAATAAATCATCTATAGCCCAATGAAGGGGTCAACAACATGTCTTGATGACCCTTTCTCTTAGCGTAACATAAAACCATGATAGCATTCCACCTGAAAAGGCCATATGTGTTAATGATCACATTATTTTTATGGGTTCTCCCTCAAATTCTAGGGTGCTCATGTTATGTGGCCTCCAACCTCATGTAACCAATGAATAATGCCTCCATAACCATGCTTAAACCATATAAAATGATTGATATACAATTTACCATGCCATCTCCTAAGATCACAAGAACAGGTATGTGGACCAAAACCAATCACAATATCTACCTACCAAGAACCTCACCTCTCCAAAAGAGATGCATCCTAGGATTTTCCAAATCATGTGACCAATATCCTATAATAAACTTGGAAGGACACATTTGAATCACCTGTTGCATGTTGCAACCAAACCATCCACTCACCATTTGTGATATTGATACTAGACTTATGGGTGATTGACTCACTTTACATCACACTTTCTTCTAAACAACAAACACCAAGCCACACCAAACTGCTGAGTTAGTAAATCAGTAGATGTTCCTAACCGTTGAGGAAACTAGTAGGTCATACCATATAGGTAAAATGCTAGCGAAAATGTATTCATCAATGATACCCTTGAATCAATTAAGTATGATATATCTGCTCAGCATATATGACCAGAAACCATTTAATCATAGGAAATGAAAGTGGAATCTCATACAACATGAGGACTAACAAGCCACATGTAGGCCCACCAAGTACCCTCATAAGTTGCAAAAATAGATTGAGGTCTTGAATATTCTACCATCTTGGAATGGCTTGAAACTTGGCACTAATATTGTATGCCATATTAATGATCGAAAAACATGCTCACCCTGCCAGAACTACTCATGACAAAAATAGATCAGATTTTTATGGTCTGGAAATTAGTGGATATTTGAACCATGGACAATTCTCAACACTGGGTCCTAGAAAGTGTAATCATCTTGTCGACTGGATTACTTTCTAAAAATAACAATGTCTTAAAATAGAAATTTCCCAAAATAGCATGTTCTCTGATTGGACTCAAATCTGAAGTACATGCACATCTTCATAAAGGGTATCTAGAAATATGGTCATATTTTGAAAATAATGACTTCAAAGGGTTAGATTTTTAACATTAAGCTAGCATTATATTAGGATCTTTAACTGAGAGAATAACAAGCACAGCAATTAAACACAAGAGACAATGAAAACAGTGTTTTTCCTCAGGGAAAACATAAATGGAGAAAACCCCACAACTTCCTCAGAGATAGAATCAACACCAAAAGTAAAAACCAAAATAGTAAGATGATATCTCGACAGCAATAGCCTCTTTCTTTCTAGCCCCAGCAACTTCTCTCCCTCAGCTATGTGCTACAACTGAGTGTGAGTGAGTGTATGTTAAATAGAGAGACTCACTCTCTATTTATACTAATCACCGACTTGACAATGACTCACTAGGGCCGACTTCACTAGGTGAGTCTAACAACCCTAGGGCCCCAGAACTCTAGGGACTTTAACCCTTGAACAATAGGAGGGTTACCCACATTGACTTGACATGACTTGTTTACATGACTTGTTTACTTTAACTTGGCATGACATGACCCAATTACATTACAAACACTTCCCGGAATAAACATCGGGGTACAATACATAAGAAATACAAGTGAATACATTCCAAAGTTACAATTACATCAACACTCCCTCTTAACTAGGAAGGTATTCTCTTGACACAATTTATCAACAAAAGTCTTCTTCTCTGTATCATCTGGATCATCATCGAGTCCTTGTCATCTTCATCTCCAATTCATATTCATCTTCAAGTCATCTTCATCCAGATCTGGATCATCACTCAATCTGGATCATCTCTGGTTCTGGAACATCTTTGCTGGATCATGGTCATAGGTTATATCTCTTGATTCTTCTCGTCATAGGAAGTTCTACAGAGCCAACCCTTTTTCATGCTGGTTGTAGGCCTAGCCTCCATGTAGGTCTTCTTCCAACACTTATATCTGACCCTAAGTTAGAATGGCCCTCCTAAGACTTATATCTGATCATGTAGGAACCAATCCTATAATCATATACGTTATCAACCCAAATGGCACTTCTCCATCCAAGTGCTGACATTCTTTATGTTGGTACACAAAAGGACATCTTAGGATTGAATTTTGCCAAAACACTATAGATGGGCATGACATGAGATGCATTTAGCCTTCAACCAGCTTGCCATATTATTTTTCTAGGATTTGAATGGCGTACACGACTATTCTCATTGACACCTCGCATACTGTACGCGACTATCTCCATTGCAACCCGCGTACATCAGCATACGCGGGTTTGCTTTAAGCAACTCGCGTGTCATACGCGGGTTGCCTATATTAATAGTCGCGTACATCTTCATTCGACATTAAAAAATATAAATCATGATTAATGGAGATTATTTGGGCCTTAATCATTAACCACCCCAACTATCTCAACCTCCTCAACCTTCGAAACCACTCTATTTCCCAAAGTATAAATAGAGGCCTTGGGGAGGGAATTAATCAATCAAGTTTAGAGAGAAAATTTATGCTGGTGGTATATCTTCAAAAGTCTTGGAGCAATAGAACTCAGAGTCCTTTGGTTGCATAGGAGTCCTTGTCTCAGGAATTGAGTTATACTCTTATCTCATCCACTGATTGTTAATAAAGAGAATTCTTCTTCCAATATTGTGTTGAGTCTCTTTCATGTATTATGGTTAATGAATATATTCGATTATGCACTAGATATATTGTTTATCTAACCTATTTTATATACATGTATAAGATTGTAATTGGAGAATTTTCTCTTTGCAGGTGAAGGAGGTGCATCCCTGGAAGCTTTGGAGAGAAGCAGAATGGAAGAAGATCAAGCTTGGATCAACCGTCGATAATCGGGTGAGTCAAGTATTTATTTCTATTTCCTTTATGTACTTTATTAAAGCTGATTGTGTGCAAGGTTAGAATTAAGTTGGTAACCCCAGACCCTAGGTTACAAGGGTGTTTAATCCTGAACAACAGAACTGGCGACTCCACTGAGGATCCCAGCCTGCTGTGGGTTAACTCTGTAGATCCTTGCCCAGTCTTTGTTTTGATTCAGTGTGTGGTGTTTTGTCTTGATTTAGACTTATAGTGGTGTTTGAAGACCTTCATAATTTTTCTTTTTGTTGAAAAGTTTTACTCCTATACGCGGGTTGTTGTGCTACATAGTCGCGTATAGATGTATGTTTATGCAGGTTGCTGTATTGGACAGTCACATACAGTACGCGGGTTTCTCTTATAGACAATCACGTACAAGTCTGAGCAACAAAAATTTTGGGGTAGTGTTGCTTGTCCCTATCCTTTTGTGGATTTTTTCTTGCTTGATGGTCTTTAGTACTGACATTGCACTATATGTTTGATATCCCTATTAACGATACTTTGCGCTTTTCGGTAAGCCCTTGGGTTTTTATTGGTTGGATTGTCTTTCTTTTAGCAATTTGAAGTGGATTTTTCTATTGGGTGATAGGTCCAAGTGCTAGTTGTCTAAATCAGTGATCAGGGTTCTAGATACCGTATATCCCATTCTATTTCTGAGTAGTGTTGGTTTTTCACTTGCCTTTGATTGATTTCAGTGATTTCCATTCATTGTGTCTTCCCCAGCTGGGTTTTTTTGAAGTCTTCCTTAGGTGGTTGATCTATGTTTTTTATAAATCTGCTTTACTTCATTTTGCTTACTTTTTATAGTTAGATTATTCAAGCATACTCAAGAATTTTTGCATTTAGGTGCATAGTAATCTTTGAGGAATTTGAAAAGTGAAAAGAAAAGCATTGGAAACATTTGCATTTTGAACTGCATATGGTAGTTTTACTTTCAGTTTTTAAATAAAATCTCAAAAATTACAAAAATAAGTCTTAGTTTTCTCTTTCTTAGTTGCATTTTCCTTAGTTTATATTTGCAAAAAAAAAAAAGAGAAGCTTGTTTTAAGTAGTGATAGTTTGCTTTGAAATTGATTTATACACCTGTTTTTTACGTTTCTTATCGAGTCAATAACATCATAGTTTTTCACTCCACTTTCCTTCTGAGTAAAAACAACCCTTAAAATGAAATCTATAATTTAAAACTTATTAGAAATTTTTGTTTTATAGGGCCATACACCTACTAGCTTAGGCTAGACTTGTGGGATAGGAAGTGTAAACTCCCCATAAGTACTTAAATTTAGACATAGTGGGCCAATCGATAGGTAAATCCTTCTCTTTATCGATAGTATCTAGGAAGCTCCTCTCAAACGGGAGTTATGCACGAGGCCACATGGAGGCATTGGACTGAGGAGACAACCCTCCGATTCCTTGTCAAAACGTACACCAAGGTTTTTACGCATTTGGGGATTCTTTCCTAGATAGAGTTTCGGGATCAGCTACCCTACCCATCCATATGAATCAGGCTTGCGACTGTCCCCCCAAACTATTGATATAGTTAAGGTAGCCTCTAGTCTCTTGACATCTAAGGTTTATACACAAGTAAACCAGAAGGTTATTTCTGGTTCACCTTGGACATGCTTGGAAGGTAACCCTTGTTGAAAGTGTAGGAGGGCAGTGGGTGATTCCTCTGCTTGTGCCTAAGAACCTATTCAAGGATGCCAAGAAACTGTCTCTTGGGTTTCTGCGGTAAATCATATCTTTTACCCTTTGTGATTATTGAGGATTTAGGAATTTTTGTAGTGATTGCTCTGTGGTTTGTCTGTGTTTAGCCAACATTAGGGTTTGAAGAGTGAAATTTACAATCATGGAGGACCAATCTATAAAAATTTCATGAAGGTTGCAAAACCATCCTCCGCTTATTACTTTGGAACCTCCACCTCCCCCTCAAAGGTGGATATTGGACACAGACGGTTCTTTTGAACTGATAGGAGTTAGTGAAGTTTCGAGTGAACTAGAACTGAGGGAAAACTGTTTTAATTTAAACATAGTTGAGATAGAAGACTTGTAGGCTGATGAGTTTGTAAGGAATTTTAATACACCTCTAACTGACTTAAATGATCCTATGATCGTTTAGATTCATCCTTTCGACTCACCCATGATTGGTGTCACTGTGGGTAGGACAATGTCTACTACAAGAGAAAGTTCTTTCACTTCCACCTCTGCCGCTCTGGCTGAAGGGGTGCTACCTCCCCCAGTAGGTTCCCCTAGAACAAGTATACCTACTACGCCCTTAACTCTAGCGAGTTGCATGTTTCAACCACTAGCTCCCACATGTCTAGCAGGTGCTTCTAGTGGTATGGTCACTGGGATTCCTAGTGTACCTACATTTCCTACTTCCTTTGTACACACTACCCAGAGTGGTTCTGTAGGATCCTTGTCTTTTTTCCAAGGATTTGCTTGGAATGGGGGGCACATTCCCCCATACACTCAATACATAGGCCCAACACCCTCATATGTAGGGGTGCAGTTTGGAAACACTAACCCTTATGGTCAAGGTTTTCAAACTTCGATTTCAGCTCCATTCATGAGCTCTCCCTTTTCTCTTTTTAGCAGAGGGATACCTGCTACTGTATTTCAAACCCCTGTTTCGACTGGGGCAGCCGAAACCTCTTATATTGCACCTCACACAAACAATCCTATGGCTTATTGATGGAATCCTTTCCAAAGCAACCCATCCACTTCACAACCGATAGTAGGGGCCAACCCCACCTTCACATATGGGAATATGGGGGCAAGTCCCTCTAATCCCCAAACTGGTACTTTCAGTGCTCCGGTTAGACCTAAGCTTCCTTTCCTGGTGACGTTAAACTTGCCAAATTTGTCTAAATTGATGAATGACCCGGTGAGACATGATCCCTCCTGGCCCCTCATCCCTAACAAGCTACCCTCGAATATCCAAAAATTCGAAGGCAAAGTTGGTGACGATCCTAGAGCTCATGCCACCACTTTCCATTTATGGTGCTCTTCCAACTCATTGAACGAAGATTCAGTTCGGTTGAGGCTATTCCAAAGAACTTTGATGAGTACTGTAGTAAAATGGTACATTGAGTTTCCTTCTGCTGCATTTAGCAGTTTTGGGGACTTGGATAACACATTCCTTAGTCACTTCCAGCTTCCTATCCGATATGATTTTGGAAAGGACTTGTCATCTACCTTCTGGTAGAACAAGGACACCCATATCTCAGATCACATCCAAGAGTGGAGAAGATGAAAGAGATTTATTAAAGCCACTATTCCTCCTAAGTTCTTATTAGAATGGTTCCTTAAATCCTTATTGGCTTATATATCTAAGGATGTATCTACTTTAGGAGTGACAAATGAGGAAGAAGCTATCCTCAAGGCCCAGCAACTAGATTTGATATATTCTCAGTCTGGGATCTTATATGAGATTATCCTTGAGGCACCAAGGCCAATGAACGATGCAGAGAAACCTAAGCCTGGACCCCATGCTGATGGTGTGGTTGGTTCCGTAAATTCTCCCACTATAGAATCTTTGGCCAAATAGCTCCATTAGTTGTCCGTCAAACATTCTACGGTGGAGGTAGAAAAAGATGCCCCTCACCCCAAAATGTAAATGTTTTTGCACAAACCTCTCAGAAGAGAAATCAGCAGCCCGGTGGGAAAAATAAGAGAAGAAGAAAAGGGGAGGAAAACCAAAACAAGCAAAAACCCGCAAATAGTGTTGATGGGGGAAAGAAAGAAAAGAAGAAGGTGAAATTCCCATGTAATTTGTGCCATGAAGATCACCTTACTCATCTATGTCCCCTTATGGAACAAGCTCAAAAGCTGTTAAAATCCCAACAACCGAATGTCCTAAAGGATCCTTTTCCCCAGGGACAGAATTATGCTTCAACTTCAAATGCAACAAGGGGCACCCTAAATGCTCCTGACCCCAATTATATCAACATGGTTCGATCCCAAACTTTACTACAGACCAGGAACAAAAACTATGAAAAAGAGACCTCGAAGAAGGGTAAGTCAATAGGTGAAACTTCTAACCCTCTCATGATTGAGAAACTTGCCGAAATTATGCCCAAGATACCGAAAGGTGTCTTTAAGAAGACCTTGCATAATCATAATGCTAGGGCTACAGAAAACTACTCCATAGTTGAAGACTTATCCCAAACTCCTTGTGCAATGTTGGCTTTAGAGGTGTTATAGATTTGTCCCGCCCGGCGAGATGCACTCTTAGCAGCCTTAGGTAGTATGGACTCATCGAAGTCTCATGGCAAAATTTAATTTGTCTAATGTAAAAATTCGCCTACCATATCATGTAGCCTTATCGATATATGTCATCCATGGTGGAAAAACCATTGGAAGAGCAGTTGTCGATGAACATGTGTTATGTCCTTGTCTTGTTGGAAAGTCATTCGATCCCCAGAGCTAGTCCCATCAGACACCCTACTTACTGCTTTCGACGAAAGGTCATTTTGTCCACATGGTATTCTACCGGCTTTTGAAATTAAGCTAGCAGGGGAAGAAATTTCTATTGAGGTAGAGGTGATTGATGCACCTTTGTATTACAACTTGCTCTTGAGGAGAATTCGGACTTATGCCATGTCTTCTATTGCATCGGCCGTCTTTCAGGTGGTAGTGTTTCCACATGAAGGGAAGTTGGTTACTATTGACCAACTCAGTTTTACTCGGAAAGGCCACATGGAATCTAATGAGTCCACTATACCATCGGTTGATCAGGTTAAACCTGCTTCAGAGAGCTTAGGGGTTGGAATGTACACATCATTGATATGCATATTTGATCTTCCAGCTTCGATTAATTATATAGGTTCTACTAGTGTGGGGAAGTCCATAGCTATGGTTGTTGATAGGACTGATCCCTGTGTTCTCCATTCCCACCATGGACCTAAAGTTCCCTTATCGACAACGAAAGTGGATTATCAAGCTATCAGCCATACCACTGTTGATCCCATTCCATTCCCCCTCATGGTCTCAGAGGAACTGGAAGAAGCCTATCTACCTGCTTGGGAAGAAAATTATTTGCATTCTAGAGATTGCTTAGATATGGTTTTACCTTCAGATGAAGCCATTCTGGAATCCATGTGCGAATGAGATAAGATCTGCAAATATCTTCAGCATCAATCCTATTTTCTTCTAGAGTTAAGTAGGATAGAGAACCAGGATTTTCATGTGAGACTGGCAGACGATGTTGATACGCCCATTAATCGCTTACCAAGGGAAGGAATGTTTGCTGAGGGAAACATGGCAAATATTTTTGCTACTATCCCTATCAACTTTTTTGTAAATCCTAACGTTGTGGAAAATGTGCATATCGGCGCAAAATGCTCTCTAGAGGAGATTACGATCTATACAGCCTTGTTTAAGAAATTTCGTGATTTTTTTTCCTATTCATATGAGGAGATGCCAGGCATTGATCCATCTATAGTTGAGCATGAAATTCAAACATACCCTGACGCTAAACCTGTTCGGCAAAAGTTGAGACCTGTTAACCTGCGTAAAGCGGCGGCAGTGAAGGTTGAAGTGGAGAAACTGCTGAAAGCTAGTTTTATTTATCCCATAGCTTTGACAGAATGGGTATCCAACCCTGTTCCTGTCGATAAAAAGAAAGGGACCATACGTGTGTGTACTGAATTTCAAGATTTAAACAAATCCTGTCCTAAGGACAACTATCTCGCGCCATTTATAGATCAGATTATTGATGCTTGCGTGGGAAGTGAAGTCTTTTCATTTATGGATGGTTTCTCTGGATATAATCAAATCCAAATTAAACCAGAAGACCAACATAAAACAGCTTTCATTTGTCCTTGGGGTACCTTCGCATACAAGAAAATTCCCTTTGGATTGAAAAATGTTGGGGCAACCTTTCAGTGGGCAATGAATTTTTCCTTTCACAATATTAAAGCCATTGTTGAACCCTACCTTGATGATCTGCCTGCAAATTCTAGTAAGAGGATTAATCACCCAGATCACTTGCGTTTGATTTTTGAATGATGCAAATACTATAAGATTCGCTTGAATCCAAACAAGTGCATTTTCTGTGTCGATTCAAGGAGACTGCTCGGATTCATTGTTTCTAACAAAGGCATTTAGTTGGATCCTTTGAAAGTTCAGGCCATTATCAATCTGCCTCCTACTCATTCTATCAGGCAGCTTCAGAGCCTGCAGGGGAAGTCCAATTTGCTTCGATTTTTTATTGTAAATTATGCCAATATTACTAAAGGTTTCATGCACCTGTTCAAACAGGATACCCCATTTGTATGGGATGAAATTGCACAACTCGCATTCGAGGCATTAAAAAAAGCTTTGTTGTCGACACCGTTATTGTGTTCGCCAGATTACTCTAGGGATTTTATATTGTATCTGGTCGCATCTGAGTTGACTATAGGGGTAGTCCTAGTCTAGGAGGATGATAAGCTCCAAGAGCATGTCATCTACTATCTCAGCCGTGCTTTAGTCAGACCTGAACTTAGGTATTCCAACATCAAGAAGTTGGCCTTAGCAGCTGTTTATGTTGTTCATAGGTTACGTCACTACATCTTACTAAGGACTATGATGGTAGTGGTGGATGTTAATAGTTTTCAATATGTTTTGTCTCGATGGATAGTTGGAGGAAAATTCAACAAATAAATAGTCATTCTACAAGATTTTGACTTGGATTTTCAATCCGCCAAATCCAAAAAATCCTTAGTTTTTGCTGAGCTCATTGCAGAATTTCCAGTAGAAGAATATGTAGCCACTGAAGAAGACTCATTCCCAGATGAGCAAATATTTTTTATTTCCACCTCTGACCCCTGGTACGGAGATATACTTATCTATCTCCAAACTTTGAAGTATCATGCATCTTTCTCGAGGAAATAACGACGTAAACTATGCGTACATGCCAAGAACTACCTCATTATAGGAGATACTTTATATCGCAGGGGGGTAGATTCCATTTTGTGTCGATGTCTTACCCACGAGGAAGTGGAGATTGTCCTAAATTATTCCCATAGTGGAGTGTGTGGGGGTCATTTATCTGGGTTAGCAACGGCCCAGAATATATTACGTGCCAGTTATTTCTGGACCGTGGTCTTTAAAGATTATGTGGAAGCCGTGAAGCACTGTCAACCTTGTCAGCTTTACACCAGAAAGATGTGATCCCATCCCACTCCGTTATTTCCCATAATCTCAATGGGCCCCTTCATGAAGTGGGGGATTGATTACGTGATGTGTAACCTAGCCTCGGCTGGGGGGCACAAATATATCATTGTCGCTGTGGATTATTTTACAAAATGGGCAGAGGCAATGCCCACCTTTAAAGCTGACGGGGAAACTAAATTTTTTTTTTTGTTCAATCAAATTATTGCACAATTTGGTATACCTAAAGTGATTGTCACTGACCATGGTAGTCATTTCCAAAATAGCATGATGACTGAATTGACCACTATGCTAGGATTTAGATAAGAACATTCATCTACATTCTACCCTCAAGCAAATGGTCAAGTCGAGGATGCTAATAAAACTTTGAAAACTATCCTCTAATGTACTATTAATGCAGCCCATTCCAACTGGCATATCATGTTGTATCCTGCACTTTGGGCATATCGAACCAATGTGAAAACTGCTACAGGGTTTTCCCCCTTCCAACTCATTCATGGAGTGGAATCCCTTATCCCGATTGAATTTGAAATCTCATCCTTAATAATTGCTATTCATGTGTTTCCTGATACGACTAAGCTGGAAGAACGTCTATTACATTTATAACATCTTCATGAACAGTGTAGAGATGTGCTAACAGCAAACCAAGATCATAAAAATAGGGTCAAAAGACAATACAACAAATCGGTCAAGCCTCATATTTTTTCTAAAGGGGAACTTGTTTTTCTCTAGGACCAAGACAAAGAATCCCTAGGAGCAGGAAAATTCAGGTCTATGTGGTTGGGGCCTTATGTTGTGTGAAAGGTGTTAAAGAAGGGTGCAT
Organism: Pseudotsuga menziesii; assembly: GCA_001517045.1. Taxonomy (NCBI): domain Eukaryota; kingdom Viridiplantae; phylum Streptophyta; class Pinopsida; order Pinales; family Pinaceae; genus Pseudotsuga; species Pseudotsuga menziesii. Next base: position 70,037 of record LPNX011111033.1, read on the forward strand.
ATGAATTGACTAATTTCGATGGGAATAAGTTGCCTGAGCCTAGACATGGGCTCTTCTTGAAAAAGTACTATGCTTAGGCTTATCACTCTTTCTTGTATTGTATTGTATGTATTTTTATGTACAATAGGTCATCAGTTTGTGTTTTTATACCATCTGCTAGTTGTTACAAATGTCTTTTGAGTGGTTCGTAGGTTTCGATGTTGGCGCGAGACGCCACACTTGTAATTGGGTTTCAGCTGCATGGGTCATTTATTCACCCTCGAGATAGTTAGTTGCCTCAGGAGGTGCTTGCTTAGGTCCTACCACCAATAATGTCGCTGAATATAGGGCCATCATTGAGCTTTTATGGGATGCTTTGTCACATGGTATCACTCAACTGGAAGTCTAATTGGACTCTCAACTGGTGGTTTCCCAACTCAATCGAGCTTATCAGGTGTGGAACCCTATTCTATTACGTTAGTTTATGCAAGTTAGGTTATTGGAAAGAAATTTTGAATTCATTACATTCAATCATATTCCAAGAAATCAAAATTCATTAACTAATGCATATGCTAATTATATCTTGGATTGGCATTTAACACATTTTACATAAAAATATACAGAAGACACATTAAAAACATTTGTAAATAAACCGGAAATATATATATATGTGTGAATATCTGTCCATATAGATAGGTTGAGTCTCTGATCCTCAGATCCAATCATAACTGTATAATATACAAAAAATATACAAAACATGGATCAAAGTCCATAAAATTCTCCTAGGTCTAAGCTTGACCGCCCTGGTCACTTGGACCACCCTGATCCCCTCGATCACCCTACACTTGGGCTTCTTCAGCCTCCTCTACTTTAGTAACCTCAACAATATCTATATACACAAGTAATGCTCTAGCTACCCGCCTCAAAAGGTGTATCCAGACAGGTGGTACACCAACCACTAGCTCCTGCATGGTGGCAGGGATGTGATCAATCCGTAAGGTAGGTACTTTATGGGTAATCCTGGCCAGATTCCCCTCAATAACCCTAATTAAACCCTAGTCCTCTTCCAAAACAGGACGCACATGCATGCGTGGATGCCCAGTAGGGTGGACTAGTCCAATATCTACATTTTGACATTTTTAAAAAAGGATTAGAAATCTTATACATATGTATATATCTATATAATTAAAATTCATACAAATTTGAAAAAAATTTGAAAACAAGAATTACCTATTTCTCCCCGTGCTCCTCCTGGAGGGAGGACGAGGCCGGTATCACCTTGAGAATCTAATCCAGCATATGGAAACTGCTCCAAGGCTGGCAACTGTTGCTCCCACAAAAAGTAGAATTCGTCGTCATAGACACTCTGGACTGATCCACCACCTCCCTAGCGGAGGAAGATATCTCCCCACCTACTCACCCTAGGATGATGGGGAGAATGAATTGGAAATGGAACTGCAGGACTCAAACTGGGCACTCTCTCAAAGGAAAAGGCCACTAACATGCTGGAATAACCAAAATTATTCCTCCTGCCTCTTTTGCAGGCAGAGAGTTGTTTTCTCATTATTGGGATCACTCCCGAGCACCAGTCATATAGGGCTCCCTGCATATAGTCTACTACTAGTCTCATTTGGTTCCGAGTTGCAAGGTGAAGTGATGATGACCCTGCAACCCTCACTATAGTGCTCACCAATACCTATAAAGGAAAGTTGTGAATGTGAACAATAGGGATGAAATTACCCCTATTTTGAGTGCCTGGCTTGTAGTATATGTCTATATAGTTTTGGACACTTAGAGGGTCACCACCTCTGCTGGTATCTTCCAAGATCACTAGAGCTCCCCGTCGTGATAAACTGGAAATTAAATAGACATCCTCCGATGAAACCTCTAAAAACTCACCTTGAAGGTCAAACATGCCTAGATCATGATCCCAATAATTTATCAAAAACTCTAAGAGGTAGACATTTGTCTGCATAGGTGAGGCAGATAAAAACTTTAATAACCCACTTTGACATAAAACATTCATTGTGGGTGCATCTTCAAGAGCTTCTTGGTCCATGTCTTCATGTTCTCGCTCCCTCCACTCAAGCACCATCTTTTAATCAAATAAACAAGCAATTGCAAACTATTATATTCATATAAAATTTGAATTTTTTCACCCTATACATTATTATTCTACCTCACGTAGTATACGTGACTGTCTTTTAGGCAAGTTGTGTACTGTACGCGACTGTCTTTCAGGAAACCCACGTACAGAATGCATGTACGTGACTATTAACATACCATACCTATGTACACAACATCCATGCTTTGAGGGCGCTTACAAACATGAATTAGGGCTCCAAATTGACAATTTCTTGGATCAAATGAAAGATCATGGAGTGTAGTTTTACCTGACACTTGCGGTTTTGGGGATGGTCCACCGAATCGTCCACAATGAGCAATCAAAGGTAGAGGTAAAACTTGTCTTTTTATGGTTAAAAATCAAATGGTGAGTTTTTTATTCATATTTTGAACTATTTATAGAAAATTTATTTTCAAAGTGGGTTTTTTCCCTATAGTTCATAATTTTTAAACTAATGCCATGTCTTTTCTTCCATGTGACAGGTTTATGGTCATCTTTAAGTTGTTTTTCACTCATATAGGATGGTTTTTGGTCATTTCACATGAATTCTGCATTAATACCTAATCCATCTTGATCCTAGAATTAACACTTCGACCACGGACTATGGTATCTTTAACCATTAGTTATTTGTTTTTACCATTGTTCTTCCATGGATAGGAATTTCCTCCCATGAGTATCCTCCTTTAGAACCTACTTACTGTTTTTTGATAATCATGCTGCAACTGTTATAGATTCAGGGGAATCGTTTTAGCTATTTTTCATGCCAAATTGAGCCTCATTTTGGTCTCTTTTTAAAAGCTATCCCTTTATAGGACTCCCCGCCCTTATGGAGTTTCTTTAGGCCCAGGTCTAACTCCTCAAAACAAACTTGTCTGCCTAGTAAACTTGTCCATTCAAGCTTGTTAGGAATATGTGAATGGGCATCCACATTGGTGGTAGGTTATCTCTTTCTCGGACCATGTGGAATAATATGAGAAAGGATCACTCTCTTTTCTATGGAATTGAGAAGAGTATTCTCAGGTACAGGTTTATCACTTTTCCGGACCTAAGGGACTAAACTTACGGAAAAGAAACTCCTGGTATGAGCTTAGTTTTCTCTTTTTCATGCTCTGAACCTAAACATGAAAAAGATTTTGATTGTACTTTATGTCTTTGTCATGCTTGTTAAACAGCAAGAACAAAGCATCGAGTTTATTGTTGTAAGCCCCATTTCTCGTACTCAAATGGATCTTTTCAAGTGATATTTCTTTCTTTCACACTCGTAAAACTCAAGCTATATGCTGCTCTCGAAGGAGCGTTGGGTAGGTGGTAATTTACCCTTTTTCAGACCTCCCTGACTAAGTACGAAAAAGGTTCACCTTTTCTTCTACGGAAGTTAAGAGAGTTCTTTTGTGGTATGTTTTATACTTTTTCGGCCTTAGGAGACTAAATTGGACAAAAAAGGACCCCCTGGAGTCTTCTTTGGAGTTTTCAGACTCTCTAAACATGAAAACACCAGGTGAGCATGTACTAGTTTAGGCTCATAAAATCCATGAATCAGTGACATTATCAAGCATTATCCCCTCTTCTCTTCAATCTTGTCAAAAAATGAACAAAGACTCGAATTCAATTTCTTGGACTCATTAAAATTTAACAAGGTAAGGAAGAAGTTTTCTTTTGGTTCTCAGTCAGTGGCAGCATGTCCTCCTTGAACATAGCACTCTCTGTCTTTTCTAATAGTCATGTCTCAGTGTTCACTTTCAGTTCAGCTATTACTTTGAGTTTCTTACTCCTCCTCTTGTCAGTTCTACCTGGGGAATCTAATCATGTCTCCTACATGACATATAAGTTTAGTTGTCCTATATGCAAAGTTAAAAGTTTCCTTGGGTCATCTTTGTTTCGTGCTCACTATTCAAGGACTTAACCCTGTAACTGATCTATATCTTGATTCCATCATTGTCGTATCTATTACTACTTGTGTCTCTTTTCCTTTACCCAGTTCCTAGTCACTCTTGTGATCGGTTGGAGGATCTATTTCCTTCCTTATCACAGTATGGTTTCACATCAGCACTTCCTGATCACGAAGACCTAGAGTTTTGACGATCGTACCTTAGGATTCACTTTCATTTTTGTGAATTCCTTTGCTTCAGTTGTCAATTATCACCTATTCATTGACAATCTGTTGAATCCTATCCATGTTCGACTCCAATAACATCCATTCACATGGTTTGGATTGTACTGGTTCTTTGGTATTTTTTTATGAAGACCTTAGTTTCATATCTATGGACTAAGTTGTGCAAGATTATGTTGTACACAGCTTCTAGATCTTTGAAGACTCATCATTATTGTATATTGTGGCTTCAATCCACATTTGTAATATACGTGGTCTTGTACCCATACTACATGATGTACTCAAATATTGTAAAGGAGCTAGTGTTCCAGTATATTGAACATAGCATCCTCAGATATGACTTTGTATATGACATTATTATGTATTTGTTTTGGGTACTATCTCTGCTCCATTGGACTTCTGCGTTCTCCAAGATAAGATTATAATGTATTTCGGCCATCGTTTCCCTCTCACACATTAGGGGGCATCTGTTATCAACCCAAATGGCACTTCTTCGTCCGAGTGCCAACATTATTTATGTTGGTACAAAAGGAAATCTTAGGATTGAAGTTTTCCAAAACATTATAGATGGGCATGACATGAGATGCATTTACCCTTCAACCATCTTGCCATATTATTTTTCTAGGAGTTGAAGTTCTGTTGTAAAGGAAAGTTACGTATGGCTAGGGTTTAAGAGGCCATCAACGTACTGGGGTTGAAAGGTGGATGCAAATGGTTCTTCAAGTATATATAAGCAAGATTTAGAGATAAGAAAGGTCCACACCTGATTAACTGAAGGCTGGTCCAATATTTCTCTAGCCCTTCTCCTGTTCCTCTTCCCCAAGAGACTTGCAAAACAAGTTATACCTTCCTCAAATAAAATAGACTATATGAAAAGAGATTATATTCAATGAAACATAAAAACATAATCTAATATATAACATCATATAATCACAATCAGAGATTCAATATACAAGACACATTGATTTGGGAAGAAGAAGGACATCACATCTTTATTAATCTTGAAAACAGGTAGAAGTATACCTTCTCTTCAAGTTCGGCACCTCACAAAACCTTAATCTGGTTCTGCTACTTCTCTTCTCCAAGGAACTCAGCCTCCAAGCTCTGCAACACAAGTAGAAATATTCTAGGGAAAAGGTGTGGGAAAAGAGAGCTCCAATTCCTCCAGCATAACAATACAAAGATTCAAGTCTCCTCTCATGGACCTCCCTACCTCTATTTATATGCTTAATGAAGAGTTAGGGTCGAAGACAATGTAGTTACAACTGAAGGAGTCAGTTGCATAACTACCCAAACTACTCGAATTTCAAAATATGTATTTTTTTGACATTTTTTGGAGGTGTACGCGGGTTGCAGAGACAACAGTTGAATACACGAGGAGGCATACGTGGGTTGCAACGTAGAAAGTCACGTATTTAAGGTGTATGTGACTATTATATATAGCAACTTGTGTACGTATGTGGGTTTCCTTAAGGAAGTCACGTACACATCAAAAACTCATTTTTAGGGTATTTGTGGGCATTCCTAGACTTTGGTGTCTTCCGGAAAGTTTTAGCTAATAGAAATATCTTTCCAATGGTGTAGAGATGAGGTCAAATAGAGTTACAAAACGCAATATATGGTTCCTCCAAGTTAGGTGTTTTTTCAATGACTTTCTTGAAGTGTCATCATGGAAGTGTCGACATGTGACAGAATCATGGGAAAGTGGTCATAGGCAGAGATGTACCATTTTGAGCTATAACATATGCCCCCTGATGTATGAGTTTAGAAGGGAATATGATAGCTAAAATACATTATAAAGTTAACAACTGAGTATGGAGAGAGCAAAGAATCCAAGATCAAAAGGCTCGAACAAAGGTACCTGAAAAAGAGATAAATGTCAGAAAAAACTGATCTCTGGGGCATACAAGTCCATATACAAAACATCACCATAAAGATACAAGCGGATCCAACATATGTATAACTAATGAAACTATCATGGTCCCTCAATATGCAAAAAGGCGCCATATCAAATCTAAAGGAGTCATGGCCACAAATGAACAAGGTGGATCCATGCTCAACAATCAATCATAGCCACAAAAATACAAGGTGGATCTATGTCTCAGCAAAATGTCATATAAAGTGTAACAAGGTCTTGCACCACTCGGGCAATAGCAAAAAATGGCAATTCTACTGTTGGCCCAAGGTATTCAATCCAAACTGCCCAAAAGGTATGAATCCAAACCATGCGAATAAAGGAGTTGAGGTCGAACATGGAGGAAACCGTTTGATTATCTGTCAATAATTAGAATCGTTAACAAACGCGAGGGAAGCCACCATTAATGAAAATGGTCCCCAAGGTACGTAGTACATTCTAAAAAGTGTGAATACGAGGACTTGAAGTCGATCACTTGAAGAATCCATCGAGTATGAGACATTAAGGTATTCCCACTACCCAATAGCGAGGGAAATGTCCACTGATGACTACAATCCCCAAGATACTGTCATAAACTCTAAATCTCATTCCTAGAGCAAGAGGTGTTGCAGTCGATAGGAAGAGATCCAATGGAAGGAAGCCATTAAGGCATCCTTCATCATTGAACACAAGGTAAATCAAAGACTAATTGAATCTGGAATTGGTATTGAATTTCATGACAAAAATGATAAAGACATGATGTAATGAACTGATACCAGGGAATGGCCGACAAAAAAGGTCAAGGCAACTGTAGAATGGCCGATAAAGGTTTAATCCTTGAACAGTGAACATGACACAAAAGTGGCTTGGGAAGATTTTTACATGAAAAAGACCAATGACACAAATCTTCAATGTAGGAGACATTGACAGATTCCCCATATAATTGGAAAAGAAACCAACTAGAGGAGTAAAACTATGAATCAAGATAAGGTCAAAATACTAGGACCCAACTATTGATAGACTCAAAACTGGTGCTTTGTTCAAAGAAAAAAGACTTGCTGCCATGATGTAAAAAACATGTGAATGAACTTCCCTTATCCTCTTTCTTGAAAAGGTTTAATGAGTCCAAGAAAGAAAACTCGAGACCATCTTCATTTTTGGTAAGCTCGAAGAAAAGACAGAATATTTCTTGATAAAGCACTGATTCATGCATTTTACCAGCCCGAACTAGTACATGCTCGATGGTATTTTCATAGTTTAGAGAGTCTGAAAACTCCAAAGAAGACTCCCAGGGGGTGCTTTTTCATCCAATTGAGTCTCCTGAGGCTGAAAAAGTATAAAACAAACCAAATAAGAACTGTCTTAACTTCTAAAGAAGAAAAGGCGCACCTTTTTCATACTTACTCAAGAAGGTCTGAAAAAGGTTAAATTACCACCTACCCAATGCTCCTTCAAAAGCATCATATAGCTTGAGTTTTATGAGTGTGAAGGAAGGCAAGATCACTCAGAAAGATCCATTTGATTACGAGAAATAGGGCTTACAACAATAAACTCAATGCTTTGTTCTTTAGGGTTTAACGAGCATGACAAAGATATAAAGTACACTTGGAATCTTTTTCATGTTTTGGTCCAGAGCACGAAAAAGAGAAAACTAAGCTCATACTGGGGGTTCCTTTTCCATAAGTTTAGTCCCTCAGGTCTAGAAAAGTGATAAATATATGCTTGAGAATACTCTTCTCAATTCTGAAGAAAAGAGAGTGTTCCTTTCTTGTATTATTCCACATGGTCCGAGAAAGTGATAACCTACCACCAATGTGGATGCCCATTCACATATTCTTAATGAGCCTGAACGGACAAGTTTACTCGGCAGTCAAGTCTATTTTGAGGAGTCAGACCTTGGCCTAAAGAAACTCAAAATATTTCCTGTGAAGTTTTAACAATTCCAAAAAAGTCAACTCGTGGCCTCCTTACTGTTTTTAACGAGCTCAAAGGAGAGCAGAAATAATGCTCTAAATGCATGGAGACGAGTGTCATAGGCAGTAGAAACTAGTTCCAAGCATGAGGAACAAACTTATGCATAATGCAAGAAAAGAGAGAAAGATAAGGACACTCGGGGAACATCTCCTCAAGGTAAAGGGTGTCAATTTGTAAAGGCAAAATGATACAAGGCTTAGTAATGATGAGAACAAAGATAAGGGATCATACAACGAGCTAAAAGCGTGGAAGCTGACATCAGGCTCATAAGCATTAGTAGGGAACATTCAAATGCATTTATAGCTTGAACAACAAGATGAGTCTAGTAAACGGTTGTAAATCCAACTAAGAATCCTGTCTCCATGAAATGACAACATCAGGATCAAATTCAGAAGAAATGATCTGATGTGGGTCACTTTGGCAGAAACACATGTGTTTTTGCTATATTCTAGAAAAGGGAAAATCAAGGTAGAATCGACCAAAGGAGATTCTATAGCACCAAGGCTCAAGGGTTTATAATCAGTAAGATCAGCCTCAGAAGGAGAGAAAAATTCAACAAGGGAGATAGAGTCTGCAAGAACAAACTCAGTATCACAAGAATTGAAAAATTCATAGGAAAAATCAAACTCATCAGGATCACTGACTTGTTGTCCAAAGGAAGAGTCAAAAAACTCAACAAGACCAACATAAGAAGAAAGGTCAAGCTTACTAGGCAAATCAGGGTTAGACTTAGTCACAACTGAACCGACATCCAAAAGAAGGTCAGACTGTATCAAAGACTCTAGGAAGACTTCATCCAAAGGAAGGAGATCATCTGAGATAGGACACATGTATAAACTTTCAAATGGATTGACAGAGTGGAGAGAAGGCTCAACAATCTGTATAGAATGACTCACCTAGTCGACTGTTGGGACCAAGTCCCGAGAAGGTAAGCATGAAAACAGAGGCTGCTTCTCAATAGCAATTGAGCGTAAAGGACATGAGGACACAAACCTCACCTGTGGTGGGGTAGTGTCTATAGAAACACTGGGAATCAATAAAGGAAATACCTGGTCTCTAGTTGGGTCAAGAGATGGATCAAGAAATTCCAATTGATCGATAGTGACAATTTATTCGCCATGATTAAAGTACATCACACGAAATAATGTGGACACCACATCTTGCATGGCATAGAAATAATCACGTCCAAGGAGCATTTTAAAGTCTAAGGGGTCATCTATCACCATGAAGTCAACTAATATGGTCTTCCTACCCAAAGTAATAGGCGTTTGAGAAAGAATTCCCAAGGCTATACAAGTTCTTCTATCAAACTCTTGTAACTGACTAAAAGTTGACACAAGGCTGGGAGATCCCATGCCTCGCAAAGCATGAGCATACAAGATACTAACTGAGGCTCCTTCATCAACAATACAACGAGAAATCATGTATGATTCAACTTTGACCTTTATCTGGAAAGGTGCATCAGAAGGAAGGCGCGGCTCAACTAGGCTATCCCAATCCAAGGAAGCAATCCTAGAGCTTGGTGGGGGTTCATCTGAAGCGAATTCAGTACCCCCTTGTTCAGAAAGTTCTAAACTGGTAGTGAAGAAAATGTGACTAGTAGACACTTCACTCTCCAAAGGAAGAGTGGGATTGATCGACAATGGAATAGATTCAACCGCTTTGTGAAAGTCACTCTCCAAAGGGAGAGTGGGATTGACCAAAGTTGACATTGGCTCAATCACATCACGATCACTCTCCGAAAGAAGAGTGGGATCGACCAAAGCTGATATTTGTGTGATCACTTGATCAACCAAAGGTTGAGTAGGTTGTTGAGAAAATATAGGTTTTTCAGGATAAGGAAATTCTTGAGTCTCGGACCACACTCTTCGCACCTCTGCGATAGCGGGGCACTGGTGAGTAAGATGATCTCCCTCGCATAGCTTACAAGGGAACTTAAGTTTGCACTTCGAACGACCAGTTTTCTCAATGGTGTCAACATGAATAGTAGAGGTTGATTTTTTTCTCTCAGCATGACCTACAGAGGCTGAGAGTTTTCCCCTAGCATGAACTATAGAGGCTAAGTGATTGGGTCCAACCTGACTAAGAGAGGTTGATTGTTGAAAAACTTTAGGATATTAAAAAATGGGATGACCATGAAACCAAACTCTTTGCACCTCCACGATAGAAGGGAATTTATAAGTAAGGTGGTCTCCCTCACAAAGCTTACAAGGAAACTTGGGCTTGTGTTTTGAATGGGTAGTCTTTTCAACAGTGTCAACATGACTCGCAGTGGCTGATGGATTGTCTCCAGCATGAACCACAGAGGCTGAAAGACTGCCTCCAGCATGACCTATAGAGGCTGAGAGAATGGGTCCAACATGACCTGCAGAGGTTGGATGGTAACCACCAGCATTAACAATAGATGCTGAATGGTTAGGATCAACATGCTTTGCAGCAGTTGAGTGTGTGCCCTCAGCATGAACCATAGAGGCTGGGTGGATGGATCCAACATGACTTGCAGAGGTTGGATGGGGAGGTTCAACTTGAACAGAGGTTAAACAGGTGCCCTTAGCATGAACTACAGAGGCTGAGTGACTAGATCCAACGTGACATGGAAAGGTTGGAAGGATCCCACCAGCATGATCAATATAGGATGGATGGTGAATATCAACTTGACTTGCAGAGGTTGAGTGCTTAGATCCAACATGACTTGCAGAGGTTGGATAGTTGCCCCCAGCATGAACTACACAGGCTGGGTGGTGAGGTTCAACTTGACTTGCAGAGGTTGAATGGGTGCCCCCTTTCTTATGTGCCTTCTACCAATTCCTCCTTCTTTTACTCCTTTTAGACTACCGGTTACTAGTATCAGTACTTTCACTGCATGAGGTAGAAGGAGGAGGAGAATCAACTACATGTGAAGGGGAAGGAGTATTTTGATGCCCTTGATATAAGGAGCTTACTTGAGAAGCATCAGGAGCATTCATGATGGTTGGAGTGGAAAACAACCACACCGGTAGCCCTAGGGTGAATCCAGGTAGATTCAGGGTGGCCATCAAGGGAACACCAACATTCCCCATGAGAAGAATAGTACAAGGAGTTTCTAGCATGGGGATCTCTTGGTTGGTGTTCAAAGGGGTTTTAGCCATAGTTTCAAACAATAAGACAAATTCTGAGGTCGACAGGAAACCAAAAGTACTAAGAACACACCTAAAGGCGCACTAAGTACAGACAAACCACACAGCACTCACTAAAAATTCCTAAAGCCAAACAGACAAACAAGTATAAGATACGCTTTCCAAAAGAAAGTTGACAGATAGTTACTTGGTGTCCTTGTAGATGTTCTTAGGCACAAGTGGAGGAATCACCCACCACCCTCCCACACCTTCTGTCGGGTTTACCTTCCAAGCTCGTCCAAGGTCAACCAGAAATAGCCTTTCGGTGTACCTATGTATAAACCCTAGATGTCAAAGAGACTAAAGGCTACCTTAACTATATTGACAGTCTAGGGGGATAGTCGCAAGCCTGGTTTGTATGCATTGGCAGGGTAGCAAGGCCTGAAATCCTGTCTAAGACAGAATCTCCAGATGCGCAAAAACCTTGGTCTACTCTTTGACAAGGAATAGGAGGGTTATCTCCTCAGTCCCAGCCTCCACGCAGCCTCGTGCTTAACTCCCATTTAAGAGGAGCTTCCTAGATACAATCAACATAGAAAAGTGTTTACCTAGTGATTGGCCAACTACGTCTAAAATTTTATACTTGTGGGAAGTTTAAAATCCCTATCCCACAAGTATAGCCTGAGCTAGTTGGTGTATGACCCTATAAAATAAAACTTACTAATAATTTTTAAATTATATCGTTCATTTTAAGGGTTATTTTTAGTCAGAGGGTAAATGGCATGAAACTTAAGTGGTGTTCTGACTCAAACTTGAAACAAAATGACTAAGCAAAGAGAGATGAAATGCAAAAATAAAAAACTATTCTCTTTATTTTTTCAAAATAGAAACTTGAAAGCCACAAAAGAACAAATTCTTTTTATTTTTTCAAAAACAATGATATGCCATGCAATCTAGACTAAAAAGCTAATCTACATGCATATAAAGCAAACATGTGTTTTATTTTTCTTTTTCTTTTATAAATGCAAAAGAAAAACTACCTAGAAACAAAAGAATGTAGAAAACCAAAACAAAGCAAAAGGAACTCTGCTATACAACCACCAAACAGACTCTAGAATGAACTAAAGTCAGTATAAACCCTACTTGGAAGGAAGGCTTGCATAAGAGACAAGTCAACTACTTTGGCATGGTGAAGTTAACCAACAAAAGAAGAAGGAAACCAACACAAACAAGCTTCTGAACTCAGACAAATATCACTAACAGAGGCTGACCAAAAACATAATCCAAAAATCATTCCAACCAAAGGGGGTGGGGGGAAAGAGCAAAGAACAAACCCTAATGCTATAAAAAGTCTTACCACATATATGAAGAACAACCAAAAGGGATGACACTAACTCCATGGAGTCATGCACCTACAGAGGACACCAAAAGACCTACCAAACAGCCCTCAAACAATAGAAAAAACCACAAAATGAGGAAAAAACACTGTTTTTGAGGCACACGCGGGTTGTACTACTGACAGGTCGTGTGTCATATGCGGGTTGACAATACAGCAAGTTGCATGTACAAGCACACATGGGTTGTACCACTGACAAGTCACATATCATACATAGGTTGACAATATAGAAAGTCGCGTGTACCAAGCCAGACACACAACTGTTCAGTCTGCAACTCGCATATGGTTGGAAAAAGTCCCAAAAAAGGTCAAAAACTACCTTAGGAAGGCAGGGGAAGTGTACTATTATACTTAGAAGGTGTTCCTAAATGGCAATAATGACCTAAAAACTTGCAAAAGACTGAAAGAAAGACAGAGAAACCCCAAACAAACAAGGCTCTTCCCAGCATAGTTGCCAGTTTTGTTGTAATGGAAAGTTTATTATGTCTAGGTTTTAAGAGGCCATCAATGTATTGGGGTTGAAAGGTGGATGCAAATGGTTCTACAAGTATATATAAGCAATATTTAGAGATAAGAAAGGTCCACACTTGATTAACTGAAGGCTGGTCCAAGATTTCTCTAGCCCTTCTCCTGCTCCTCTTCCCCAAGAGAATTGCAAAACAAGTTATACCTTCCTCAAACCAAATAGACTATATGAAAAGAAATTATATTCAATGAAACATAAAAACATAGTCTAATATATAGCATCATATAATCACAATCAAAGATTCAATCTACAAGACACATTGATTTCAGAAGAAGAAGGACATAACATATTTATTAATCTTGAAAAAATTACAAGTATACCTTCTCTTCAAGTTCGGCACCTCATGAAACCTTGATCTGGTTCTGTTGCTTCTCTTCTCCAAGGAACTCAGCCTCCAAGCTCTACAACACAAGTAGAAAGCTTCTAGGGAAAAGGTGTGGGCAAAGAGAGCTCCAATTCCTCCAACATAACAATGCAAAGATTCAAGTATCCTCTCATGGACCTCCCTACCTCTATTTATATGCTTAATGAAGAGTTAGGCTCAAATACAAACTAGTTACAACTGAAGGAGTCAGTTGCATAACTACCCAAACTACTTGAATTTCAAAATACGTATTTCTTTGATATTTTTTGGAGTATGCAGGTTGCAGAGACAACAGTCACGTACATGAGGAGGCATACGTGGGTTGCAATGCATAAAGTCACGTATTTAAGGCGTACGTGACTATTATATATAGCAACTGACATACATACGTGGGTTTCCTTAAGGAAAGTCGCGTACACATCAAAAACTCATTTTTAGTGTATTTTTGTGCATTTTCAGACTTTGGTGTCTTCTGGAAATTTTTAGCTATAGAAATATATTTCCAATGGTGCATAGATGAGTTCAAATGGCATTACAAAACTCAAGATATGGGTCCTCCAAGTTAGGTGTTTTTTCAGTGACTTTCTTGAAGTGTCATCATGGAAGTGTCGACATGTGACAGAATCATGGGAAAGTGGTCACAGGCAGAGATGTGTCATTTTGAGATATAATAGGGGGCATCTGTTATCAATCCAAATGGAACTTATTCATTCGAGTGCTGACATTATTTATGTTGGTACATGAAAGGACATCTTAGGATTGAAGTTTGCCAAAAAACTATAGATGGGCATGACATGAGATGCATTTACCCTTCAACCAGCTTGCCATATTATTTTTTTAGGAGTTGAATGGCGTATGCAACTATCTTCATTGCAACTTGCATACATATGTGACTATTCTCATTGACAACTCATGTACTGTATGTGACTATCTCCATTGCAACCCGCGTACATTAGCATATGTGGGTTTCTTTTAAGCAACTCACGTGTCATACATGGGTTGCCTATATTAATAGTCGAGTACATCTTCATTCGACATTAAAAAATATAAATCATGATTAATGGAGATTAGTTGGGCCTTAATCATTAACCACCTCAACTATCTCAACCTCCTCAACCTTCGAAACCACTCTATTTCCCAAAGTATAAATAGAGGCCTTAGGGAGGGCATTAGTCAATCAAGTTTAGAGAGAAAAGTTATGCTGGTGGTATATCTTTAGAAGTCTTGGAGAAACAGAACTCAGAGTCCTTTGGTTGCAAAGGATTCCTTGTCTCAGGCATTGGGTTGTACTCTTATCTCATTTATTGATTGTTAATAAAGATAATTCTTCTTCAAATATTATGTTGAGTCTCTTTCATGTATTATGGTTGATGAATATATTCGATTATGCACTAGATATATTGTTTATCTAACCTTTTATATATACATGTATAAGATTGTAATTAGATAATTTTCTCTTTGCAGGTGAAGGAGGTGCATCCCTGGAAGCTTTGGAGAGAAGCAGAATGGAAGAAGATCAAGCTTGGATCAAACGTCGGTAATCGAGTGAGTCAAGTATTTCTTCCTATTTCATTTGTGTACTTTATTAAAGCTGATTGTGTGCAAGTTTAGAAGTAAGTTGGTAACCCTATACCCTAGGTTACACGGGTGTTTAATCTTGAACAACAATATCAAAAAGGCATGCCCAACACTCACATCTGACCATGTGGGAACACATCCCACAACCCTGTCAGAAAGGCCCAGCACTCACATCTGACAACCAATGTCAGAAAGGCTCCGCACTTACATTTGACCATGCAAGGAAAAAACCCTCCATGCTGAAAGGCTCTGCACTTACATTTGACAACCAATGTCAGAAAGGCTCAGCACTCATATCTGACAACCAATGTTAGAAAGGATCAACACTTATATTCGACCATGCGAGGATCCAATCCTCGATGCCATAATGGATTTGCACTTGCATCTGAAAACCAATGTCAAAAAGGCTCTACACTCACATATGATCATGTAGGAACCAATCCTACAGTCACATCAGAATGGCCCTCAGTCCTAGACTGAGCTTTTCTGGTAACTGACTAGGTGCCTCCATTCCAAGAATGGCATTCAACACTTATATCTGATCATGTAGGAACCAATCTTATAGTCACATCAGAATGGCTTAGAACTCACATCTGACATGGAAGGAACCAATACTCTCACCATGACAAAATGGCTCAGCCCTTACATCTGACCATGCAAGGAACCAATCCTCTCACCATGTCAAAATGGATTAGCCCTTACATCTGACCATGGAACGAACCAATCCTCTCACCATGTCAGAATGGGTCACAGACATCACTTTCCTTTAGAGGGGATCTGGAGAACACCAAGCTTCTCCCTGAAGTATTCAAACTTCACCCTAGCCAATGGATTTGTCAACACATCAACTATTTGTTCATCCGTCACAACATACTGGAGCTTCACTGCTCCTCTCTGCACCATATCCCTGATATAGTGATACTTAATCTCGATATGCTTCGACTTGTCATGGAACACTGGGTTCTCTGAAAACTTCATGCAACTTTGGTTGTCACAATGTATACAAGTAGCATCCAACTAGAGATCAAATAAATCAAACAATAGCTTCCTCAGCCATACTACCTCACAACTAGTTGAACAAGCTATGACATACTCTGCTTCAGCTTTACTCAGTGCCACACAGGATTGCTTCCTGCTAAACCAAGAGATCACACCTGATCCCATACTGAAGAACCACCCTGAAGTGCTCTTCCTATCGATGGCACTGCCTACCCAATCTGAATCAACATAACCCTCCAGGTTAATCTTCTAATTCGCCTCATACTTGAGCCCATAATCAATTGTACCCCTCAAGTACCTCAGAATATGATTTCTAGCAATCAAGTGAACATGTCTTGGATCTATCAGAAACTAGCTCAAGGTGTTCACAGCAAAGCAAATATTTGGTCTCGTTTTCGTCAAGTACATCAAGGACCCAATCATCTAATGATACATCGTAGCATCAACCACTTTTGATGAAGCATCACTTAATAGCTTTAGGTTCGATGCCATAGGTGTGGTCATGGCCTTGCAGTCCATCATCCTGAACCTTTTTAAGATCTCTACAGCATACTTCCCTTGTCTGAGGGAGATTCCATCTATATTCTTCCACACCTTCATGCCTAGAAAATAGTGCATCATACCCAAGTCCTTCATTTCAAACTTGGTAGCAAGCTTTCTCTTCATATTAGCAATCAACCCATCCATACCTATTACAAATAGATCATCTAGATAAAGTAGGAGCATCACTGGGTTTCCATCTTCAACCTTGTATTAAATATTGGAATCTGCTTTACCTTTGGTAAATCCCAAATTGGATAGAAAGCCATCAATTCTGCCATACCATGTCCTGGGTTCCTGTTTCAAACTGTACATGGATTTCTTTAATCTACACACATGAGACTCCTTGTCATGTGTCTCAAAACTGAGTGGTTTCTCTACATACACTTCCTCTTCTACTACACCATTCAAGAAAGCAATATTGAGATCCATTTCGTGTATCTTCCATTTCATCACTGCAGCCAAAGCAAGTATTGATCTGATGGAAGTGTATCTAGCTACAAGTGCAAAGGTTTCTTCATAATCTATTCCTTCTTTCAATGAGAAGCCACGAGCCACAAATCTTGCTTTATATTTTTCTATGCTCCCATCTGCAGCATGCTTGATCTTGTAGATCCATTTGGAAGTTACAACCGACTTCCCTTCTGGTCTTGGAACAACATCCCAATCATCATTCTTCATGATCGATTGATACTCTTCGATCATAGAATCCTTCCATTATTTCCATTCTGCCGCTTCTTCATAGTTGGAAGGTTATTTATTGATAAAGTCACATAATAAAGCTACATGCCCGGAGCAGAACCTGGTCCTCTTCCTTTCTCTGTGATTCTCTTCTGGAGCCCCATATCTCTCCGCACCTTGGATAGCTTCTTGTACCCAAGAAGGTTTCCTCTTGTGAGGATTATTTTCTTGAGGTGGATCTATAGGTTATTGAGGTTATTCAAATTCTCGGTATTCTTCTTGAGTTTCTTCATTCATGGTTGTCTCATGAATTCTAGGTGCTTCTGATTGTTCAGGATCTTCAGCACGTCTCTTCCTGGATTTGTTGTAAGTTAAGTCTTCGTCAAATGTTACATGCCTACTAATGTCGATCTTCTGGAATCTAGGGAGGTATATTCTGTAATCCTTCAAGCTTTCAGAGTATCCAACAAATATACCCTTCTTTCCTGAAGGATCTAACTTTGTCCTCTTTTCTTTCGGAATGTGTATGTACACTGGACAAACGAATATTCTAAGATGAATGACTTTTGGTTTCTTGCTGGAAAATACTTATTTAGGTGTCTTGTTCTTGAGTACTCTATGTGGAGTACGGTTCTGTACATATACCATTGTTCAGCAGCTTCTGCCCATAGATGCATGGGAAGATCTTGATCATGAAGCATTACTCTTGCATCTTCCATCATAGTTTTATTCTTCCTTTCTGCAACCCCATTCTGTTGTGGATTATATGGAGTGGATAACTCCCTCTTAATCCCTGAATCTTTGCATAACTCTTGGAATTCATTTGATGTGAATTCTCCGCCATTATCTGATCGAAAGGTCTTGATCCTATTTTATGTGTGGTTCTCGATCAAGGCTTTGAATTCCTTGAACTTGCTGAAAACTTCATCTTTGTTCTTCATAAAGTATATCCATGTATTTCTAGAATAATCATCAATACAAGAAACATAGTATACATACCCACTTAAAGAACTGGATGACATTGGACCGCATACATCGGAGTGAATGATTTCCAAGATTCCTTTTGCTTTGCTTTCACTACTTGGAAATTTCTTCTTTGTGTTCTTTCCTTTCGCACATCCTTTGCAGACTCCATGTTTTGCTTGAATTTCTGGAAGACTTTCAACATATTTTCTTGCAAGTGGTAGTGCTCTGTAGTGCACATGTGCAAGCCTTCTATGCCAAATTTCATTTGGCTCTACTGTGTCATGGACCAAAGCTTGTTCTGGATGGCCCTTCAATTTGTATAATCCTCCTTGTTCTTCAATTACTATTGCATCGACAATAGTCTTTCCTCTTGGCCACATGAGGAATTGGCCATCTACAAATGCAACCCTCATTCCTTTTGCATCTAGTTCCGATATGGAGAGAAGATTCTTCTTTAGTCCTGGCACAAACAGGACATCCTTCATTTTCATAGACTTTCCAAAGTCTAGCTTGTAGGAGGATTCACCACTACCTTTTATGGGATATTGGTAGTCATCCCCAAGTTTCACCTTATGGGATGAATTATATTCGAATAGTTTTTGAAAAGATTCCTTGAAACTTGTCATGTGTTAGGAAGCCCCACTATCAATAAGCCAATATTTGCTTCCATGAGTGACAGTTCCCATGAGAGTGGAGATCAAAACATATTCTTCATCGCTTGAAGAGTCTTCAATTTCTTGTTTTACTTTCTTCTTGGGAGGATCATCATCCTCAGTAGTGTGAGCATGATGTCTTATTTTGGAGTTCTACTTATTCTTGGATCCATTCTTATTCATCATAAAACTGCTAGCAAAGTGTCCTCTTTCATCAAATGTATAACATCTGAGTTTGGATGGATCCCTTCTTACAAAATTAATTTTCTGATGAGAATGCTTACCTTGGTGATGATGATTTTCCCTTCTTCCTTTCTTGGAGTGTACCGTGATAGCTTGATCTTCACTTCCCATATTTTCTTCTTGAGCTACTATTTGAGCTTCTTCTTGTGAAGATTCTTCCCACAATATATTGAACTTGATTAGCTTCTTCCTAGCACAGATTCCTTGGATGAAAGAATCCCATGACCTAGGGAGACCATTCAAGGTTGTCATCACAATTTATGTTTTCTCCACTTCTTCATCTACTGCTTCAAGTTGTTCTTTGATATGGGAGACCCTTGTGAAGTATGACTAGATGGTCTCCTCATTCTAGATGTTTACATTCTTCAACTTGTTCCTTAGAGTCATCTTCTGGTTTATGTTCTTCCCTTCAAACAGTTTGGTTAGGGCATCAAACATAACTTTAGGTGTCTTGAGGGAGGACACTTGTAATATGAGGTGATCCTTGATTGAATCAGCAATAATCCTTTTTCCCATAACCAACTTCTTCTTATGTAAGGCCTTAGCCTCATATTCCTCTGGAACTGGAACCTCCTCATGGATGTAGGAGTCCAACTCATTTTCTTCCAGGACCAGGGAGATCCTATACTTCCAGGCTCGAAAGTTATCAGCTCCCTCAATATTTTCATCAAGCTTGGTATGATGAGACATCTCAACTGAGAAACTCAAATGGAAATACAAAATATTTAGATATTACCAGGTCAAGATGTCGGATCTGGATTTGGAGCTGAATTTCTGTAGTGTTGGTTCAGGAGTAGATTAGGGTTTGTCTTTTCCGGAGTTCTGTCCAACCAAATTCTTTGATCTTTATCTCTAAACTTTGATTTTGGGGAGGATATCAATCTAGGCCTGGGATCACTCAAAAATTCTACTTTTGTAGAGAGCCTAAATTTTCGGTAGCAGTGTCGGGTCCAAAACTGAAAAAGCTCAGAATTGGATTCTACTTCAATAGAAAGATGTGCCCTAGGGAGGAGAGTTAATCCAACATTATTTTACTGAAAATCTATGGAGAGAGATCCACAAAGTAGGAAGCTCTAGTTCCCGCAGCTGCATAGTGTCTTCTTCTTAGGTTAGCTCTGATACCATGTTAGATTTTTAACATTAAGCTAGCATTATATTAGGATCTTTAACTGGGAGAATAACAAGAACAACAATAAAAAACAAGAGACAATGAACACAGTGTTTTTCCTCGGGGAAACTGTAAATGGAGAAAACCCCACAACTTCCTCAGTGATAGAATCAACACCAAAAGTAAAAACCAAAACAGTAAGATGATCTCCTAACAGCAATAACCTCTTTCTTTCTAGCCCCAACAACTTCTTCTCCCTTAGCTATGTGCTACAACTGAGTGTGAGTGAGTGTATGTTAAATAAAGAGACTCACTCTCTATTTATACTAATTCCCGACTTGACAACGACTCACTAGGGCTGACTTCACTAGGTGATTCTAACAACCCTAAGGTCCCGGAACTACGGGGACTTTAACCCTTGAACAATAAGAGGGTTACCCACATTGACTTGACATGACTTGTTTACATTATAGAAACTCTCAATCGGAACATCAGGGCATGACATGACTCAATTACATTACAAACACTTCCCGGAATAAACATTGGGGTACAATACATAAGAAATACAAGTGAATACATTCCGAAGTTACAATTACATCAACACAAAGATACACGAAAAATCACGATTGCATATCTTGAAATCAAGAAACTACAAGAAACACCACTTTGACCATACCCTTTAGGAGTGTTCACCCTCCCATACTTGTTATGAATGCTGCATTGAGTCTTTAAATGTGCGGCAACCTGAAGCTACTAGAAGTCAGTTCATTTTCTACCTATGATGTGGTGTATACATTTATCTATAAATAAGCTACTTGCTTCAGAACCTATCATGTTATCAACCTTCGGATAACAAAAAGTTGCAACTGTGTCTTGAGTTTGAAAAGGATAGTGTGGGGAAACCTACAGCTATTGGAAGTCAGTTCATCTACTACCTATGATGTGGCGTATAAATTTATCTATAAATAAGCTACTTGCTTCAGAACCTGTCCCGTTATCAACCTTTGGATAACTAAAACTTGCAACTGTGTGTTGAGTTTGAAAAGGATTGTATGAACCATCGATGCCGACTGATGGACCAACCAACCAGTCCATCCAGCAATGTACCCACGAGCAGACTAACAAACTCTGATAAACACTCCACTTGGATTTTGGGGAAATCTAATCTGGGTGTGAAAAATCCCTATTGTGTTTGCAAAACACTCTTTGTAATTTTGTGCATCTTGGATCTTGGAATGATAGATGTGTATTAGGGGAATTTTATGTAGCAACCATTGATGATATATATTTTACTCCCTTCCAAATTTGAGAAGTATTAGTTCAAGTACAGATCATAAGAGAACAGTTGAAGAGAGTGTAGTTAACTTAACACTTCATAACATTTTACGTAGGTAAGGGTTAGTCAATTGGTTTCCATTTTTAACTAGACTTGCAAGTTCTTTATACTCGTGCCATCGATTCACATTCTAGTAGGAATCACTCCAATAAAGCTAGAAAGATAGGGTACAATCTACTACAGAATAGCCAAAATAAGGTTTCAAGCAAACTATGTTGAGTTAGAATGGTCCAAAATGGGATTGTCTTGATCAGGGTTTTAAAAGGAGTCCAGTCATTATTGTATTTCTTCATTTCTTGGTTGTAACTTGTAATTATTAAGACATACTTCTGGAATTGGATAATAGAAGGTTTATGATTGTTTTCATGGGTTTCAAGGTCTTCCAGATTATATCATAGTAAATGTGTTTATATTTGTTTTACGCGAGTGAGTTACATGTGGCTTCATCTTTGAGTTATAGATGGATGAGTATTTTCATGGTTGGTTTTATTTCGAAACTAAAAGTAAAACCCTAATGTACAATTTATTCTTCTTTTTGTTCTTCAAGAATCTCATCTAATTGAGATGTTATCTGTTGTAAGAAAATAAATTGACATGTTTGTATGAGTTTGGTTTAGCTAGCATTATACTGTATCAAATTTTTTTATTGGGGTTTTATACTTCTAACTGACTATTACATCTAATGTTCTATTGCATTGATTTAACTTTTCAAGATTACATACCCTTAGTTAAATGCTTGTGTATTTAGGGTTATTTTATGTTCTCTTCCATCCACTTCTTTTTATATCTCATAAGTCTTAAACCAATGCTCTCTGTAGTTATGTACTTCAACAATCCCTTGAATAAATAATTATTACTTATTTCAATATGAAATTGCATTGTATGTTTTTTTACGAGGGCTGAGTTGTGTCATTTTTGAAGGAGATTTTTACTATGTTGTCTAAGCTCACATGTGCTACTTGTTGTTGTAGATCATGCAGAGTCTTCCTAAAACGCACCAGGCATTATTTTTCAATGCCACAATGCCAGAGGAGATTGAAGCACTTGCTCAGGTATTTATGGCATTCATATTTGTGATTTCTTTGTTATGTAACTTGAATTTGCTCTGGTTTGATTCTTCTATCCAGTTTTAATCTTGGAAGAATCTTGCCCCTGTCTATACGAGTTACCCAGTCATATGTAGTGAAAATTAACATAATGGTACTTGTTTTTTATGCTAAACTTGCTATTTAATTTGATTCTCTTATAATATGTGTTTCCTGCAACCATTGTTGAAAATTGAAAGCCGTATGAATGTTTGCTGCCGATCTTTTCCGTCAAAAATGTACATTTTTGGGGGAGATACCAAAACATGTAGTTCAAGAAATGGACTATCAAATTACTGGATCT
>LPNX011111033.1:94577-128259 GCA_001517045.1 Pseudotsuga menziesii
ACTCATAGAGTCGTAAAATTTCTCATTAAGTCATCAAAACCAAAATTTTCTATTACATTGATGTCAGAATCATATTTCTCATCAAGATATCAAAATCAAAATGTATTACATAGATGTCAGATTCTGAATCTGCCTCGCTCTTAGAATTTTTGTCACTTGATTTAAAGCTAATTCTTCTGTGTTATTATAGGTGGTCATTATTAATGCTTATGTGGTGTTATATGTGGTCACTGTCTAGGATCATTATCTTAGCTAGGACCCCTAAACTTTCTAGCTTCAAATTGGGCAAGCACACAACCCGAAAAATGGATCAAGGCAGTATTTTTTGATCTGGATGATATGTTGGTCTTGACCCATGCTGCTAACAAGGCTTCCGACATGGCAGTAACTGATCTACTGAGTCAGTACCACCCCTTGCTCGATCAACAAGTCATAATAGACACCTTCGTTAAGGGCTTCATCACTCATCCCCGGGATCCAAATAACCAGGTCTGTGACCCCTTTCCCCATTTCTTCTTTGTAATTAATTTTCCAATTATGTTGCACCTCAATGTGCTATAACATAATTGGATATTATGTAGGGGATTTAAATTTTTAATTGGGTATTGCTTAGGGAAGTTGGCTATCCCTTATAAATTTATATTTTCTGAAACAAATTTGTTCAAGTTTCAGATTGATGTGACTGAATGGAGAGCTCAGGTCTAGTGCAGGGCTATGGAAGCCCAAGGTGTCAATGATAACCAGCTTACAAGAGTAAACCTTCTTTATTTCAGTAAATATTGAGTACTTCATTTAGAATATAGTTAAAATCTTTAGGTAAATGGTTGGAGTAGATATCATATGATTCTGACTGTTGTTAACTTGCACATAGGAGATGCAACACTGCTTTGACACTACCAGAATGACTTCATTCCAATGGTCCCCAGGATTTGAAGTAGTAACTTGCCATATGCTATGTAAACACCCTGTTTATCCTCCTTCAATTCTGCTTTGTTATGATTTATCTTGGTATGTGATTTCTATTTTTCTATCATGAAGTTCTGGGTTCAAATGTAAGTCTATGTTTATTGCAGCTTATACCTTTTTCTATTGTCATGGTTTACTAGTTCACGATTTCACTCACAGTAGTCCAGGTAGCCAGAGCCACTCTCAAGATGACCTTTCCCAAAGTGGGGTGAATGGGATAAAATATCATTAATTTGCTTCTATGTGCCGTGAAGAAAAGACAGACCTTACCCCTGTGGGTCTCAATATGCACTGGAACATCATTTGGGAAATGTGGGCTTATTGCAATAGTATTAGTGATCTTCCCTTGCCAATGTCCCTAGCTTTAAACCTTGGAATGACATAAACCACCACACTCTCAGAAAATTTATATGTTTGGAAAATTGGGCTTATTAGAAGATGATCCAGTCAAACATTTTATTTTCAATATTTGGAATTTTATAGGTTAAATGGTTTAGGATGACTCCTGTATCATAATCTAATGGGTTCAACCAAAACTTGTCCCGAAAACTTGGGGGAATATTAGCTTCTTTTTCTCTTTCAATAATTTAGTTTTCAGAACCAGGCAGAGGAAATGAACTAAATGAAAAATCCCAAGGCTGCATAGAAGCTACAGAATACTTTATACTGTGAACAGGTTGTGCTACATGAGCATATATTTGGGAGGAGATAATCTAAGAACATAGGAGAATGACTCCTAAATACCATGTAAACCCCAAGCAAGGGATATTTTCTTGGCTAAAATGTCCACTTCCATCTCAGGATAATCTCTAATATATCTGGAATCCCGAATCAAGACAAGATTTTAAACGCGTTTATGTGCTTCAGCCTCTAGGGAGCCTAACCTAGAAGTATTTTTCAGTTTGTTTATGGCGACCATGTAGTTAAGTTTTAAGTTAATCATATTTGCATAGCATGAAATTGTGAGAGATGCCTTCAATAATGGATGATTACTAAATTTGAACTTTATATCTGTGCAGATGGTCAAGAAAATACTACTCAACGGAATTGAAGCTGGCATCATAACCAATGGCCATCTGAAGGTGAGATAAAAAAATTGCCTCTTTGTAATGATTTGAAACTCCTGATGGATCATGGTTTATATAATTATAGTTTTCTACCAATTTTTCTTATAATCTAGCTGATTAATCAAGTTCAATGTGCAAAACTTTTGTCTTGCCAAGAAGATGAGCTTTTCAACACAATTCTGGTTGGTGGAGGTACCTTAGATATACGAATCTGTGCTTTATAAATTTTTTCATTTGTGCTTTCTCTTGTTATCTTAAGTCCTCTTTGTTAACTCATAACTCTCAATATATGTTTTACTTTTACGTCCCAACCAAAAAATTAGATGAAGTCCCTAAGTTATTTACTAGAGCTCTATGAGTCTGAACATGTGACTTTTGAAATCAGCATAAACTGAACCGTTCATTTTTTTATCTATAGAGGAGATTCATGAAAAACCCAATAAAAGCATGTGAGCTTGTAGGATGCACACCTGAGCAGTCTTTCATGGTGGGAGATAACCTTAAAATAGACATTCAGGCCTTGTATTTCAAGCCTTTCCTTGTATAGAACAAAGAAAAACAAATGTATCTAGCATAAATTTTTAGATAAATGAGATCCATTGTTTTTATACTTCATATGGTAGGTTTGAGGTTGATAGTTGTCTTGATCCTTTCTTTTCTATTAATTTATGTTCTTTGGATAATGCTTTTTAATATGCATCTCTAGATGTATCATGATGGGAATCTATCCTAATCTTTTGCCTTAAATTTGGTTTTATGTTTCACTACAAATAGCTATGTTTCTATATTTCAGGGAGGTAAAAATGCAGGTTTTCTAGAAACTATATGGGTCAAAATTCATGGTCTAAATGATCCCCCTCTAGGACCAGCAAAACCCACTTACACTATTAGGAAAATTTGTGAGCTTCCCGAGGTTCTACCCCTTTATTAACAAGACAGGTTTTTCCATCAGATTATATGTTTGTATTCATTTTTTTGTCACTGATTATCTATCCATGATTGAACTGAACTGAAAATTTGGCTCTGTTTGCAGCAGCAGAGCAACTTTCTTGCTAAATTGTTAAATCTTATACTTCTCAATTGAAATTCTTTTGACAACATCTAGGAAAGAACCTTTGGAAAGGAAATAAAATCAGATCGCAAGTATGCAATTGAAACAACTTACAACTACTATCGATATTTATGTTTGGTTGTTTTCTATCTGTTGTATAACATTTTGGAATGTCAAATCAGCATCTATGTTGTATTTCATCCAGATGTTGTTGTATGAAGAGAAATTTGGGTGTATGTTGATGATTTTCCACTATGTTCTGGTTGCATAGGTGTTCTTGCTATAGTTATGTTGTGTTTTAGATATATTATGCACAAAATGTAACAATGAGTTCATATATTAGAAAGTTAAAAGAGGTGATGTCTCTGGCCAAAAATAAAGTAGAACAAAGCTAGCTCTCTTTTTAGTACTGCAAACCACTATTAACCAACTAAAAGAATAATACTATACTCTATCCATTTCATTCTTAATGGAAAACAACATAATATAGCAACTACATCTTTCTGACTGCAATTGATTGCAAAGTTTGCTAAGGCACATGACACTTAGGAGCTGTGGTGAATGATCTATAACATTGTAGCAATAATATATTATTAGATACCATGTGAACTAAAATATGAGTGTCATTTTAGTTTTTAACTTTTAATCTCTCTGAGGAAAGTAAGGTAAATTAATTTCCCCTTTCCTTGGTAATCTTGTGTTTCTGGTATCGTGTCCGTGGTTAGTTAAATGAAATTTCTTCTATAGATAGGATACTTTTTGTCTTGTGTTCTCATGCATTTGTTTACTATGGCTATACAATAGCTTTGAGTTTCACGGGCTACTGTTTTGAAGATTCTTACAGAATTTCCCATAGAGATCAGCACATGTAATTTTATCATTCAGTTCCTAGGTGTCTAATATGAAATTTGCAGAAGATAATGGTGGTGATTCCACATTAAATATAAAAATATTAAGTAGCTCACATGCTAGAGCTAAAAATTTTCACTAAAGTATCAATCTTGCATTTTTCCGAGTCGAGACTATCAATCTTTTTGAATTATTGCATAATTTGCTATATAGCAGAATCATAGCCCACCAAAAATGCAGGGATGTCTGTAAAACATTTGGTTATGGAAAAACCTAACTCAGTCTGTTTGTTTCTCAACTCCTTGGGGGTTTTATGCTTCAGGTAGGCATCTTTGTTCTGTATTTTATTTGAAATTTTATTGAGTTTATTGACAAAGCTTCTAATAAATTCATTTACAATTTTAGTGTTGAAAAAAATGTGTTAGGCATTTGCACTGTAATTCCAAAGAATCAACAATACTTTTTCATGGATAAGAATCAATGGGGTTTGAATTAAAATCAATTTGAATAATTTGAGAATTCGGAAACAGAAATGGGCAAAAGAGCAGATAGGCTAGGATAGATTAAAAATAAGGCCTGATGCTTTAGAGCACAAAATGCAACGTGTACTAGTTGCAAATCCAATGGTGGGTAGATTTCCCACCTTGTTGGATAAAGTGCCCACCTTAGGATGTGCATTCAATGCAGGTTGATTAATTTCCTCTCTGATGCTACTAGTGGCATATCTTAATTTGTGAAATGACAAATCAAGCAATAGAAAGGTTGGGTTTCTACATTCAATCCTATAAAATTGTTCAGCTAGAAGCTAGTTGTTAACATCTTCCAAAAGCATTGCCAAGATGCAAATATAATGAGTCATAATTGTATAATTTAATAATAGGAAATTCATTATTTGAAATTTGTTGAAATATGAATTGATCTTCAAAGATTGCATTTTGTTGAAGGTGGAAATTATTATTACTTGACACTGCATGGTGTGCTTTCAAAAGCAGTACCTGTGATGGCATCAATCAGCGTGTAGAATAATAGATCCTACTATTACAACCTAATAGTAGTCAGCCAAATTTCAAATCCAACCAGTCTAGAGTGTACAAGGATGAAACTTGCAACATAATGTTTTAAGTCTATAAAACATTGCCAAGGATGAAACTTGCAACATACACCCAATGTTTTAAGTCTATATCTTAACTTTATTGGAAAAGAATGAATATTATACTTTTCTGGATGCATTGCCCACCATTTCCTAATTTTTTTCCAAGTCAACAAGTTGGGATCCCAGCCAGATAGGGACATGAATGGATATGCTAGATAGGGAAAATTGTACATAGCTCTCAAGAATTAGTTTATCATAAATACTAGTTACTAGTAAATTGTAACAGTAATAATTATGTAGTTTGTAGATTTCTATCTATCATGAATTTGTTTGAATATCATCATTGTCAAGCAATAACAACTTCTTCAAGGGTGCTAGCTCAATGGTAGAGCACCTGCCTAATTATAGGCAGGAGGTTGGTGGTTCAATTCCTCCGTGCCCTATCATAAATTTGTGACTACAAAAATGACTAAATTCGCATATATACGACTATTAGTAGCTAATTTCCCGTATCTTAGTCGTATTTATCTTAGTCATTAATATGTTATCATCTAGTAGTTTATTTAGTCGTATATTTGGTCATTAATTGTTGCAATTAGTGACTAAATCAGGGACTAAATCAATGACTAAATCAATAACTAAATCAATGACTAAATCAATGACTAAATCATTAACTATCAATGACTAAATCATTGACTATAAATGACTAAATCAATGACTAATAATTCAAATCTATTAATGACTAAGTGAAATATGACTAGCTATAAGATAGTGGAAATTAGCTACTATTAGTCGCCGACTCAAAAATAGTCGTTTATAGCTTGATTTTAGTCATTTTTTTAGTCATTAATTTCTCATTTTGTACTAGTGTAATGTGGTTGTGCTAGTATGAAAGTTAACACACGTTAGCTTTCATTCACTATGCAAAGTTGTTTTAAGAAATTCCCTTCTACTTGTGCAAGAAGGAAAGCTAACATGCATTAGATTTCCTTCATGATGCAATGTATTTGATAGCAATGTAGTTGCGCTAGTGGAAAGGCTATCACATGTCAGCTTTCATTCACTATGCAATGTTGTTGTTAGAAATTCTCTTATTTTTGTTCTAGAAATAAATCTAACACGTTATATTTTCTTCATGGTGCAATGTATTTGAGGACAATGTGTTGTGTGAGTAGGAAATCCAACATGTTATCTTTCCCTCTTTGTGCAATGTTGTCGTTAGAAATCCCCTTGTGCTTGTGCTAGAAGGAAAACTAACATGCATTAAATTTCATTTATGGTTCAACGTATTTGATGGCAGAGTGGTTGTGCCAATAGGAAAGATAACATGCTTTATCTTTCATTCACTATGCAATGTTGTTGTCAGAAATTCCCTTCTTCTTGTGCTAGATGGAAAGCTAATGATTCATTGTGCACTATTGTTGGAATATTTCCCTTGCCCTTGTGCTAAAAGGAAAACTAATTTACTTTAGATTTCCTTCATAGTGCAATGTATTCGATGACAATGTAGTTTTTCTAGTAGGAAAGGTAGAACGTGTTAACTTTAATTCATTGTGCAATGTTATTATCATAAATTCCCTTTTGATTGTGCTAGATGGAAATCTAGTGATTCATTGTGCAATGTTGTTGGAAGTTTTTCCCTTATGCTTGTGCTAGAAGGAAATCTAACACATGTTAGATTTCCTTCATGGTGTAATGTATTTGATGGAAATGCGGTTATGCCAGTAGGAAATATAACATGCATTAGATTTCATTCACTATGCATTGTTTCCATTATAAATTCCCTTGTGCTTGTGCTTGAAGGAAAGCTAATATGTGTTAGAATTCATTCATGATGAAAAGTATTTGATTGTAATGTGGCTATGGCAATAGGAAATATAACACGTGTTATCTTTCATTCACTGTGCAATGTTATTGTAAGAAATTCCCTTTTGCTTGTGCTAGACATAATGCTAATATGCGTTAGTTTTGCTTCATGGAGAAACGCATTTGATGGCAATGTGTTTATGCCAGTAGGAAATCCAATGCACATTAGCTTTCATTCATTATGCAATGTTGTTAGAAATGCACTTGTGATTTTGCTAGATGGAAAACCAAAATGTGTTAGATTTCATTCATGGTTCAACGTATTTGATGTCAATGAGGTTGTGCCAGTAGGAAAACCAACACATGTTCACTGTGCAAGGTTGTTGTCATAAATTCCCTTCTATTTGTGCTAGATTGAAAGCTAACGATTCATTGTGCAATGTTGTTTCAAGAAATTCCCTTGTTATTGAGCTAGAAGGAAAGGTAAAATGCATTAGATTTCCTTCATGGTGCACTATATTTCATGGCAATGTGTTTGTGCCAGTAGGAAAGCTAGCACGTGTTAAATTTCAGTCATTGTGCAATGTTGTTGTTAGAAATTCCCTCATTGTGCTTGTGCTAGAAAGAAAACTAACATGAGTTAGCTTTCATTAATTATGGAGTGTTTTTGCTATAAATTCCCTTCTACTTATGCTAGAAGAAAAGATAGGATGTGTTAGATTTCCTTCATGGTTTAATGTGTTTGATGACAATGTGGTTGTGCCAGTAGGAAAGATAGCACTTGTTAGATTTCACTCATTGTGTAATGTTGTTGTTAGAAATTCTCTTGTGCTTTTACTAGAAAGAAAACTAACATGTGTTAGATTTCATTCATTGTGCAATGTTGTTTCTACAAATTCCCTTCCACTTGTGCTAGAAGGAAATCTAACATGTGTTAGATTTCCTTTATGCTACAATGCATTTGATGGAAATGTATCACGTGCCAGATTTCATTCACTAGGAAATGTTTTTGTTATAAATCCTCTTGTGATTGTGCTAGAAAGAGTGCTAACACATCTATATTTCCTTCATGGTGCAATGTATTTGATTATAGTGTATTTGTGCCAATAGGAAAGCCAACACACATTAGTTTTCATTCATTGTGCAATGTTGTTGTTAGATATTCTCTTGTGCTTGTGATAAATGAAAAACTAACATGCATTAGATTTTATTCATGGTTCAAATTATTTGATGGTGATATGGTTGTGCTAGTAGGAAAACTAACACGTGTTAGCATTCATTCATTGTGCAATGTCTTTGTCAAAAATTCCCTTTTGGTTTGTGCTATATGGAAAGCTAATGATTCATTGTGCAATGTTGTTGTAATAATTTCCCTTGTGCTTTTGTTAGAAGGAAAGTTACCATGTGTTATATTTCCTTCATGATGCAATATAATTGTTTGTGCTAGTAGGAAAGCTAGCACATGTTAGCTTTCATTCATTGTGCAATGTTATTGTTAGAAATGACCTTGTTCTAGAAGGAAGCCTAGAATTAATTAGTTATCTTTCATTAGCTGTGTAATATTATTTTAAAAAATTCCCTTCTGCTTGTGCTAGAAGGAAATACAACATGCGCTATATTTCCTTCATGGTGCAATGTATTTGATGTCAATGTGGTTGTGGTAGTAGGAATACTATCACGTGTCAGCTTTCAGTCACTATGTAATGTCGTTTTAGAAATTCTCTTGTGATTGTGTTAGAAAAAAAACTAACAAACGTTGTATTTCCTTCATGGTGCAATGCTTTTGATGATAACATAGGTGTGCCAATAGGAAATCCATGACATGTTATCTTTCATTCATTGTGCAATGTTTTTGTTAGAAACACTCTTGTTCTTAAGCTAGAAATAAATCTAACATGCGTTAGATTTTCTTCATGGAACAATGTATTTGATGACAATGTGGTTGTGCGGCCAGTAGGAAATCCAATAAGCACTAGCTTTCATTCATTGTGCAATGTTGTTGTTAAAAATTCCTTTGTACTTGTGCTAGATGGAAAACTAAGACACGTTTTATTTCCACCATGGTGCAATATATTTGATGGCAATGTGGTTTTGTCAGTAGGAAAGCTATCATGTGTTGGATTTCATTCATTATGCAATGTTGTTGTTAGAAATGGCCTTGTGCTTGAGGTAGAAAGAAACCCAACATGTGTTAGATTTCATTCATGGTGCAATGTATTTGATGCTAATGTTGTTGTGCCAGTAGGAAAGCTAACATGCGCTAGCTTTCATTCACTATGCAATGTTGTTGTAAGAGATGCCCTTCTGCTTGTGCTAGAAGGAAAGCTAACATTCGTTTTATTTACTTCTTGGTGCAATGTGTTTGATGGAAATTTGGTTGTTCTAGCAGGAAGGATTTCATGTGTCATCTTTCATTCATATGTTTTCCTTTAAATGAGTGAGGGATTGAAGCATTGAATGAGATATTAGTGAGTACATAGGCATGATTGGTTTGTTCTTGAAAAGGATTCTCAAGTTTAATACATGGATAATTCTACATTCAAAGTATTGAAAGTGTTAGTAATTGTCAAAGAGGTGTAGTATTGTAGGCGGTATGACAACTAGTATAGAGCAAATAGAGTAGTTTACATTGATGATTGACAAATTCATATTAATTGTCATTTTCCATGTAAACATGGTTGGTTGTTGTTGACATAGAGTGAAATTGTTTCTTGTAAAGTGCAGGGTGGTATATACATTGAGAATATATTGGAGTTCCTAAGAGAAATTAGTAGTGTCAGAGTTGCAATAAGAATTAGAAAAAATTGAAACTAGAATGACATATCTGAAGGCCAATAACCAATTGTATTAAATAACTCAATTTCTAATACTTCTCAATTGCAATTGTTTTGTAGTGTTTTAATGTGGCAATATAATACCAAAGAGGGGTATATAGCCTATTAGAAATCAAATCAGACCTTATAGACAATTCAAATAATCTCTAATCCAGTACCTTACTTGAGCAGAGCATAGGACCAAGCCTTCCTTATTTCCTTTCCCCCTCAAATCCTGAGCAGAGCTATTTTTTTCTTTCCATGTCTGAGAATAACTCAGTATGGTTGCCTTAACTTATATATTTGAAGGGGGGAACAAATATAGGGTGGATAAGGGCCTTTCCTAAGGTAATAACTTAAGCATGGCCTTCTGTAAGTTAATAATTTGAGCATGGCTTCCGCCTAGTATCATATTGGCTATTCATTTATTCCATTTAAGAAACTATTTAGATTGGAAATACAATGATAGAACCTTGCATATGTATCTTAATCATAGACTATAATTACATTTAACAAACAAATATAGAGTGGTTTCTTTGGATCTCTCACGAAAAATCCTCATAGGAAAAACATAAAAAACAATTAAGTTTCTTAACCACCTTGTTAGATTAGATATAGGCCCAAATTAGTTTTATAGTTTAATCACTGAAGCCATTTTTAGGCTCCCAAAACATAGAACCCTATACATCAGCCCTGATTCTTTCATGGATCCTTCCCAAAGTACATTTTGGGGTTGTAGACACTTGAAGAGTTCTGTTCTTACAATAACAAATTTACTAGTTCATTTCATTGTAATTTTCGCAACTCAATAATTTGATGTTATTGAACCTTGCTGGAAGTTACTTTCATGGTCGTATTCCCATATAGTATGGTGAATTCCCTATCCTAGAATACCTAAATTTTGAGGGCAATGAGATCAGTTGTTTGACCCCCATAGATCTTAGGAAGTTGTATAAACTTGGGAAAATGGATATTGGGTTCAATTATTACACGGTTGAGACTCCATGGCTGTTCAGTAGCCTATCAGGGTTGGAGTCTATGAATATTGCTTCTAGAAACTTATTTGAGCCATATCTTGTGGAGTTAGGTAAGTTACATAAGGTTAATAAATTGTTGTTGTACAACAATAATCTTATTGGATTAATTCTAGGGAATTTAAATAAAATCACATGCATGCAAGGATTACATTTGTTAAGTAACATGCTAACCGAATTGATTCCTAAAGGATTTTTTATACTCATAAGGTTTATAGTTCTGCACCTATTTCTTAATAAGCTCAACAGATACACCCGTGAGGGAATTGGTGACCTGCCTAAATTGAATACTTTCGATATGGAATAATTCCTTCATAGGAAACCTTCCACAACAATTGGGGATAAATTGTAGGATAGAATGGTTGGATGCATATTTCAAGAAATTAATAGGATCAATCCCTACTGACTTGTGTCAAGACAACAAGCTAACCATACTTATTCTCTTTTCCAACTAGTTCACTGGAGAAACACCCTATAGTCTTACAAATTTCCCCACTATGAACAGAACCTACATTCAGCGAAACAATTTTAGTGGTCACATTCCTTTTAAATTTGCAAAGCTTAAAATTTTATCTGATGTAGACTTATTAAGGAACAACTTCAATGGACATTTTCCTTATAATATCTGCAATGCACCTATATTGGAGTAGCTCAACGTTTCCTATAATACCCTCAAAGGAAATCTTTATCAAACATCTACAAATATTTTCAACAACTTTTTAAATTGATTAGGCAAGCTTCCTTCCTTTGAAAATTGCAATTCTATATACAAGCTTGAATTATAGGGAAATAGGATTTCTAGTAGCATCCCCCAAAACATTGCCAAATGCCAAAATATTTTGTACATTGAATTGAGATCGAATGAATTGATTGGAGTGAGCACCCTTTCTCCTCCTTTTTTGTGTATAAAACACTAGTTGGGAGTATGAACAATTGGCACCCTTCTATTTTCTTATCTTAACGTGTATTAGAAATTTCTAGGAATCAATTGGTAATAGAACTAAATGAGGAGTTGTATTTTTAGTACAAGTTTATTACACTTGTGGCTGCTAGCACTGTACACTGATACCATGGTTCACCTTTACTACTTTCATTCCTTGGGCTATTAGTAGTCTAATAGAATGAGGGACAAACAAATGAGTTTTTCTGTAGATTGTTTTTTGTGTTCATAGATCCTTTTGTAGAAAAATACATTTGTGAGTGTTTTTTATTGGACCAAGATATACATCATTGTTTTGGTGCTTTGGAAAGGAAACTTTAGTGTGCAATAATTTAGCTTCCCATTTGATTTCATTTATTTTACTCTAACAAGGATGAGGAAAAGATTTGTCATGACACACTAGGCCTTAGTTGGTTTTGTAAAATGCTACTTGCAAAAGTCTAGGAGAATTATGCTAGGAAATGGTTTTCAATCCTAGGTAGGAAATTGTATGTCATATGCCAAAGAAGTATTTAAACTATGCATTGAGAATATGGGAAGCGATTCAACAATATATATATATATATATGTTAATGTTTATAGAACATATAGAAAGATTCAAAATGTCTAGAAGGAACATATAATGGAAGAGCAAAGAAGATGAAAAGCAAGAATGTAATGTAGAAAAGTATATTTAATAAATGTAGAAGGTGCTTTACAAAATAGATGCCCCGGTAATTTAAACCGTAAGTGGGGAAGAGAGGTGACTTTTTAAGTCACCTCTTAGTTAAATTACATTAATTAACCTAGCTTAATATTTAATTTTGGCATTTGTTACATTGCCTTCCCCTTAAGGGAAAATTTGTCCTCAAAGCTTAATTGACAATAATTATTACGTGAAATGTCGCAACGTCTCTAATGTGGATATATGTATGCGTTGTTACTGGTAGATTTTGTCATTGGTTCTATTTTGATTATGTATTCGGTTTTTTCGTTTGGTGGGATGTCCATAGGTAACTCTTGAAACATCTTGTGATGTTTTCGAATCAACTCTTGTATCTCTGGTTGTTTTATCATATCTCCTTTTCTTGTTAGAATCTTCATTTATTGACATTGAGGTATGTACATTGGTGCATCTTTCCAACATATCTTTTCCATCTAATGTGATGAAACCAGTTGTGTCGAAGGTGGTTGGAAACCGTATAATTTGTGTGTTTTCCCGAATGCATGGAATTCAATAAAATGTTCTTGATTATTTGCAGAGTATGTACCCAAGGTTTGTAACCATTCTATTCCTAATAATACGTCAACTCCTTCCAATGGTACCGCAAAGAAATCTGATTCTAAGTTATTCTCCTGTATTTGTAACTTAACCTTGTGACATTTTCCCACATTGTCAATCTTCTTGCCATCTGCTACCATAACCTTCATGTTAGGTACTGGACGAAAAAATAAATTAAATACTTTAGCAAGGTTGACATTAATGAAGTTATGGGTGGTTCCAGAGTTGATGAGAACTGTGATGTTATTATTTTTTATATGTCCTTTAATCTTCAATGTTTGTGATTGAGAAATTTCAGTAATAGCGGCTAATGATATTTGTGGGTAGTCATCCTCGATTCCTGGGTGGTATTCTTGTTGGATATTCGCATCGTTCTCAATTGGGTTCCTTGACTTCCAACTCTGCTTCTTCTGCTTCACATGCATACAATTTATTTTGTAAGCATATGTGCTTAGAATCCCATTTGTCTCCATAGAACTTACATTTCCCTTCCTTTATTCTCTGGGCCTCTAAATTGGGCTTCGTTCCTTCCCTAAGTTGAGGCGATGTATATCTTGGATTTCCTATGTATGTTGATTGGAAAGGGTTCTTTTTGGAGTCGTCTTGGTCAAAAATTGTATGAACGGATTTGATTTCAATAATCTTGGCTTTACATCATGCTTCCTCCATGGTAGAGATGTTGTGTAACTCTCAGTTCGTCACGAATGTGTTGTTTTAGACTGTGTATGTAGGTCTATAGTCGTTGGTAATCGGTTAACTCTAGAACTCAAGTTGACAGTGCTTCCCATTCACAGGTGTACTCATCGACACTATTTTTTTGTTGTAAGCTTGTGATTTTGGCAAAGAAGTATTTTTCTTCAACGCCTTGGAATCTTTTGATGAGGTCATTCCTGAAGCTAACCCAGTTGTGAGATAATATTCTTGCAGTATTCTTCCACCATAAGTACCAGCTGTAAGTGCTTCGTTCTAGATGCATGGAGGCATATTTAATACTCTCGCTGTCATAATGGATTGTCGTTCATCCCCATCGTATTTGGGTAACTCGACTTTCACCAGCATTTGGTGTCCTTGTGTATTTGAGGATGAGGACGATATGTTGAACATAGGGTCTTGTTGCTCCGGTGTTCTAGGAGAGTTTGGTTGCAGGTCATTCGATATTTGTAATCTATCCAAGATGGCGGTTAAAACTGCCTAATTTTTCTTTTGGTCTTCCTGTAGAGTGAGGAAGCTATTCTCTATTCGTGATGTGAATTGTGTCAAATTGTCACTGGTTTGTTTGATTTTTGCATGGAGTTACTCATTGTTATTTTTAATTTTCTCATTGATTTGATCGAACCGAGCGTCTTGTTGGGGCGCGCACCTTAACTGTCCTTAATTTTGGTAACTCCACAGTTTTTGTGGAATCTTGTAAGCGGAGTTGGGACTCAAAATAGTCTTAGGGGTTTCGGGGTTGATTCAAAGCCTTCTTTTTGTAATAAACCCATGGTTTAAGTCCAGGGTTTAGGGTTCGGGGTGCCCATGGTTTAAGCCCATGGTTTTGTAATAAGTGCACTATAAATAAGCACTCTTGTAAAGAAGTCAGTTTAGGCTTTGATGTAAGATGAATTGATGCGAAGCTAAGGCTTGTTTTGTAAGGAAGTTTAAGTCCCAGCTGTGTGCATGGATGACCTCTACAGTGGTGTGCACAGAGGGTTTTGGGTGATTAAGAAGATCTACAGCTGTGTGCGCAGAGATCTGCAGCTTAGTGCGTAGCTTTGAGGAATTGAAGGGATCTGCAGCTGAGTGCGCAGATCAGAACTGTGGTTTTTGTAAAGAGTTGAATAAAACACAGTTCTGTGGATGTAGCCCCTAAACTGGGGCTGAACCACGTTATATCGTGTGTCGTGGTTCTTTTGTGTGGTTTTTATGTTATTTTATGCATTGATAAATATATAACTGATAAGTAAGATCACTACTAAATATTAACTTCGCTGTGAATTCCCAGTAAAGGGTTAAGCAAGGCACTGTTTGTTTATCTAACCACGAAGCCAAATAAGTAAATATCAAAGCTCTGTATTTTATGATTATCATTTGTTAGAAGCTAAAGGTACAGTAATATCCCTCTTCTGCTTGCAGAAACCTGATTCTATGGCACCCCATAGCTGTTTCGGGTGAGACTGCAACCTGTTCGCAGGTTGTTGCCGAAAGGGCCAACACTATGGGTCTTTTGTTGGTGCGAAGACAAAAGTATAGAACCTGGGTCTGCCCTAAGCCCAACAAATTGGTTCCGTTGCTGGTTGAACTCAGTATCTGCTCAATAGGGGTTTACATCGTACCTCGAGGGCTATGTTTTGGAGACCCTCAGTGAAGGAAATCGATGATTGGATTGAAGAGACTTATCTGAATTTTGATGTACAAGAGAACAAAGATTCGCGTCATAGTTCAGACAACTTTTTACAAAGGTACATTTTTTCTGATGTTTATGAAATTTTCTTTGGTAGTATCCACATAGAGTTGCAACAGTGGTTATCCAGGTTGACAGAGAGAAGGATGAACTTCCAAGAAGGTCATTTTCCTAATTGGACCCCCGCAAGAATTAATATATTGAAAAGGATGAACAACGAGATATCCCAAGCTGTTGATTTCTGGACAACGCGAACCCTTGAAGCATTTGTGACAGAGTTCACCATTGACACAAGTATGTCCTTCAGTGAATCCGAACGGCAGTTCTTCAAAGGACTAAGGGGTAAGTACTTGAATTCATTTAGTTTGAGAATTAAAATGCTATTGGCTGAAAAAGGTATATTGCTCATTGAATCAGACTGTTAGATTTAGTATTACTAACCTATGTTTGCAAGTGAAAGTACCTTCGACGAGCCTGAATAAACCCCTTCTGTTGGAAATCATTCGGTAACCCTGCAGTGAAGACCTATTATCCTTGAGAACCCATCGCAATCTGAAAGTAACCCTAGCCCGAGTATTCCTGTCGCAGGTCAGTCTACCCCAGTAAATTCCCCCCCGCCTACTACCAGTCCCCCTCCCCCCCCCTAGATCCGTGATGGCCCATATGAACGATGACATTAAGCTCCTTTTTTTCAAAGGAACTGGATCAAAGGATCCAAAACAGTTTTGGTTCTTATGCGAAGCAGTGTGGACTGCTAAGAACATTACAGATCAAGATACAAGAAGAGCGCAGCTGGTTACTTCTTTTGGAGACCGCGCTTTGACCTGGTTCATGAAGTATTCCAGTACTCAGAACCATGTCTTAGCTGATATAAAAGAAGCAATGATAAAGGAATTTAAGAATCCTAAATTAGAGTCGCAGTGTATCACTGAGCTAAAGGAAATTCAGCAGCGGTGAGGAGAATCCGTGTGGGACTTTGATCAGAGGTTCAAAGTTCTGCTAGATCAAGTCAGTTTCACTATTGGACCAGCGCAGCATAAGGAATGGTTCATCACAGCTTTGTTACCACACATCAGGACTCCACTCATGCAACAGAAGGTTGCAGATCAGTAGGATGCTTTGGAAATCACTATGAAGCTTGAAACAGCCCCTGTCGAAGATAATTCTGGTATCGCTCAAATACAAGCACAGTTGGCAGCGATGGCTCTGGAGCTTTGCGATATGAAAAAAGGGAAAGCTAGTCGTGAAGAGGTTTGGTGTACACGATGTTGGACAGAGGGTCACGACAAGGAACAGTGTCCTGCGGTAAGAAATTTCTTGAATTATGGTGCACCAAACCCGTTCAACCCTAGTGTTCTATATTGTGAGATCTGTAGGACAACTGGCCAGCATCGACCTGAAGACTACTATCTTCTACAGCGGTATGTGCAAGTCCCTAAGAACCCTTATTAAAAGTTCTGTAAGCCAGTGGGACACAATGAAGATGAGTGTCACAGCTTTGACCTCATGAGAGAATGAACTTACGATGCTTATCGGGTACAAAATGCTGGCCAAGGCAATGATGGATATGGTTACAGTGGTAGTACATTAGGTCACAGAAATTTTGGAGGTCGTGGTCGTGGTGGTATAGCTGGCAGAGGACGAGGCCAGGTTGTATGCTATAACTGTAACCAGGCAGGACATCTAGCTAGAGACTGTCGAAACCCCAACTACGACATGTCGATATTGCAGAGCTGTTGACCATGTGATTGAGCAATGCTCGCAGCTGATAGCCAAGATTCAAGAAAGAAATAGTGGCCCTACTCAGAATATTTAGCTGATCACTGTGGAGCAACGACCTGTCCCAGCCATTAATGTTGTTACAAGGAGTGGAGCTATGACGGAAGTGCAGAACAAGGAGAAACAGCCTGCCGAGGCTTGGGTTCGTAAGGCCCCCGAAAAAATCCCAGCATTTGATGTCAAAAGAGAAAAAGAGATATTTTTGGAAGCCAAGAGAGACTTTGTTGACCCCAACACCTCAGTAGCACCTGCGCAACAACCTCAGCAGCAGTCGCAGCTGCAAGAAGCTTCGACCAATAAAGTAAGTACACCGTCCTCCTTTTTACAGAGTTGTATGAAGCTCTTAAGAAATTAGAATTCTTTAAATGAGTTGCAGAAAGTTATTGCTTCTTACGAACCTCAGCGAAGTCCCAGTAAGGAAAAAACTATTCATAGAGTCAGAAGAACTGGAAGGGAGATGAGATTGAATGCTCAGATAGGAGAATATGACATGACTGATGTCATCTTGGACCTAGGATCAGAAGTAAATGACTTAACTAAGCAGACATGGGAACAAATGGGAAAACCTACTTTGGAATGGTCCCCTATACAGTTGAGATTAGCCAATCAGCAGAAGATTGTGCCCCTAGGAAGACTCCCTAGTGTATCAGTAGATATTGATGGAGTCAGTACCTTAGCATACTTTGAGGTAATTGAAATAATTGATGATAGCAAACCCTATCTAGCACTGCTAGGCATTGAATGGGAAATAGATAATGATGCAGTAATCAACCTGAAGAAGAGGCAGATGACTTTCGAAGGGAAAGGACTGAGAGTCATAGTACCATTGGATCCCTCTCAAGGAGAGAGGTACACCGAGCCAGTAAGAGATGAAGAACAGGATGTTTTGGACCATATCTACAATATCACAGCGAAGGAAGAAGATTATGTTGATCCTACTGCCGAAGGTATCATGGATTGGCAGTGTGACAGCTCCTGCATGACGGATTCAAATGACGGCCTAGAGAATTGGCAGAATAGACTGTATGAGCTACATGGACATCGATGTACAATAATTACCAAGTCTCTTAGATGGCTTAGTTCACAGACAAGAACCTTACCTGTTTTTGATGGTTCGACAGACCCAGAAGAGTTTATTGTGCAATTCTCAGAGCAGGTACCAGACTCACAGAAAATGGAGACTCTAGATTCAACATTCAGAGCCACAGCAGCCAGATGGTGGAATGGTCATAAAAAGTACATTCATAGTTGGGAAGCGTGCCAGAAGTCCCTTTGCCTAAGATTCAGGGACCAACCTCAGGAGGTGTGAAGCAGGTTTAATGGTAAGACGAGTCCTCAGAGACATTTGGAGCAATGCTACGAAGCATGGAAGCATGTACCTCATGAAGAATGGATACATAGGTTTGTGCACACCCTGGAACCTATAGCAAAGAACTAATATGCGAAGGTCGAGCTTCGCCACGGTACTGTAAGTTGGGATAGTCTTGTTGATAGTTTTGTGTTGACATTTTCTATTAATGAGGTTTGTCCTGCTTTGGACGCAGCTGTTAGGTTGATCCATACTAGAGTATTTGATGATCAAGAAATAGTAGAATACCAACCTGATTGGAAGGAACAAGAAGCCAATGCAGTAGAATGTTATAACCTCGCAATTGATGAGGATGATGATCCACGCAACATTAACATTCCTGAGTCAGAAGGACACTGCGAAGTACATGGACCAGCAGTTGAAGCACCTGAAGTGACTCAGCCCCTGAAGACGCGGACCGTAAACATTGGGTCAGAAGAAAACCCTAAGTATGCTACCATTGGAGATTATTGGGATGACGAAATGGTGAGCAAGGTTACCCAACTTCTCCATGAATATCAAGACCTATTTTCGACGAAGTTCTCAGAGATGAAAGGTATCCTTTGTGATATAGGAGTGATAAAGATCCCTTTGAAACCTGATGTGAAGCCTGTGAAACAACACCCTTATAGGTTGAACCCTAAGTATAAAGAAAAAGTTCGAATGGAGCTGGATAAGATGCTTGCTGCAGGAATCATTGAGCCTGTTGAAGAGTCCGAATGGGTCAATCCTATGGTGGTGCAAGAAAAGAAGACTACGGGAGAAATCAAAATCTGTGTTGATCTGAGGAAGCTGAATGATGCCTGTTTGCATGATCCTTTCCCCACTCCCTTTACAGATGAATTTTTAGACAATGTTGGAGGTCAAGAAGTGTACTCCTTTACTGATGGATTTTCAGGTTACCATCAGATTAGAATTGCTCCAGAAGATCGACATAAGACAACCTTCGCCACAGAAATGGGATCCTTCTAGTATACAGTTATGCCCTTTGGATTGAAGAATGCACCTGCTATGTTTTCTAGAGTAGTCATCTCTGCTTTTAAGGAATTTATACATAAATTCTTAGAAGTTTATTTTCATGATTGGACTATCTTCGGGTTATTAAAAGACCACATAGCTAGTTTAAGACTTATGCTGGACAAATGTAGACAGCATCATATCTTTGAACTTGATAAAGTGTATCTTTTGTGCCCCTTTTGGAATTTTGCTAGGTCACATTATATGTAAGCAAGGATTGATGATGGATCCTGCAAAGATAGCCATTATTGTGAACCTGCCACCTTCGAAGTCTGTTAAACAACTGCGCACTACGCTTGGTCATACTAGATATTACAGGAAATTCATTAAAGGATATGCTCAGATTACAGCCCCTATGGAAAAGCAGTTGAAGAAAGATATTAAGTTTGAATGGACACCTGAGTGTCAAGCAAGCTTGGATATTTTGAAGGAAAAGATGGTAACTGCCCCTATCTTAGTATTCCCTGACTGGAATAAGGAGTTTCATGTGCATGTCGATGCATCCTCCATTGCTCTGGGTATAGTATTGGCTCAGTCAGGTGAAGGTAATATTGATCACCCTATTTCTTTTGCAAGTAGAAAATTGTCCACAGCAGAAAAACATTATACTACTACAGAACGAGAAGGTCTAGCTATGGTTTATGCATTGCAGAAGTTTCGACATTATCTGTTAGGATCTCATTTTAAGATGTTCACTGACCACTCTGCTTTGAAGTATTTGGTTAACAAGCCTGTGCTAGGTGGAAGGATATGCATATGGTTGATTCTATTTCAGGAATATGACTTTGAGATCATAGTCAAACCTGGAAGACTGAACCTAGGTCCTGACCACTTGTCGAGGCTCGAGTCAGGAGAAGAGCCCATTAGTTTGGACGAAGGTCTTCCTGATGCCCAGTTGTTTTCCATCCAGATGGTTGATGATTATTTCCAGGATATTGTTTAGTATTTGTCTACAAGTTTTGCACCCACCGAAATGACAACACAGCAGAAGAAACAACTGGTGGTTAGAGCAGACGACTTTACCTTAATAGAAGGACCGCTATATAAGATGGGACCAGATGAAATACTACGTAGATGCGTCCTGGAGCATGAAAAGCCATTAATTTTGGCTGAGGCACACTCTGGAGCAGCAGGAGGTCATTACACAGGAAAAGCTACAGCATAGAAGATTCTGACAGCCGAATTGTGGTGGCCCACAATTCATAAGGATACAAGAGAGTTTTTCCATAGCTGCGACATCTGTCAGAGGACAGGTAAACCATCCAGGAGGGACGAGATGCCTCTAGTTCCACAGGTAAATTTACAAGCCTTTGACAAGTGGGCTATTGATTTTGTTGGACCTATCCATCCTCCTGCGAAGAAATCTGGAGCAAGATACATTATTACAGCAACTGACTACCTTACTCGTTGGGCTGAAGCTCAATCGGTCAAGAACTGTAGCGCTGCTACAGCTGCGAAGTTCATCTTCGATAACATCTTGTCAAGATTTGGGTGTCCTAGAATTCTTATGAGTGATCAAGGATCACATTTCCTAAATAAGACTATTGAAGTATTGACTGAATAATTTCAAGTATATCATCAGAAGAGTACTGCCTATCATCCTCAAGCAAACAGAACTGTCGAAGCATTTAACAAGATCCTTGAGCATGCTCTAACGAAGGTTTGCACTGTTAACAGAAATGACTGGGATCTTAGAATTCCAGCAGTGCTATGGGCTTATAGAACCACCTGCAAGAAGTTGACAGGCCATACACCTTTTAGGTTGGTTTATGGACAAGAAGCAGTCATGCCCATGGATTACATTGTTCCTAGCCTCAGAATATCTACTTTCATAGAGTTGGATGACCCAGATATGATGAAAGAAAGGATGGCAAAGATACTAGAACTTGAAGAGGACAGATTCATTGCAGGGTTCCAACAGCAAGTACAAAAAGCTAGAGAAAAAGCATGGCATGA
The DNA here is from genome assembly GCA_001517045.1 of Pseudotsuga menziesii. NCBI lineage: Eukaryota > Viridiplantae > Streptophyta > Pinopsida > Pinales > Pinaceae > Pseudotsuga > Pseudotsuga menziesii. The sequence goes on from LPNX011111033.1 coordinate 115,941, forward strand.
TAGACACATTAAGAGGAAGCAGTTCCAGAAGGGTGATCTTGTGCTTTTATATGACAGTAAATTCATGAAATTCCCGGGGAACTTTAAGACACATTGGAAAGGACCATACATAATGCAGAGATTTATCGATGGTGGCGCAGTCCAGTTAGCTAAATTGAATGGAGAAATTTTACCTTCCATGGTGAATGGAAGTAGGTTAAAGAAGTACAGGGATAAACTGGGACCCCTTAATCAAAAGTAACAGCAAGAAGGGCAGTCTAAGTACCAAGAACAGTTGGAATTGGGTACTAGACTATAATGAAACTGTTCTCAAAGCTACAAAGTGTTGAAGACTGTCAAATTTTGAAGGTTGAAGTTTGGTTGTCATGTGGGTCAGGATTGGTCGAAGGTGAATATTATGTCGAGGGTACTCATTGAGGCGAAGCTGAAGTTAGTGGTTATGTCGAAGAAGAAAGGTGTGTCATAGCCTAAAATGTGACTGACGAGACAAAATCGACTTGGCAGCGTCGGCACGTGAACTGCCTGTCATGATGAGATTTTGGGAAAATCTAGTGTCGTGTGGACCGAATTTACCGTCGTTCCATCATATTTGGCGTCATTAATGCACCATGATGACAGATTTTGTTACAGGATTCTATAAGAAGCTACACTAGCCTCCGACTCCTGCATTGTGCACTTCTTTGAGTTTACAGTTAGCACCATGTCGAACGATTGCGAAGTCCAGGAATTGTTACGAGAGTTCAAGGAGAGAGGTCTCCAGAACCTTATGAGCAATCCTCCTTGCGAGGAGGCGTCTCTAGCGCCAAAGTAGCCAGTGCAGATACGATCAACCAGAAAGAAATTTAAGGTAGAAGTTCACTCTAAGTGGAATGAAGAAAGGCACAACCCCTTAGAAAAGACTCGGGAGGATCCCGAAGAATGGAGGCATGTTGTTTGTCTTATGCAAAATTACAGTGGCATGTAATCATAGGGGCACTTCCTGTTAAGGACTCAAAGTTTTGGATGGTCAAATGTTCGATAGGACATGAACGGGAGGCAGTTCGAAGGATGGGGTTGCTGATAGAAGGCCCAATGACCCCCATGACCACCATAAATATGACAGAGGTAGACAGCAGCATGAGAGATGGTCATATTCTACTAAGGATGAAAGGATGAAGGATCAAGCAAGCCGCAGCCGTGGTAGCAGTAGCAGAAGGGACGACGATGTAGATGTAGCAAGTCATTTTCTATCTTTGCCAACAAGATTCTACCACCAAGCAACCAGCTAAGTGTCCCAGGACGGGACACTAGTGAGTCTTAGGGACCTGTTGGGGTGCGCACCTTAACAGTCCTTAATTTTGGTAACTCCGTGGTTTTTGTGGAATCTTGTAAGCGGAGTTGCGACTCAAAATAGACTTAGGGGTGTCGGGGTTGAGTCAAAGCCTTCTTTTTGTAATAAATCTATGGTTTAAGTCCAGGGTTTAGGGTTCGAGGTGCCCATGGTTTAATCCCATGGTTTTGTAATAAGTGCACTATAAATAAGCACTCTTGTGAAGAAGTCAGTTTAGGCTTTTGATGTAAGATGAATTGATGCGAAGCTAAGGCTTGTTTTGTAAGGAAGGTTATGTCCCAGCTGTGTGCGTGGACGACCTCTGCAGCTGTGTGCACAGAGGGTTTTGGGTGATTAAGAAGATCTGCAGCTGTGTGCGCAGAGATCTGCAGCTTAGTGTGCAGCTTTGAGGAATTGAAGGGATCTGCAGCTGAGTCTGCAGATTAGAACTGTGGTTTTTGTAAAGAGTTGAATAACACACAGTTCTGTGGACGTAGCCCCTAAAATTGGGGTGAACCACGTTATATCGTGTGTCGTGGTTCTTTTGTGTGGTTGTTATGTTATTTTATGCATTGATAAATATATAACTGATAAGTAAGATCACTGCTAAATATTAACTTCGCTATGAATTCCCAGTAAAGGGTTAAGAAAGGCACTATTTGTTTATCTAATCGTGAAGCTAAATAAGTAAATATCAAAGCTCTGTATTTTATGATTATCATTTGTTAGAAGCTAAAGGTACAGTAATATCCCTCTTCTGCTTGCAGAAACCTGATTTTGCGGCACCCCATAGCTGTTTCGGGTGAGACTGCAACCTGTTCGCAGGTTGTTTCCGAAAAGGCCAACACTGTGGGTCTTTTTTTGGTGCGAAGACAAAAGTATAGAACCCGGGTCTACCCTAATCCCAACACGTCCATTGATCTGGTGATTGCTGGAATTTTCTCAGTCTTGAACGTGGATTTATTTTTATTCACTATATGATGCCACCTCCCTGCCAGGATTTATTTCCCAATAAAAATTAGATAATTTGTACTCTATTTTTTTTATATTAGATAAGAACAAGGCGAAATATATATTTTATTTATTGGGGAACAAAAGATTTTTGTATACAAAAAATTTATTATATATAATAATAATATTATTATTATTATTGAATATATATTTTTATATTTATAATATATATTAAAATAATATAATAATATACTATTATATTATATGAATTTTGGTTTTTGAAGGCTGGAGGTAGCTAGGGTGGTGGTGGGCGGAAGAAGAGGCTGAGCGTGCAGATGGAGGCATGAGGGCGGGAAGGAATGGAGGATGGAGCAACGAAAGGGATAGCAGAGTGGATGGAAGGAAGGGTGAAGGGTGAGACAAATGCAGTAGGGAGTAGGTTGGGGAGGGGAATGGAGCAGCACCGTGGGGGGGATGGCAACATGGAAGGGGATGGCAGCGCGGAGGGATGGTGACATTAGCAGGATGGAGGAGTGGCATGGAGGGGATGGCAACACGAAAGGGATGGCGGCATTAGCAGGATGGTGGCGACATGGATGGAAGGAAGGGTGAAGGGCGAGTGGAGCAGGTGGCGAATGGGGCAAGAGGAGAGGGATGGTGGGAAAATGGAGTAGGGAGCATGCAGGGGAGGTGAATGGAGCAACAACGTGGAGGATGGGGGATGGAAGCTGGTGCAGGTGGGTGAAAGATGGAGGATGGAGAGTGGCGGAAGGTAAAGAGGAGGTGTGTGTAGTGGAGGTGGGAGTTGGGAGTGGTGGTGGGCTGATGCTGATAGCCTAGAGGCTCTGATATTAATGGAAGAACAAAGAATATGAAAAGCAAGAATGTAATGTAGAAAAGTATATTTAATAAATGTAGAAGGTGCTCTACAAAATATATGCCCCGGTAATTTATATCATAAGTGGGGAAAAGAGGTGATTTTTCAAGTCACCTCTTAGTTAAATTACATTAATTAACCTAGCTTAATATTTAATTTTGGCATTTGTTACATATAACATGATACAACTATATTTTTGTCATTCATAAAGAGGAATAAAACACTAGACAATTTAAATCCTTAGTAGTTTTCATTGTCATCCATGGAAATTGACAGGGAAATGAGAAAAAGTGATAACTAAAAAAATTCATTTAGTGATGAAAGGGAAGGAATGGTTAGCATGATGATAATAGAACCCATAATAGAAAAATTGCTAGTGTTGAAGAAAAAATGACATTAAATTGAAGGTGAAAATGTATTGAATGCAACATATATTGGAATTAGACCTTTTAATCCATAAGTTTACAAGTGAGTTCAAAATGAATTGTTTTCATAATAAAGAAATGGATTTACATATACAACATTTCATAGTTTCTCACTAAGACCTTTGCACTTTCACTAAATAAACATATAAATACAAATGGACATCGTGATTTCCATACTAATTAAAATTACTATAGTTTTTGGAGATACAAGTTTCACATATAACATTTTGTATTCAACAAACCTGTGCACTTTCACTAAATGAGCAGATAAACACAAATGGACAGTTCATGGGATCCATATTGATTACATTTACAAGGGCTCTCCTTTACTGGAAGAAGCCAATAATGTTCTAAAAAATCATTTGAAAAGCTAGTGAATCTCTTTCCATAGTTGAGAAAAACTTCACCAAAAAAACAAAAAAAATTAAAGTCAAAGAAAAACTATTACCTAGAAAAAACAAAGTAAATGGCGAGGAAAACATAGAGTTGGGGGTTCTGTCCCTAAAACCAATTCTTAGTATCCTCAATTCAAGCACTCTTTCTTCTTGTTTGTGTACATAGTTGGGATTATGTACAATTAGCTACCTTCTAGTTTTCTTGTCTTATCATGTATTGGCAATTTCTAGAAATTAGTCGATAGTAGAACTAGATGAGGACATATTTTTTTTGTAGAATTTATTGCACTTGTGGATGCTAGTACTACACATAGATACCATGCTTTACCTTAACTATATGAATTTCTTGGGATATTAACAATCTAGTATAACAAGGAAACAAACAAGGGAGCTTCTTTGCAGTTTTTTTTATTTATGTTTATAGAGGTTTTGTCATACCAATAAAGGTGAAGTTACCTTTTATGGGCCCAAGATAGACATCACTATTTTAATGTTGTGAAAGTGAAACTTTAGTGTGCAACAATTGAACTTCATTTTTCAACTTCCCATTTGGTTTGATTTGTTTTACTTTAATGAGGACAAGGAAAAGATTTGTCATGATAGATTGGGACATGGTTAGTTCTATAAAATGCTACTTGCAATACTCCAAGGGAATTATCCAAGGAATTTCCCCCCTTGGTTTAGTCTTGGATAGGAGATTGTATTTCCTTATTCTAAAGAAGTATTTAGACTATGCATTAAGAATATGTGATGAGATTCATCAAGCTACTTTTTTATGTTGATGTTGATACAACAAATAGAATGATTGAAAAGCAGGTGTAGAAGAAACACATAGCATGACACAACTGTATTTTAGTTGTTAGTAAATAGGAAGCAAGCATTGGACATAATTGGAATAAAAGGTAATAGATCCTCAACAATGTTCATTATCGATGATTTTCAATTTGTTATAAAACATGATGTAGCTTTGAAATGATGCCCCCTTTACTACTATTATGAATGTTGAGAATAGATTGCTTCTGTTATGTGCTTGAAATGGGTGATCCACCCTTCTTGTGAATCCATACCAAGAAAACATCAAGGAGTGCATCCAACCCTCTTCCTAACTAGTGCGAACAAAAAACTTCCCCTTCTGTGCAATCTCCAATCTAATAAAATATTGTTGCAGCCTTGGGTAAAATTATTACTTGTTGATTTAAATTGTTTCTGCTTCAAAATTCTAAGTTTTGAATTTAATTTTAATAACTAGGCTTTCAAATATCCTTGACCGGTTTTCTATTGCAACAATAAACTCTCTAGAATTTTATTTTTGAGAGTAATTAGACTAGGATATTCTGTGAAGTACCCTCTTAATCAACTCTATACCATGCTTTAGTGTAAGGATAAAATCTATGACAACAATCAATAATGTCCATCACTATAGTTTTTATTTTTTTCAAATGTAGGGACTTCACCATTCATATAGTTTGAACCAATATAAATAAATGAATCTTTGTATGATATGATTTTGTACCCAACTAGAGGCCATATTTTATCAACACTTGGTGAGAATGCTCGATGCCAGATCCTCTGCTGCCTTCATTTGCTGTAAAAAAATTAGGCACTGTCATGATTTTTTAATTATTCTAATGTCTTTCATTGTTGGAGACATGAGTTGGCCTTTCTGCATTGCACGTCACCTTTAAATGCAATATGGCACTTATGTGATGATGAACTCAAAAAGTGGAAAAGCACTTGCTAATCCTTAAACATTTATCTCATTATTGCAAACTATAGAATCAAAGCATGAATGGAGTTATCACCTAGGATTACAAAGGTCTAATCTAGGTGTTAATAAAAACCCTCTCTATTTCTTTAAAGGGTGATAGCTCAATGGAAGAGCACCTACCTTATGAGCAGAATGTTGGTGGTTCGATTCCTCCATGCCCTACACAAATTAACATGATATTGTACTTTGTTTTTAAGAAGATGATATTTAGGTTAATCTATTATAGTGGCAAGCCATTGACTTTATACATTGTTTATATATTGTATCGAGGGAGAAAAAAGTCTTAGTCTTGGGAGAGAAAATTATTTGCATAGATTTAAATTTTATTGTGTATCTAGAGAGATTTTTTTTGGTATCTAGAGTTTGACAAACACATTTTAAAATTTATAAATCTTAAATTCCAAATGCTCCACCATATTTAATTTAAGTAGGATTGGTGTAACCTCTGTCATTAACATGTCACAATGTTCACATAATGGTTGCTATGACCATGATGCCAAGCCTATGAGCATCACTATCTCCTATCGACATGGGTAGAATTATAACAACAATAGTTAAAAGGTGGTGACTTCTAATGACTTATAACAACCGCATTTGGAACAATCATCTTTCTTCTAAGGATGTCCTCGTTAATGAGGGCAAAGGGCAAGGTGAATTATGTAACTGAAAAAAAATGATTGTATAGGAAGACTATAACAAATTCTATTGTCTTTTCTTATCAACACTTGCAATTAGTACTTATTCATAATATTCCACTTATGATTCTATGTGATCTAATTATTTTTTTGAATTTTATTATGTTTCAACAAAAACTAGGCCTCTTTGTTCTATTTGGTTGAATGCATGGATTCCAACCTTAGGTGATGCAAAGTTGATCCAACTCACCTCTATGCTTGACAATTTTCCCTTTAAAAATTGCCTCTATTTGCAGAACAATATATGGTGAATCAGTGCTCATCTTCTACTATTTTCATGGCCATATTCTCTTCAAAACACCCCTATATATGTGTGGATCAAACTTTCATTATAGCCAACCTAACCATGATATAACCTTAGCTATTCCAATAAGAGTTTGCCACACTCAAAGCTCAAAATTGAGACAAAAGGAAAGCACAAAGATATACAGTTTCTTTTTCATTATTCTTAAACTACTTTTATTTGTTTAAATTTGTCAATTTTAGAAAATAAACTATAGTTTTTAAAATCATTGTGACAAACCTTTCTTATAATTGCATAAATACAAAAGCCATGAATTTATATCCAAGAGTAAAACGTAGTTCTTTTTAATTTCTTGGTTAAAAATATTGTGAAACTCTGCTTAGAGTCATTAGGTGTATTAAGCCTATTGTATTTGATATATTTAACTTTAACAAGTATTTTCCATTTCATTGATAGTTAATGGATTTTGCAACAAAATTATGAACATTACAATCTACAATTCATTCGATAGTAAGAGTTAAGTTTTCTAGATTTAATAAATATTTAAAAAATTTAATGTCAATAAAATTCTCCTAATAGAATTTCTTCCATTTGTCCCATCTTATTTTACTATATAGCATAATTTAATAGTATAAATACTTCTAAGTCTACTTTAGTCACCTTGAATATAGATAAATAACATCTTGCAATGAAACATGCAACATGCAACTATGTGTGCAACTTTACTGGATTATTCCTATTAATATATCTCAATGGATGTTATTATACGGATAGTCGGGGGCTGAACTGGTGTGGGTACGGGATGAGAATACAGGATGCAAATATATAAAAGTCTGATCCGGCAAGGCATGAAGTACATTCAGATACGACTAGGCTTTCTAAATCTATATATGCGCCTGAAACAGTTTATTAATACTTACTATAGTTGTACTAGCTTTAGTTATATGAAGGTGATGCTACATTTTGTTCTATTAAAATGGGGATTATAAGCCGCCTAGCAATAGAAGTAAGGTTCATTAGGCATAATTACGTTTATAAGTAGTTTATTCGTAGATATGCGTGGCCATCCTTACAAATAACTAATGATGCAATTATCGGGTTTCTAAAAAAATCTAATTTAAAAGTCTTATTATTCATGCAGGAATCCATCTTCCATACAACACAATAGGCTCTCATTATTCATGGAGAAATCCAACTTCCATACAACACACTCTGCATATGAACAGCCCCTAGTTCCGCATCACTTCTCTGTTTGATAACATCAACGGGACAATCAGAATGACAATGCTCTGCAAACAATATCATCAACAAATTCTTGAATATTCTCATTGGAAGATCCCGCTTCTCCCATTGCCTCCCTTGATAATTTCTTCCACCTTAACGCGTTCTTCCTCAGCTCAACGTCCAGTTCGCTTTCCATAACAATCCGTCTGCTGATCGTTTATTTAATCTCAATCCCGTCTTCCATTTCTCCGCAATATACAGTGAATTAGTAGTCTGGTCACTCCATTGAGGAACAGCCAACACGGGCACCCCTAAACTGAGGCCTTCCAGAGTCGAGTTCCACAGTGCGTCATAAATGCGCCCACGGAAGCATGCGAAAGCACTTCCAGCTGTGGACACCATAGAACAACTAGCCCTTGCCCTGAGGTTTCGGTCAGGAAACCCTCCGGCAAGTTTTCTTCACTGTTAATCTCCCCGTCGAAAGAAGGAGGACGAATGACCCATATGAAGGAATATCCACTGCCCTTCAGCCCAAGAGCTATCTCCTGAATTTGTTCTTCTGAAAGAACCGCGAGGCTTCCGAAAGAAACGTACACAACGCTTGCGGGTTCCCTTCGTATTCAGCCAATCCATGCAGTTTCTTGTTTTCCATAAATGTGCTCCACTAGAGTCTGTATATTTGGGATTCCCTCCATCCGAGATTGTTTCAAGCTGCACTTCCAGAGAGGAGTTTGAACATTGACGCCTGTAACATGCACATGCTCTCTCGGTTGGCTTCGGTCGTCACGAAGGTGACATCCAGCTTTTTAGATGCAAGGCGCTTGGCAAACTGCAGCATTGGATTGATATGACCCTGCAGCATTGGATAGGGTATCATCTTGCTGTGCTGGAGCCCCAGATCCAAAGATCCCATCTCCCGCAACTCGATTACAACGAAAAGTCGCCAAATACTGAAAACTACACCAGTCGCAGTGCGCTCTCAGCTTAACTTTCCTTCTTCTCGTTCACATGATTTATTGGCAGGTTGGTGAATTTTTTAGTATACACTAGATGCATTGTGTTGTTGGGACATCTGTCAAGCTCCTTGTAAGTGTAACTTCTAAGTTAAATGCAACAATTTTTAATTATATTTAACAGGATGTTAGGGTCTCAATTTATTATGGAGAATTTACATTAAAATGCTTTATTGGAATTTTGAAATTGAATAACTCTATGCTTGGTATAATAATTTGGCGACCATTCTAGTCGTTAATCCAAACTATACACACCTTATAGAAAGTCAAACCATTATAGTCATTAATCTAAACTATACACAAATTATTGTATGTCTAAAATAATTCGGATAAAACATCGGCAATTCGACACGCTATATGTCTCTTCGTTGTGATAATCATTCATATCTATATTTATATTTGTATGAACAAAGCCAATAGTCAATACTAAGAAAGTCGCTTCATATTTTGATAATTTTAAGTGAAGTGGCTTTTCAAACGAATCCGTCTGGTCAAATCCAGAACATAAGAAGGAAAGTCGCATTGAATAGTGAACTATACGCTCATTGTAGACCTCCACACATGGACACAAAAAGCTTAAGTGTAATCGTGAGGGCTTTAAAAGAAATGTTGTGCAGTGCTTAGGTGATCGATGCGGCGGCTATATACTGGACAGACATTCCCTCGGGAGGGGAGCCTGTCCAATGCACATCGTTGGATGAGAAATCCGACGGTGTGTATGGATAGGCTCCCCTCCCGAGGGAAAGTCTGTCCAGTATATAGGGCGCTCTTGATCCAGGCCCTTCGACTGACAAACAAAAACACACAAGCCTAGTAAACTGTACAGTACATCGAATATTGTTGAATTGACATGGCATATTCTTGGCATATTCTTGAATAATTGACAGGGAAATAGATCGAATTTTGATTTGAAATTGTACATTCAATATTGTTAAATTGACATCGCATATTGTATGTATTTTACTTAATCATATTTAAAACTGAAATTTCGAAAACGCTTATGCAAATATAAGACTTGACGCATATGGATTTTATGAAAAAATATTCTAGTTACGCTGTTACGTCGCTGAAAAAGTAGACAGCAATTTTTCTTACCACTTATCGAATGTATTAAAATTTCCCTTTACTAACGAAATTTTGGAAACCACTTTTCTAATGTATTAAAATTTCCCTTTACTTGTCTTTTTCGAGTGTCATTGATGAGAGGCTAATTTATTAACAATTACAGAATAAATTTCACTCATCCACTTTTATATTTTTATTTGTGAACCAAGTCAATAATCATGTGAATGGATTAATCAATTCCATGTTTATGAATTTATTTAATAACTCGCCATTTTATTATTTAAAGAAATATTAAAATGTCATTTTTATATTACTATTTGTGAACTAAGTCAATAATCATGTTAATGGATTAATTAGTTTAATATTTATATATTTGTTATTTAATAAATAGGCAATTCTATTATTTAATAAATGAAGATGATGATGATGATAGTGATTAACTTCAAACTTTACTTTATTGGACTTTAGAAAAGAAATGAATTGTATGATTTGTTGTAAAATTTTATTCCTATGCTAAAAAAGATTATTAGAAGGTTAGGGAGGTATGTATTGTAACAAATATTATGAAACTATGATTTAATGTGCATGTACATATGGCACTTTAAGAGAAAGTGACTTTCATCCTCAACGCTCATAGTCTCATAGAGATAGAAAAACTTTTCCACCCATGATGTTTTAGGAATTGTTGAGTACCATTTTTTACCATGAAGCTAATAAGATTTCAATTTTATCTTGGCTATATTAATTTTTTCTTTGAACAACTTAAAAAGAAGAGATACTTTTGATCTTCTGGATTAGGGTTAATGACCTCCGTATAGTATCTTAACTTTACGTTCACCTATGATTCTTTCTCATCCCACAATTTCTCTTTAAACATAGATGTAATAATATTTTAGGTTGTGTGCAAGCTGATGAGGGTTTCTTTTGACGCGTTAGATGCAATAGAAAACTGAAAAAACAGGCATCCATCAACTTAAATGGATATTTTGAGACACACACACAATGAATCTTGCGATGAGTAAAAAAGAAGAAATGTAGGAAATTAAATGACGTTTCCAAATATATAATTTTTTTCTATTGAAAATGTTCTTAACTATCTAATGTTATATATTTTTTAATGGACACTTTTTATTTGTGGGACAAATTATAAGGTATATGTTTTTGTGGGTGCAGCCTTTTAATGTTTTTGATATTTTGCAAAGTGGAATTTTTTCATTAATCCCCAATGGTTTAACCAAGCCATGACGGAATTATACTAGCCTCTCTTGAGTTGCAGGTGGTCATGACTGGAGTTTAAAGCAACTCCAATAAGTCTCTAGTATGCCATATCATTTATCCTTTACTTGTACATCTTGTATCTAGTCATATCAATGCTCTTGATGGGGGAAGAATCACTTCTATTAGGAGAATAGGATAGGGTGCATTGATTTTAATTTTGAGATTGTAAGTTATAAAACACTTATGGATTTGTTCCATCTTTCTCGAGGATTCTCTAGAGATGTTGCAACCCCAAAATCACAATTGTACAAGATAATGAGAGGTGAATGAGAGTGACATGAGTTTCAAAAAAGGACTTATTTTTATCCCACATCACAAGGTTTGCTGATTTAAAATTGTTTTCAAGGCCAAAATACGATCTCCGCCCTTGATTTAAAATTGTTTTCCAGTTGAGCTTGTGATGGATACCAATTGTGAGATAATTGTAAGAAGTCACTTCCTTTGAGTTATGATTTCCATATACCAAATTAGCATATGTAACGGTTATACCTTAAAATTACACTTCTTCATCCGAGTGATGACAGTCAATGTGTCGTGACAAAAAATGTCAAGATGGATTGAAGAGCCTTATGGCTATAGCAGTGGATGGTCTAAAACATATGATGTTTCCTCCATTGATAACCGATTTGTTTTCTTAGTTTTGAGCATATACACAAATTTCCCATTTCCAACCCATGTATCATACGAGAGTTGCACATAGTCAACTCACGTATTTACCTTAAAAGTTGCATACTTGAGTTTCCTTAAGGGAAACCCCAAGGAAACCCACATTCCATACATAGGTTTCTCTTGTTGCACTTGTGTATTCCTTGAAAACTAGTTAAAAATAAAAAACGTAATTAGTTATGAGGTGGTTGGGGTTGATATGGAAACCATCCCACCTTCCTTTACTATCCTAACCTCGTAACTCCTCCTCTCAAGGAATAATGAAAATAAGAGAGGGGTTAGATGAGAGGGGAGCCATCCTTGAGATATAGGGTCAGTGCAAGAAGATGATGGACCTTTTTGGTGCGTTAGATGCAATAGAAACCTGAAAAATCAGGCATCCCTCAACTTACTTGGATTTTTTGAGATA
>LPNX011111033.1:129326-148045 GCA_001517045.1 Pseudotsuga menziesii
GGCATACAAATCGCGTGCGCGTTTTGGCTATACAAATCGCGCGCGCGTTTTGTAGTAATATAACGCGTACGCGATTTGTCTTCCTATCCTACATGTTCCATGACATGTCAGGCTCGGGTTGAACCATACCAAGTGCTATGTCAGGCTCGGGTTGATGTATTTTTTGGTAACATGATGTTGTTTTTGAAAACTAGGATTGCATCTTAAAGGTCCATCATCTTCTTGCACTGACCCTATAGTTATGTTGGAGGATTTATTCTAGATGAGAGAAGCAATAGGACTCAGAACCAGGTTTCAAGAAGGATCAAACCAAGCTGAGGTGGATATACTTGTCTCAAATTTTTATGAATAAAGAGAATTTTTACCTTCGTATATTGTGTAATCATTCTTCATTTGTTAATGAGTTATGATCATGATTTTACTTTATTTTTAAAGTTTCAATATCATTATATGTTCATGTCTCTAATTTTATAATCTCTGAAAGTGATTTGAGAAGGATAGTTTTCTTTTACAGGAATAGGAGCAGCAGATCAAACGATTGCTTTGGATAAAGTGAAAGCTAGGATCTTCCTTCAAAACAAGGTATGCCTATCCTATTTCTTGAACCTTGGTCCACTCTTTGATAATAATAAGTTTGATTTCTATCCAAATACACCTTATTATAGTCTTTCTGTAAACTTAGTATGTTAGTGATATCTTACCCCAGTCATAGTATAAATTCCCTAACAACAGAAATGGTGACTCCATTGGGGAGTTACCTTTGCTTCGGGGTCTCTTATTTGTAGTTTTTTCTTCCATCCTTACAGTTTTTGGAATTGTTTTTGGCTTGTAGAAAGGATATCCATTCAAGTCCAACCCAATTTCTTAGTCTTTTTAAGTATGTTGTTCTTTTTTTGAATTTTTTTGGAAGAATCCATGAGTGCAAGTTGCTTGCACCTAAGTATTTGCTGAGAATACACAGTTTTACTACTTTATAGTCACGTATCATACATGATTTTACTACTCCGCAATATTGTATTTCCTGTAACTTGGAATTTGCAAGCTATGGTTTGTTTTTTCTAGTTTTCTTTTGAACTTTGGAGGATTTCATGGATCTTGTGAGAACTTTATTGCTTTGTTACTAGTATTTTGGTCTCTCTTTGAATGATTTACAAGCCTCTTTTTCTTAGTTGGAATGAATGTTTCTGAAAGACTTGCTTAGGTATTACTACTTGGTTTATGCTTGGATCGAGTGTACGTAGAGTCTATGCATATCAACTTCTATTGATTTCTGACTAAACTTCTTGTCTTATTGCTTAATGATTTGACTTGACTCATTTTTTCCAAGTTTGAACAACTTTGTTGCAAATACATTGTTGTTTTTTCAAAGTTGGTTATTATCAAACTTCTTGAGTTGCTTGAAGTTTGCGTTTATGAGATCATAGGTACTGAGTCTAATTTATACAAGATTTTATATTTGAATTACTTTTTGTGCATAATATGTTATTCTTATTTCATTTTGAAAAGAAAATAAAAAACATGTGAATTATGCACATTCGAGTCTAGTTGCATTGGGTAGGTGCATGTGCATAATTTTTTAATTTTCAAAAAGGAAAAGAAAAATCTTTTTTAAGCGAGGTACGTAGTTTCATTGATTTTGAAAAAAAAAATTAAGTGACAATATCATTTTTAATATTATTACATCTTGTACCTTTTACTTTCTTGTTGAGTAAAAAAATTTCATCACTTTCACAACCATTCACCCTGAGTTATTAACAACCTCTAAAAGGAATGATTATAATATGATATTCATTAGTAAGGTTTCCTTTGTAGGAACAACACCTACTAGTTAAGCTAGGATTTTGGGTTAGAGTTCATCCTTAAACTACCAAAAACTATCAAACTTAGACATAGTGACTATTCTTCTAGGAAATCCAACCTTACAAAGAAGTGAACCGAAAAGATTCTCTCATGTAGGAGTCAACCACGAGGTCATGAGAGATTGGGTTGTGGAGATACCCCTCCAATAATCAGTTTAGCATACACCAAAACTATTGTGAACTCGGGGATTCACTTAGTACCACCCTTGGCCCCATGTAGTGCCAATATTGTTTGAGTTTAAGGCTTTGTTACCCTTCTCATGCACATTATTTGGACTCAAGATTGTTCTGCCGAGCCTTCTTTGTAGGATTGTTAGTTGTAGTATCTTGACCACTAGATTCTTACATAGGTGACAGTGGAAGGATATTTCCATTGTACCTAGGATAGATGTGGGAAGAAACCATGTGCAACTATTTGGAAAAGTAGTTGGTGATTCAAATGATTGCGTCAGAGAAATTGTTTCAGGAACTTGGGTAACTGTTCTTCACCCATTCCCTAGTTAGTTCTGGGCCCTCATCATCCCAGACTCTCCTTTGGAAGGTATATTTATCTCCTGGTTTGGATACTTAGGAATTTTCTAGTAGTGTGATGTTTGGTCTACTTCTACCCTATATTCTCCTTTACGTGTGTGTGATTGAAATTTTTAAACATGGAGGATGAGTCTCTCCATAGGTCAAGAACTTTATAGAACCTTCCACTGCTTACAAGGGAGCCCCCATTTCCACCTCGGAGGTGAAGAGTTAACATGAGTGCTTCTTTTGATTCAAGTGGTATAAGCAAAATTTTGGGAGAACCTGAACTTGTTAGATATACTCAACCTAATATTATTTGAGTAGAAGTTGAATACCTATAAGATGAAGATTTTACAAGAAAGTTTAACCCAACCCTCACTGACTTTGAATATTTGGTTCTTGTACAAATACTTCCATTTAGTCAACCTGGAATTGTTGTCCCTTTAGGTTTTGTAATGGAAAATACATGAGAAGGATCATGTCACATTTATACCCCTACTTCAGCTATGTTATCTGGTGGAGTGTCTCCTCCACATGTAAATGCATCGATATCCAACAAACACTCTGCACAAGTAGTGTAATTGAACTTCACTTCGACACCCACTATTTAACAAAGTACTAGAGTGATTAGCTCTCCCTCAACATGCATGAATAACACTGCTAGACCATCTACTATAGTTGTCACTCGTATACCTAAGTGTACCTTTTACATCCTCCTTGTTATTTCAAAATTTTCAATACAACCCTAATAGTTCTGCCCCTTTTGTTCAGGGTTATCGTTGGTATGGAGTTCATATACCTCCATCCTCATTGTTTGTGGTCCCTATGCCTACTTAATCATGTGTATCTCTTGGAAGCCAAAATCCATTTTTGGGATTTAGTTTTCAAACCACTAGCCAAACTTTGACTACACCAATCAGAAATTGTCCCTTTTCACTATTCAATGGTGTTGTTGTTTTTTCCCTTCAACCTAGGTTCATAACTTATTTTGCATGCAACAAAGCCCAAGATATCGTCCTGTTACAGAAAGGATTATGACAAGGCGATGGGTGTATTACTTATTCTTTCTATGTACAAATAAGACACTACTTAACTTATCCATCATAGAGATTATAACAAAAATATAAGCTTTGGCATACATGTTATCTATCAACATTGAGACCAATGCATACGATAACTCATTCATAAGCAAATACATAAAAACTTATTCACAATATACATTCATGTGACTTAAGCACATTCATCATATACATTCATACAACATAAACACATTCATCATCTACACATTAACACAATGTTTAACATGGAAACCCATCTAGGAAAAACCACAAAGGCGCTCTTCATCTGGCATGGGAAATATATGGCACCTTTTTTCTGCACACTCAGTTCCAAACTCTGTTATAGATCTTCTTCTTTTATCTGTATAGAATCCTCTCTCCTCTCATGCACTATTATTCTGTCGTTCAATATTCCCCTACTTTACTTTACTGTCAATCCACACACAACCTGGATCGACTACTCTTCTCTTCGACTCTACAGTCGATCCTCACACAACATGGATAGACTACTCTTCCCTTCGACTCTGCTGTCTATCTATGAATTAAGAAAGTAAACAAGTAAAAGGAAAAAAGGAAGTCAAGAAGTAACTAAGTAAGAAACTTGCATACAGCTTGGGTTCTTCCTTTTATAGATTCTTTACATGTCCCATTCAACTGACTTCA
This sequence comes from Pseudotsuga menziesii, assembly GCA_001517045.1. Classification (NCBI taxonomy): domain Eukaryota; kingdom Viridiplantae; phylum Streptophyta; class Pinopsida; order Pinales; family Pinaceae; genus Pseudotsuga; species Pseudotsuga menziesii. The sequence goes on from LPNX011111033.1 coordinate 133,420, forward strand.
TTCTGTTATCCAACAGGCTATCATTCCTATTCTAGTTACACTTTTCAGTAGGAACTATCAATCCAAAATACAAAGATTCTTTTTTCCCTTACATCACTTGTGACGCTAGTCATCTTTGTACCCATGATCTCTGTGAGATGTCCCTTTCAATCGTTGTACTGCTACATTCCTTCTCTATCATTGTTTCTTCCGTCGCAATTGATCTCATCGCATCTTTTCCTTCTAATATGGCTTCTCGTTTATCGCAAAATCTTCTCCTATCACATCTTCCTCTACGACTACTTCTTCCAACTTAGATATTTGTTCTTTATCTACTTTTGTCTTCCTCCATCACATATTCCTTTGTAGTTTCTTATTCTACCTTGTTCTTCCTTCCACATCTTCTTCTGTCGTAGCTTCTCCTCTATCTTCATCTACTTCTATCGTAACATCTTCTTCCTATGACAAGAATCTTTACCTACTTGGGAAGAATTCTAACTAAATTATGCTTATTTTTCCCTAAGGCTAACAACCCCCCAACAATCACCTATGGCTTGTCACGATCCATGCAAATCTATTCTGCAACTTCTGCATTTGTGACGACTTTTCTTCGAAATATTAAACTATTTTCACTTTAATATTAAAATACATTTTTTTATTGAAATCTTCATTTTGGATGCTATGGGTACCTCAAAAATATGAAATGTGGGTATGGGTTGGATGCTGAATTAAATTTTGCATCCAACGAGTCCCCAAACTCAAAATTTGGGTGAACCAATAATGAGATATGTAAAAAATACAATAAGAAAAAGTAGTTTTTATTTTTCCCCTCCAAAATTTAAAACTTTTATTTTATTATTATAAATCTTATTTTATTATTCCCTTTATGAGGCCCATTTTAGACGTCAAAACTCCCCTAATGTGACATAAATATACATTGCATGTCTGGTAGCTATATCCAAATTTGAGTCTTCCTCATGGATCTATGATGTATATTAATAACCATGATTGTTTATATCTCGCATGGATATGCATTATATTGGTTGGAAGCCATGTTGTGAAACACATGGATATGTATCAAAGTGTAAATGTATTGCAGGATGATCTTGGTCATTGATGAGTTTGGATCTTTGGACTATTGCCTCGAAGTGATAACTCGTTCTTACAAATCCTTTGCCTCTCCTTTCCCTCTAGCCTCATGCTTTGGGGGGCATTTCGGTTACACATAATTCTCGTCAACACCATGTTGTGAGATAAATATCTTAGTATTTTCCTTGAATTCCTCAAATGTTGAAGTTGAAAATGAGAAAGGATCAATAATTTAATAGTTTTGACCACCGCTGCACTTTACCTGTGAACAAGCTACGGTACCCATCTCAACAACGCTTTTTTTTTCTATTTGCAAAGAGAGGTGCCACCACCTGCTGCTCATTTACAAGGTGAGGTTTCCTCTTAGTACCACATTTTATCCTTAAACAAGTCGTGTTGCTTCACTTATGAAGGGAAAAAAGGAATGTTCAAGAGGCTTCTCAAAGCTAGCCTTCATGGAGCCTCATCCCTATAATTCAGGACAGCTAGAGTTGAGATCTCCCATCCAAGGATCATCCCTCTACCTCTTCCATAGAATCCTCAACTTATCCTATACTCTCAATCCTTTATATACTATCTCACCCCTCATGGGTAAAGGGAGGAAGAATGTGTTATTGCATCTAAATTTTGGCCAAATTCAGTCATACTCTTGAGTAATTAGTAGGAAAGTTTAAGGCTTTGAGGAAAGGCTCCTTTGAGAAGAGTTCTCAACACCAAGGGATTGGTTGTATACTCTCTTTCTTAATATTTGAATGCAAATACATTTTATTTCCCATAAGCATTTGTATGTCTGATTATTATGCTGTGTTTATTTTTTAACTCCTTGGGATTTTACATAGGATTATAAACTATCTTATTACTCTTGCTTGGCTTGTGTTTTGTTTTGTCTCTTGCAGGTTATTCATATAGATCAAGCACTTCAAGGATCAGACCTTTGCAACCTGTGGAAGGTGAGAAGAGAAGTGAATTCAAGAATTTGATTAAATCCTAGGGGAAGTTTTTTTATCTTGTAGTTTTTTTGTTCTAGTGTTGAGTGTTTCACTATAAAGAAATAACCTCTGTCAACATTGGATGATAATTTCCTGTAACATCCTGAATCCTCTTGACCACAGACATAAGGTGGCAGTGGTGCCTATCACATGAAAACAAAGAGAGTAGGTGCACTTATCCTGTTTATAGGGAACGTCAGGAGTCCAAAAATGGAAAAAAGGGAAGATTCGATAAGCTTCTAGATGAAAGGTCTCATGGAGGATGATCCTTACTAGTTGAGAAATATAGCACTCGACCTCCTAACCCCTATGGACCATTCCTTACCTTCCTCCCAAAATATCTCAACCCATTTTGGCTTCCTTTGGCCTATAAAAGAAAGCTACATGGACCATGTGAGGGAGATACCAAGATAACATCTTCATTTTGTTGGATTCAAGTCTGGTATAGGAGGAAAAGAGAGATTGGTTATGAGTGAGATGTTTCATAGTTTGTAGTGTGTGTGAGTGATGTTGGAGACATTTACCACCATACACACTCTTTTTGGTCAAATTGGCCTAGTTAAACCACTATCCTGAGTATAATTGGCATTAATTGACATCAGTGGAGCATTAATTGCCATCATCCAGTCACACCCACACCTACCTATAGTCAAGGAGGCTAACTTGGCCTTCTCCTACAGTCAAGGAGGCTAACTGGAGCACTCTGGGGGTGATCTGAGTGATATTAATGCACCTAATTGCTAACTGGTGGTTACAATCATTTCAACTAGTCAGTTAAGGCACCTCCTCTCATTAAATATATTATTTAATAATTATTTATTATTATTTAATGATCTAAAGTCAACAGGGGTGCCTCCACCAACTTCTGATGATCAGTTCAGCTTTAGTTAACCTCATCAGGGTTCATTAAAGTCATGGAGCACTAGCACTTGATGGTTGGCTTGCTATGACATGTTTTTTATCTCCTTCAGTTGAGATTCAGTCATTTATTGCACTTCGAATTCAGTTAGGGTTTGGTGAGTCAATTAGGGTTTTGATCAAGTGGTTAATTGAGTGTGAACCAAGGGCTGACAGTCAGTTAATCCAGAATCACTCATTGAATTCGAATGACCTCCTAAGGTACTTGAATTCCTCATTGATTCAAGGTATTGCTTGACATTGTTATTGTAACTATTCATTGTTTATTGAATATACAGAGAGGAAACCATTCTGGTTCTGATTAACACCATTTCATGAGTTATTTGTTGATTATTCTTTGATGAGATTAATGCTTTATTCCTAGATCAATGTGCAAGAATAATATGGTCTCAGAGCATACGGCGGGACGAATATCTATCTCTCAAAAACAAACTTTTTGACAGATTTCTCCAAGAAAAGTGAGCAATAGCTCAAAATTCCAGCACTGCACCAGAAGCCAAGGCTTACCACTTAATATTCCAAGTAAAGAACTTGTTGATCAAGATTGCTTAATTGACTATGCTGGATGTGATGAAAGCCTAGAATGTGCAGGTCGTCCGACCTTATTTTTCCCTTTCTGTTTTGATTTTCAGGTTTCTACAGGTGAAGCATTCACTACAGCACATCTAGATGGCCTCCTCAGTAGATCTCTTGACTCCATACAATTTCCACTCATGGAAAAATAAAATGGAGATTCAGTTGCACTCCAAAGGAATTTTTAGAGTCACCATGGACACTGAAGTTGAGCCTAGATCTGCCATAGAAAAATCAAGATTCTTGAACAAGAAGGATGAAGCCTTCAGTTTCTTGTCCCCCTCTATTTCTGAAGACCTTCTCTTCCATCTTACGGATTTGAAGACACCGAAAAAAATATGGGACAAATTGGAATCTCTATACGGAAAGCATGACGACTTGAGAGTTTACCAACTCGAAAATGAACTCATGTCTCTCTAACCTTCCAATTTCAAGACTCTGAATGATTTCTTTACAAAGTTCAAGCATATTGTTTTACTCTTGAAGCAATGCAATGTGGAGAAGGAGGATGATCAGCTCATCCTTCCCATCCTCTCCAAACTCGGGGTTGATTATTCAATTTTTGTTTCTACCTTCTGTGAGGGGAAGCTCACAACCCCCGGATGGAAAATGCCTACGCTCAATGCCTTCATTGAGTCCCTAACAAATGAACATGACAAGATTATCCAGATGGGGATCATCTGATCTTCCCATGATCAAGCCCACCATGTTTTAGGGCCCAAATATCTGAAGGGTAAAGGAAAGCAACATAAAAATTAGAAAACTAAATTTGATGCTCCCAAGCCTAGAGTTGGAAACCAGTAGCATGATGAATCTTCTGGTTCAAGGAAGAACAAAGGAAAAGGGCACCATGGGAAAGAAAAAGTCAAGTGTTCTTACTGCAGGAAGGGTTTTCACCCTGAACATGCCTGCATGAAGAAAAAGCTTGATGAAGCAACCTCTCTCCTTGAGAGGAATCACATTAATCTTCTGGAGAGCTTTTGGAGGAGAGATCACCAAGATTAGGAACCACAGCATGAGAAAGGTCATGGCCTCATGGCAAGCACTTCAAAGTCCAAATAATTGTTGATTGACTCTGGAGCTTCAAACCATATGATGGCTGAAAAAGACTCCTTTTCATCCTTGGAGACCGGAAAATCCATCCCCATCCACATGGGAGATGACTCCACCATCATTTCTGAAGGACAAGGTATTCTAGATCTAGAAAATGGTTTTTTTCTCTAATGTTTTGTATGTATCGTCTCTAGAAGCAAATATCCTTAGTGTCTATCAGATGACACATACAGGAATGCCTAAGAGAGTCTCTTTTAGCCCAAATTATGTTGAGATAACATAAATTGCATTCAGGAAACTTATTGCTAAAGGCCTTGCAAACCATCATGCAAAATCCTATGAGTTCTCTCACTTTGTTGCGGATGCAAAGCCCACCGCTCTGCTAACTCATGGAAATGAGGTTAGTAGGCTGTGGCATGAGAGGCTTGTCCATCTTAATTTCAAATATTTTCAGCAATTACATAAAGACTCCATGGTTGAAGGCCTCCCGGTCATCAAGGAAACCACAGGAATTTGCAAGGGCTGTGTGATTGGAAAACACCCTGAGCACAAGTTCGATCGAGGGAAGGCAAACCGAGATACAAGCATATTGGGGCTGATACATTCTAATATTAGCGGTTCGATGCCTGTCACATCCATGAATGGATCAAGGTACCTCCTTACTTTTATTGATGATTTTTCAAGGTATACATGGGTTTTCTTTCTCAAAAATAAATCAGAAGTATGTGAAAAATTTTCTGAATTGAAGGCCTTGATCAAAAATGCCTCTGGGCTTAAGATCAATATCTTGAGATCTGATAATGGAGGGGAGTATGTCAGTAATGAGTTGCTGTACATATGCTCCCAAAGTGGTATTCAGGTCCAGCATTCAATTCCCTACACTCCCCAGTAGAACGGAGTAGCAGAAAGGAAGAACCGGTCTCTCAAGGAGATGACCACCTATATGTTGGAGTCAAAGAAGCTTGCTGCAAATTTGTGGGCTGAAGCTATGCATGCTGCAGCATACATTCAAAATAGGGTTCCACACTCATCCGTGAAAGGAAAGACTCCTTTCGAAGCATACTTCAGACACAAGCCAGATGTGTCGAACCTACGGGTGTTTGGGTCCACTGCATGGGCCCAGATTCCACTTGATAAAAGAAGGGCTTCGCAACTGCAAAGAATAGAATTTATGTTTATTGGGTATCCTGATGAATCTAAAGGATTCAAGCTGCTAGATATCAATACCAAATAGATCATCATCGAGAGAAGTGTCAAGTTCGATGAGCCTCTTCAGGAGGTGGAACTAGTGAAGGAGAAAACTGTTGAATTTCCTTCCTATTCTACTGAATATTTGGATGATGAAATTGGGGGTGATGACCCTAATTTGGATCCTCTGATTTTTGATATCAGTGTGCAGCAATAATTAGATGTTGAATCAGAACCCGAAGTGCAAAATCATCTTGCTACATGGGCCCAACAGACACTCTCCTCTGCAAGAGAAAAAATTGGAAATACGGATGATCCAAGGAGAACCCAGTCTCATTTCCAAAGAGCAGGTATTGCACTCTCTTGTTCTGATAGTTTGCTGTCCGAAACTTGCTATTTGATGATTAGTTCAAATCCAAAATCCTACTACCATGCTCGGAATGATTTGAGATGGAAAGTTTCCATGGATGAAGAGATGAATTCTCTTTAGAAATACACTACTTGGGAGCTAGTTTCTCTTCCTCTGGGAAGGAAATTGGTTCAATGCAAGTGGGTGTTTCAGAAAAAGGTTGCTACTGATGGAAGCACCTGCAAATATAAGCCAAGGCTGGTAGCAAAAGGTTTCTCTCAGGTCCAAGGAGTGGAATACCATGAGACCTTTGCACCGGTTGCAAAAATGGACTCCATCCGCCTTGTTTTGGCTATTTCAGCATCCAAGCACTGGGAGGTGCATCACATGGATGTTAAGTCAGCCTTTCTACATGGAGATATTCATGAGGAGATATACATGAAGTATCCTAAGGGCTACATCACTGATCCATCTTTAGTTTGCAAGCTAAAGAAGTCACTATACGGGTTAAAACAGGCCCCAAGAGAGTGGTATTCCAAGATGGATGCCTTCCTTCTCTCGCAAAACTTTCAGAGATGTAGATCAGATCCAAATGTGTATTTACAGCAGCATGATAGTCATCTAATTATCATTCTTTTATATGTTCATGACTTACTGATCACAGGTAGCACAGTTGCCTCCATTTCAACCATCAAAACTGCTCTCCACAATGCCTTTGAAATGAGTGATTTGGGGCTTCTAAAACAATTTTTGGTGCTTGAAATCGAGCAAAATTATGATGGGATTATGGTCACTCAATCCAAATACACTTTAGACCTGTTATTCAAGTTTAACATGGCTAAATGTAGGCCTGCACCATTCCCTTTCCTTTCAGGGATTAGCCTTGAAGAAGGAAAACACACACCTCCCATGGACTGCACTATCTATTGACAGCTAATTGGTAGCTTGTTGTACTTGACACATTCTAGGCCTGATATTTGTTATGCCGTGAATGTTGTATCAAGATACATGCAACAGCCTCATGATCTTCATTAGAAGGTAGCCAAGAGGATCCTCTAGTACATTCAGGGAATTAGGACCTACAGCATTCAATATGCTGTAGACTCCGAGCTAGAGCTGGTTGGATACATAGATTCCGATTGGGCGGGTGATTCTATTGATCAAAATTCAACTTTCGGATATGTATTCATGTTTGGTGGTGGCCCCATTTGCTAGTCAAGCAAAAAGCAGGCTGCCATAGCACTATCTTCAGTAGAGGCCGAGTATCAAGGAGCAGTGAATGCTTGCATCCAAGAAGTTTGGTTGCAAGGAATTATTTCAGAGTTTGATCTTGGTAGTACTTTGTCCACTGTCCTCTTATGTGACAACCAGAGTGCTATTAAGATATCCACGGGTCCAGTTTTCACCGTGTAGCTGTTTATATTTCTGATTCAGTTGAGTGCATTGTTCTTCTTCCAAAGTGGAAGATTCCTCCAGACATATTCATTTAGTTTGGATTCATAGGTTCACATGCACACTCTCACGATGCTGTTGAATAGAAGAACCAATTCTTGATTTACTGCTTAGTTTGAGGGGAGCTATTTTTCCCATGAGGTTTTCCCCATTTCCTTGGTCATATTAAGCAATTACTTTATTGTATAGGGTGACCTATGGCCTTTGTTTCCGAGGCCCTAGCATTTTTATGGATTTATGTTTTCTAACTCTTCCTAAGTATAGCTTAAGGGAGGGTGTTGGATACATTTACCACCATACACACTCTTTTTGGTCAAATTGGCCTAGTTAAACCACTATCCTAAGTATAATTGACATTAATTGACATCAGTGGAGCATTAATTGCTATCATCCAGTCACACCCACGCCTACCTACAGTCAAGGAGGCTAACTTAGCCTTCTTCTACAGTCAAGGAGGCTAATTGGAGCACTCCGGGGGTGATCTGAGTGATATTAATGCACCTAATTGCTAACTGGTGGTTACAATCAGTTCAACTAGTTTTTTTTTAAGGCACCTCCTCTCATTAAATATATTATTTAATGATTATTCATTATTATTTAATGATCTGGAGTCAACAGGGGCGCCTCCACCAACTTTTGATGATCAGTTCAGCTTCAGTTAACCTCATCAGGGTTCATTAAAGTCATGGAGCACTAGCACTTGATGGTTGACTTGCTATGACATGTGTTTGATCTCCTTCAGTTGAGATTCAGTCATTTATTGCACTCTGACTTTAGTTAGGGTTTGGTGATTCAATTAGGGTTTTGGTCAAGTGGTTAACTGAGTGTGAACCAAGGGCTGACAGTTAGTTAAGACAAATTCACTCATTGAATTCGAATGACCTTCTAAGGTACTCGAATTCCTCATTGATTCAAGCTATTGCTTGACATTGTTATTGTAACTATTCATTGTTTATTGAATATACAGAGAGGAAACCATTCTAGTTCTGATTAACACCATTTCATGAGTTATTTGTTGATTATTCTTTGATGAGATTGATGCTTTGTTCCTAGATCAATGTGCAAGAATAATAAGTGAGTCAAAGATGCTGTAAAATCAAAGCTTCAATGTCAAGGCTTTAGTTGTAGCTTTCTTTTCTCATCTTTAATACAAAAATGTTTCCCTTTCCCATAAATGATTCATGTTAATATTGGTTGTTTATTACTAGTTTCCTTGATCATTAGTATATATCATTGATTTATCTTGTTGCTCTAATCTCTTGTCTTGTTTTTTAATGTTATTTGCAGGTATAGTTCATCTCATAAGGATCTAGAAAACAATTACAACCTTCTATGCTCAAGGTAATGAGAGCTTGGTGTTCGAGTATCTTAGTCATCTACAGAGAGGATACATCACTGCGTTCATTTGTTCTATACTTGCACCATGCAGGCTAGGGGAACAAACCGTGTCCGCACTGATTGAAATATTCCTAGTAACATCAAATTCCTTGTCGTCGATGCCGGTAGAACTAGTGAGTTAGTTCCCACAGTTAGGTTGCTGCTTGACAACAACAAGTTGGTGTTTTCATAACTGAATTTGTATCCTATTCAGGTTGGTTCTTGTTTTCACAAATCGATGCTTGCATGGTGGATATAAGTTCTTATAGGTTGGTTCCAATAAACTACAAGCTTGTGCTTATATACTACAATTTGGTGCTTGCATACTTGTCAAGTAGGTTCCTGAGTGAGTTGGTGCTCACACAAACATGTTAGTGTCTCTCATTGTAATTAGAACTTTATATATATAGTTCTCAAATATTTTTTCATTGGTGTTTTATTGGTTGGTTGAAATTGAACTAAAATATCTTTTGAACAATGAAATTGTTACATCAGCGCTTTACACTGATTCAACCCACCCTCTTAGTATACATAATAATTTCAACAGTGCGAAGAATATCTTCAAAAATGTCTTGAATATTCTCATTGGATGATCCCATAGTGCATCATAAATGCACTAGTGAACACATGACAATGCACTTCACTTGTGGTCAGCATGAGCCAACTATCCCTTTCCATCAGGTTTTAGTTAACAAACCCTCCAAAAATGTTTCTTCACTATTAATCTACCCTTTGAAACAAGTTATGTTATGAATCCAATATTATGAAATAAGCATAAATCCTTGCAAAACCTTGATTTGAAGATGATGTTGAAGTTTCTGTAGCTCTAAAATTTAAGCACTTTAAAGTTTGAAATTTCATTATGTAGTATCTTGATATGTTTACTCTCTAATTCCATAGGGTTTACAAAATTCTATTATGCCAGGAAATATTTAGGGCAATTTTCCCAATACACGTTGATTTTAGAATTCTAAGAAGATAAAAATTGCATGACCTAGAAAACCTCTAATATTTCATATTTGAATAAGAAATTTGTACCATAAATAATATGGTCAATGTTCTTTCCAATGGAACTAATGGAACTCAATTTGCAGTAGCTTTCCAACACCACATATAATAGTTTTACCCAAAGCACATGTTTAGGGCTATTTTGTTGTCTAATTTCAATCCCTAACTTACAAAGGGTTCATTAGTGAATGTATAATGACTCGAAAACTAAAATTTTGACCCACACTACTTCCATATGCTGTCAAGGTAGCCCAAATATTTTAGACACTGAAACTTCATGCAAAAAACTTTGGAGTAAAATTTCCAAGATAACTTGTTTGAAGGAGCCAAACCTTCTCGAATAGCAAAAAAACCTAACTTACACTTAATGTATCTATGAAATTATTAAAACCTATATGTTGAGTTTTTGACACATGTTACTTCCATAATTCCTTTCTATATCGTGAAATTTTAGACCCTCAAACTGCAAAGAAAAAATGGATAAAAAATGCCAAGATGATTTGTTTGAAAAAATCAAACCCTAGTTTTGAAAATTACTTCTCTTATCCCTAGAATGATCTCTAATACCACTTCTAATATACTTAAACCCATCAATTCCAAGAAAATATAGAAAAAAACAAGAGAGAATAAATAAAACCATAAAGAGATCTCTTGCATGAAATATTTCAAAATATTTTCATGCACTTGCTCCTTCAAGGGGAGAATCTCTAAGAGAAAATATCCAAATGCAATAACAATTCTCAACAAAACTTTACATATCTTACTACTCTATATATAGATCAATATACAAATATATAACGACTTTTGGTCATACTATTAATGAGGGGAAACTAAATAGGGGTCTTTATTCAAGAAAGAATGTTATTTTCATTAAGTTACCATTTGTTGGCTATGTAATGGGCATGATGGATTTGTACATTGTTAAATATGGGGGCTATGGTAGACCCTAATAGATAGTCTTGATTAGAATTCAAGCAACCATAACCCATTATATAAATTGTGGTTCAATGTGAAAAAAATGGGGCTCGTTTGACATTCAACTATACCTTATCCACAATTGTGGGGTGCCCATAGTGAAACTTAGAACATGCTGCAGAAGAGTTCTTCTTGACATAGACTATAAATAGAGACAAATCCAAAGATAATGAAGCTAGCTCATACTTTGATATCCCATTGTTGTTATAGATGACAATTACAAGTTGGGATAAAGGATATAAAAATTGTTATAGTTTTAAGTCCCACACAATAATACTTTTCTGGTTAGATCCTTTGTAATGTATCATTCTCTTATGTTAAAATAATGAATAAAGAATGACTTAAATAATTATATATATTCCTATATTTTTTCAAGTGAATTTATGAACAATAAATATATATGTCAAATTTTTTTGGTAAATATGCTATACATTTTTTCTATGGGTAGGTGAGGACTTTCTGTTAGCCAGAAAATACAAAAGAAACCCTTAATATTTGGTTGAGAACAAGATTTGTAGTTCTCAATCTAATAATTTGCAATGGTCTTACGAAGTGGCCCAAATACAACCATATGAATTTTATCCACGGGATTGGTAGTAGTGTGGTAGATTATGGGATATCTAATATCCACATATACAAACAAATAATAAATTTTGAAATCTTAAATGACCGCATGATTCTGATACCTTTAACCCAACTCTAAGTTTTATAGGGACATATAAGATCCATAACAAAGAATTATAACAACCAAAAGAACTCGATCTTCAATAAAAATAAAACTAGTCCAGTTTACAAGATTTAAATAATGAGTTAAATATACCATTAAATAAGGACAATATTGAATATTTCTATCATAATTTTACTACAATTCTCTCTAATTACATTAATAAGTTCTTTATTATGGTGTTGTGTAGGAAGTAAAATAGAATGGTTAACCATTGGTATGATAAACCATGGAAGTATTCTATAAATATTTTATTATTATTTATAGCGGACATTTACAAGACAAGAGGAACTTTACCTAACCTTACATAACATTATGTAACCTGACAAGATCTCCCTCATAATGGGGGTTGTAAAGCGCCTCTCTACCCAAAAAACACATTTACATATTTTAATTTTAAATAATAAAAAATATGATGATTTGACATAAAAATAACTTAATATGCTGATTTGACATAAAATATATAAACATTGAGAAACGAGAGTTGTGACTAAAATCCCAGGGCTGTGACTAACATCCTAAGAAAACATATTTTTGATAAGTGATAGGGCCTCTAATAACAAGAGATTCGAACAATTTTCTCAAATCTATTTTTGTTTATTTATAAACCACAATAGAAGAGATTTTTTTTCACACTTTTTATGCAGGCCTGGAATTTGCCAAAGGCTCGCCGGATTAGAAACTGGGACAGCCGTGCTAATAGAAGAACTATTATCATCGAAGCTTTTGTTAGGAAAGAGATTTAATAAGTATCTTATAATGAAGTATTTAATATTATTATTTTTAAATTATGAATTATCGGATCTAATTTAATAGTTACATCATTTAATATTATTTTAATGAAAATACAAATTTGATTCAACAAAATTGTTATTATGAAAATATGAATTGAATTATTGGAAGAAATCTATCAATTAGTTTGAAAATACAAATTTGATTCAACAAAATAGTTATTATAAAGATATGAATTGAATTATTGGAAGAAATCCATCAATTAAAACTAGGACAACAACAATAAATATAACTGTTCAATCCAAAACAACATTAAACGCTACAATGTGAACTATTTATTAAACACCTTTAATCAAATAACAACAATAAATATAATAGTTCAAACCCTCACAAATACTATAATGTGAAGTACTTATTAAACACCTTTACTACAATGTGAAGTACTTATTAAACATCTTTACAAAGTGGAGTACTGATTAAACATCTTTATGATAGGAGCTTTTACTTTGGAATACAGCAGCTAGGTTTTTTTTTCCATTAGAAAAAAAGCTATACTATTATATTTACCGAAATGAAAAGATAATAGTATATGAAAAGATGTACAGAACATAATAGACAAAAAAAAACAGCTAGACTATGAATTCCTAGGATGACTCTGCCAAAACATTAACCTTTGGACGGAACTTTTATGGGTAGCACTAGCACTAGCACTAGCTTTGCATGACAACATCAACGGGACTATGATAATGGCGATGCTCTACCAACGATATCTTCAACAAATTCTTGAATATTCTCATTCGAAGATCCCGCTTCTGCCATTGCTTCCATTGCTAAGTTCTTCCAATGTAACGCGTTCTCCCTCAGTTCAACACCCAGTTCGCTTTCCATAACCATCCTTATACATTTTTCAACTTCTTCCTTCCCGACGACTCCGTCCTTTGATCTTTTATTTAATCTCAATCCTGTCTTCCACTTCTCTGCAATGTACACCGAATTAGTCATCTGGTCGCTCCATTGAGGAACAGCTAACAGGGGCACCCCCAAACTGAGGCCTTCCAGAGTCGAGTTCCACCTACAGTGCGTCATAAATGCACCAACGGACACATGAGAAAGCACTTCCAGTTGTGGACACCGATTTAGAATAAAGTGTCGAGTGATTAGAAAGTTGAATAACATATATATTTTCTTTGGAACAATCATTTGTCAATCACTACAGTAAATAAACGAAGCCCACGAGAATGACAATATTCAAAATTCAAATTTTAAAAGCGCTTAATGACAATATAGAATGAGTGGCAGCTATAGACAAGTTACATTAAAAAAAAAAAAAGACTTATTCACTGTTTAACACAATATTAAACTTCTTATTCACTGTTTAACACAATATAAAAGTTTAATCATGATAATGAAGGGACGTATTCAATCTTTGACAAAATTAAAATGTATATATATATATGGATGGAAGGAAAGGCATAATGAATTACAAAATAAAAATTGTAAAAAGTGAGTATCGTTATTCTTACCTTTATATCAATGGCCCTCCTCTTTGTTAGGGAGAGTATTCCTAAATATTTTGGTATAAAGCTTTCTCGTCTCTATGATAATAATAAAAATAATAAAATGATTATTGTTTATGGTTTACAGTTAGTTGCGTCGTAAGACCCAAGAAAAAACGATTAGTTTGTGGTTAGAAAAGTAATTGAATTTTAATCGTTTGTGGTTAGAAAAGTAATTGAATTTTAAATTATTTAATTACTCTTAAATGTATAGGGTAATAATGTTAAACAGTTAATAGATTTTTTTTTATATTACTTTTATTAATTTCAGAAAAGACTATGATAAGATTATATGAATTAACTTTTAGAAAATACTAAAAGATATTGCATTCTTCTTTACCATAAGATTTGTGATGATAAGTTTATATGAATCAATCATGATTACATTTTGAAGTCATTTAAGATGTTCAAAAGAAATTAATTCTAATACATAAATAAAGCAAGGATTTATTTTATCCCCTTTAGAGTGTTGTGTATAGAGTTGTTGAAATACTAATGTGGGAGTGCTCACTTAAAGGGGATAATTATCATACTTCTTCTTAATTATCATATTTCTCTTTTATTTAGGGGCCTGTGCAAGAAGATGAGGGACCTTTTTGGCGCGTTAGATGCAATAGAAACCTGAAAAATCAGGCATCCCTCAACTTACTTGGATTTTTTGAGA
>LPNX011111035.1:2014-51232 GCA_001517045.1 Pseudotsuga menziesii
TCCACAATCCACTAGTCCCTCGATTTAGTAACATTTTGTGACTCCATTATCCCATGATTGATAGGCACTAGTTTCTTTATCTTTCCTCTCCTTGTTCTTGTCCTTTATTTCCCTATCTTATCCTTGTTCGTTTTCCCATTTCCATCCCTTTTCCTACACTACAACTACCATACATATTGTTGAGGTGTACTCTTCCTATATCACCTAGAGCGCCCCCACTCCATGCCTTTAGCAATGTTCCTTAATGATACCCCATTTGAGCTGGAGGAGAGGCAATCTAATGAGAGGGGAAGAGCAATTGAGGTGACAGTGGGTAGCCTTCCCGAGTTGCACAAGACTAGCTCCTTGGTGTTGGGGGCTTTACCAAAAGGGTGATATGCAATTCGATATTTCTTGAGGGATTCTGTTAATGATTTTGTTTGCTTTCCCATCAGTCCTTTTTGATCTGATTTGTGTTGTGATAAGAGATAGGAAAAGTATTTTGGGAACTAGTTGTTTGGGCACTTTTGATTTTTTAACTAGGAATTCTAAACTATCCATTCTCTGTTTTACTTATTTAATAATTACCAATGGCTCTACCAAATACATTTCAAAGCTGAAAAGGGCCTTTCATGTCACCTATATGGTTAGCATTTTGTATTCACAAATGAACAAAACTCTACCAAGGAGCCTGCCCATTCGTAGACCTGGAAATTGGAATTTGGAACCAGATGTTTTTTGGGATCATTGTTTCTTTTAATTCTTGGAAATTACTTTACTATAAATTTGAAACTATGCATGCTTAATTTTTTTCTGTTTTTGTTACCCATGGATCCACAAACCAGATCACAGAGCCCAATATGGCCTTTTATGTTTTATGCCACCTATATGGGTAGCATTCTCTATTAAGTGACAGACAAGAATATTTGAATATTGAAATATGGGCTTCGCGCAATATACTAGCAGAATCTTCCTCTATATCTTGGCTGTGACTACTGCGTAGTACACAGATCCCATCAGGACTGTTGTCTTCCCCTTCTAATATTTTGTCTTAATCCCTGTTTTGACAGCATATTCAGGAAGAAAAAAATCAAGGGAAATTTCCTCAATTCCATTTTCATTTCCAAATGACAACACCTACCCAGCTGGTACCTATATTGTCAGCAATTACAGTCAACATGGATTCATAAATGGCATGCTCTGGATAAAGCAGCTCAATGCTGGCCTTGTTCAAAGCAATGGCAACAGCCGTATGAGTGTCTTTAACAGATCCATGGCCAAATTAATCCCCTTGTCTTAGCTAGATGGCTCAATGCCTCGTTGCTGCTTGTAATGTATTGGAGTGAATAGACTTGACAACGGTGCTGGGCCTTAATGCTCAAAATTACTTGGCATAACCGTCAAGCTTCTTAAAAATGAAGCCTTTGGATCCTTGGAAATTTCCGTTGTGCTTGTAGTAGTGTCGAGATGATAAAATTAGAAGCATAGGAAGCACATCCCAGCTGATGTTACTTTTTCTGTATTTGTGCTCTCTTCCAACCATGAATCCTTGGAGCTGGTATGGGAAAAATGGCCAACGATCTGCTACAAAATTCATTCTCATTGCTATCTAAATCTACAGTAAAGTATGCACTGCAACAAGGAACAAGGAACACATTGTAACAAGGAACAAGGAACACATTGTAGATTCATCAAGCCAAGTATGCACTGCAACAAGGAACAAGGAACACATTGTAACAAGGAACAAGGAACACATTGTAGATTCATCAAGCCAATTTCAAGATATTTAAAAAAAATAAAATATTCACAGGCGTCGCTTAAGCGACGGTTATAACTGTTGCTTATTTGACGCTTACTTCTTCTTACCGTCGCTTAAGCGACGGTTATAACTGTCGCTCATTTGACGCTTACTTCTTCTTACCGTCGGTTAAGCGACGCCTATGTCCGTGAGGTGTCGGTTAAGCGACGCTTGTAGGTGTAAAAATTTTTTGTGACTGTCGCTTAAGAACTGTCGGATAACCGACGATGTAAATTCAACCGATGGTTACTTAGGTGTTGCTTAACCAATGGTTACTTAGGTGTCGGATAACCGACGACAAGTTTTCGACGCTTATAAAAAAACCAAAGTGTCGTACATGCGACAGGAAAGTGTCGAAAATCCAACATGACGGCCGTCGGATTTTTGGTCGAAATGTAGTAGTGAACTATGGAACCCACAAAACCTTTCCTGTCCCACGCAAGGGTGTGCATTAAAAGGTACCCAAGTTTCTGCAAGCCTCAAGTCATCTGAAAATATCTGTCAACCGAGATAGCTCTGCTTTAGAGCCTAACGCTTTCTCTAGGTTCTCACCAAGCTCGATGCTTCCTTTTCAAACACCACAATGAATTAATTCACATGTCAAATTCATTTCTATAAGATGCAATCTATAACAAGATTTTTAAACCATGGCTACAACATATGCTCATTTGTATCAACAACAACAAAAGTTTGCTAAGAAAACCAAATACTTATTTGTATAGCATTTCTAAACCGAGATTTGGTGAGCCCCGCTTCATATCCTAACAAATCCTGGGATTCTTAATGACAACTATGGATTAAGGGCCTAACACCTCCTCCAAGTGCTTACCAATGTTTGGGCGCTTCCTTTCCAGACACCATAATACCTAGGGGTTATTCTCTTCATGGAGCCCCCACTCTCATGACAGTCCCCTCACGGCGTGAATGGGCGTGGAAGGAATTATAACTGGATTCCTTACACCTTGGGCGTCCCCAGTGATGCATACCGGTTCCTAGCTGGTAGGGGGTGAAGCTATGTACCCAAGTACATCCTTCTAGAGGATCCATCTTTCTGAAACATATCCTCCTGAGAAGCTATGTACTCTAAGGGCGTACCACCATCATCTCACCTGCATTACATACTAGCATGCAATTCACATGACATGTCATCATAAAAATTTCAATCATATATTTTCAAATCTATTTCATGCATGAATAAATTTCCAATTATCAAATGATCAATAACATTGATAGTCAAATCAAAATCGTAATTCACAATCCTGCTTCCCACAGAAAATCAAATTTTTGCAACCATGAGGTCATCCTCATATTGTTTGGATTTTGCAAGTGAGGAGTACTCATACCTTACTTACACATGCTACCCAAAACCTAGACATTCACATATAACATGTAATCTTGGCACTATTTTAGATAAGACAAATAGTTAATAACATTCAATTAGCAATTAACAACAAAATCTGAAATCTGAAATTTAAATTTTGTTATGTTCAAAAGTTAGATTTTAATCATGAGATCCTTCTCATAGCATATGGCAATTTCCTGCCTTGGTTTCAGTGGGTACAACTAGACTTCTCTACTCAGGTCATTCTACCTACAGTCTTCAGGAAGGGCCATTTCCTCATGGATCTATAAGCTCACATGCAGGCTTCCTCGGCCTATACATAGGCTCAACTTTATTCGCAGGATATCCTTCAGTGAACCTCCTGCAATATCCTGTAAGTCCCACAAAAGCTATTACATCTGTTAACTCTCTTGGACCAGGCCAACTCCTCATGGCCTCAATATTTTTAGGGTCTATAGATATTCCTTTATCTATGATAATTTGACCCAAATAATGAATTCTGTCTTCATAGAAGTCATAGTTTCTCAACTTTGCATACAACTGATGCTTTCTGAGCAATTTCAAAATCAGCCTCAACTGTTCAACATGTTCTTCCTCATCCTTTGAATAAGTAAGAATACCATAAAGGAAAACGAGTGCAAACTTGCCCAACTACCTACTGAAAACATTATTCCTGAGGCACATAGACGTAGATGGTGCATTTGTGAAACCAAATGGTACTACTACAAACTCATAAGATCCATACCTTGCTATGAAGGATGTCTTATGAACATCTTCATCCTTGATCCTTACACGTTGGTAACCATACCTTAATTCAATATTGGAAAACACCCTTATTTCTCTCATTTGATCAAAGAGGTCATCAATTCTAGGAAAATGATATTTGTTCTTCTCGGCGACTTTGATCAGCTGTCTATGATCAATACACAACCAGAGTGCACCATATTTCTTTTTCACAAATAGGAATGGTGCTCCCCAAGGAGACACATTTGGTTTGATGTACTTCTTTTCCAACAACTCTTGCAGCTGCATCTTCAGCTCTAGAATTTCTGGTATGCACATCCTACAGGGTGTCTGGGACACGGGTGCTGCTCTAGGAACAAGATCAAAGGTAAAATTAATGTCCCTCTTTGGAGGAAGCCCTGGAATTTCATCAGGAAAAACATTCCCAAATTCTTGTAACATATGAAATCCCTCAAACCTAGGAGTATCATTCTCTGTTGCCTCCAAAACATGAACTACATACACTCTGCAACCTTTCCCATAGAATTTTTTCAGCTGCATTATTGAAGACTTCCTTCCATAGATCACTTTTGGAATGCCTTTCACCAACTTTAGTTTCCCTTCTTCATCTAATCACTCAAAAGTCTTGTTGTAACAATCAAGCTTTGCTCTATGTGCTTCCAACCAATCCATTCCAATGAGGACATCATAGGATCCAAGTGGCAGAAAATTCAAATCTGCATAATTGATTAAGCCATCAATGACCAATGGGAATTTCCTGACCACCTTGCTGACCTTCTTCTTGGTTCCAGTGGCTAGTCATACTAACCATGATCTATGCTTTGACTTCTTCAAAGTGCACATCTCAAAAAGTTTAGGGGTGATATAGTTGCAATTTAATTCAGGGTCAATCAAAACAGAAATAGTATATTCAACAATCTCACTCTCAACTTCCACCACGATTGAGTTATGCCCTTCTTGGTGGTCTTCTAACACTACACAAATACTAGGAATGGTCCTTGCTTCCTAACCTATAGTTTCAACTTCTTGGGTGCTGGGGACTTGACCTTCATTCCCATTCTCAAGTGGATAATTCCTACACAGATGGGGTCCTTCACATCCCCAAAATTTAAGTGGTTTCTTTGGCTTTTCCCTCATCACTATGGCTGGCTCAATCACAGCTTGTGATGGCTTCCTTTGTCGCTTTAGGAGGTGAGAAGGTTTAAAACCTTTATTCCTTGGGTTAAGCTGCTAATTTTTCTTGTGGGAATTTCTCCTACTCCCTTCTATCTCTGTTAACTGATGCCCAAACTTTATCTGCATTTGGAGATATGCCAAATTCTGTAGCATGGCTGTAGTCAACTGGTTTTTCTCTACCATAGCCTTGACCAACCTTTTATTTTCTTCTCATTAGAGGAATTTTGGGGTCTAAAATGGGCCTCCTAAGGAAAATAATAAAATAATAGTTAAAATAATAAAATAATATTGATTAATTTTGGAGGAAGAAAGAAAAAAACTACTTTTTGTGTTCGTATTTTCGACATATATCCCTGTGTTTTTACTCAAATTTCGATTGGGAGAGCTCGTTGGATGCGGAATTTGATTCTGCATCCAACGAGTACCCACACTGCATACTTTTGACATCATCATCACGTTTTGTTAGGAATTTCTTGTTTTTGGGGTAGAGGGGTCCATCAAAAGTATGCAGTGTGGGTACTCGTTGGATGTGGAATCAAATTCCACATCCAACGAGCTCTCCCGATCGAAATTTGAGTAAAAACACAATGATATATGTTGAAAATACGAACAAAAAAATAGTTTTTTTTAATGACAAATATGTCAATTCAACCATTATGGTTGACTTATTTTATTGAAATTCTATTGGTTCTTGAATTCCAAATCACAAAAACTTATTTTGGCACGTTTTCTTATAAGGCCCATTTTAGACCCCAAATTTCCTCTAATGTTGCAACTCTGGAACTCTTCCCTCAAGCTTCTTATGGTAGCTGCAGTATCTAGGGAACTCTCTTGTTCCCTCTTCCCAATAGCTTCAACTTCATTTTCTTGGATATTGTAAGTTGGACTTACATACCCTTCCCCATGTGGACAACTCCTGCGCAAATGGGATCCTCCACATCTCTAGCACTGGAGTGGATTTTTGTTCTCTTGTGGATCTTTTGGATTTTTCCCCATAGCATCTTCCCCATGTCCACGGGGATCTTGTTCATCATCCATGTTGTTAATATTCTTGGTGCTGATCCTCTTTGACCTTCTTGGTCGGACCAAGACCAACTTTTCAATATGCACCATGACTCTGCAAAATGTGTTAACAACATCATTTGTTAGACAATATCTGAAATTCAAAAATTACTTACAAATTGCTTCTTGCAGGCATGAATTGTCAAGATCGTAGTAGAATCCATATATACTATCAAGGTGCATTTCGTACTATAGTTTTATTCATGTAATAATGACTGTCTCAGGGCGACGACAGGGTTCAAAGGGGCTTTCCCCCTTGTGCCTTCCCTGCACCACTCCAGGGCGGGTCGAGGGTAGCATCCTTGTTTTTTTCTTGTTGTAAATCCTCCATTTTCACGCAATCAAGCACATAAATTCACTGCTATTTTTCAAATTTCTGGCACGTGTAAATCCCACTGAAAAACCTATTGAAATTCTCTATTTCGGTGAATTTTATGTTTTTCCTCTGATCGATGAAACTCAGGTTTTCCTTCCGACGTGTTGGCGCAACTCACCGAGTTCACCCGACACATATCAACAAAAATCAAGATTCTCTTTCGATCAGAAAAACTTCGCCTTTTCTCTCGATGTGTTGGCAAACCTTATGCTTTTTCTTCCCACACATCGAAAAAACTCGCCCTTTTCTTTCGATCGAAAAAACTCACCAAAATTTTTTGATGTGTCGGAAAAACTCATCGAGTTCACCTGATACGTATCGACAACACTTATCTTTTCTTGCCGACAGGGGAAATTTCGATACTTAGCATTTTTTTTGAAATTTTTTGTTCTTTCCATCATCAGCGAAACTCATCTTTTTCACCCGACATGCATCAACGAAACTCTCCTTTTTCTCTCGACATGCATCGACGAAACTCACTAAGTTCATCCGACATGTACCAACGAAAATCCCCAAGTTTTTTCGACATGTCCATACTTAGAAAAATTTTGGAAATTTTTCTTTCTTCCTTCCTTAGAAAACTTACCAGTTTCTTCTGACAGGCACTCTTAGCAACCCTTGCCAAGATGTATCGGCGAAACTCATCGAGTTTGCCTGACACACATCGACACAACTCAACCAACTCAATTGACGTGTATCGGCGAAACTCAGAAAACTCAGCCGACACTGCAACTTCAAATACTTAAAACAATTTCAATTTTGTTTCTTTCCCTTCCCTATTTGTTGTCTCAACTCATCCTCTTGTGCCGATGCCATCGGCGCAACTTGGGAAGTTCATCTGACATGCATCGGTGAAACTTGGCCAATGGAGCCAACATGCGAATTTTTAAAAAACTTAGAAAAATTTTGGATATTTTTTTGTCTTTCTCTTCGTCGGCTCAACTCGACCAACGCAGCCGACATGGTTGCTGCAATCTTCGTCGGCTCGACTTAGCTAACTCACCCGACATGTGTCAGCTCAACTCAGCTAACTCAGTTGACACAGTCAATACTTAGAAAAATTTCAAAAAATTTTCTTCCTTTCTTCTGACATCGACAAAGCTCGACCTTTCACGCTGACATGTATCGCCGCAACTTGGACAGTTCAATCGACATGTTATTGGCACAACTTGGCCACTCCAGCCGACACTGAAACTTCAACACTTATAAACTATTTCAAAAAAATTTCCTTTCTTCCCCTTCTCATCAGCTCAACTCAACATTTCATGTCAACGCCATCGACCTTACTCAAGCAGTTCAACCGACTGGAATCGACAGAACTCGACCAACTGAGCCAACATGCAAATTTTTCCAACACTTTAGAAAACATTTCGGAAATTTTTTCTCTAACATCAACTCAACTCAACCTTTCACGCCAACGCCATTGGCGTAACTCATCTAGTTTAGCCGATATGTATCAGTGGAACTCGACAACTTAAGCCAACATAGAACATTTCCAACACTTAGAGAATTTTTTCGAAATTTCTCTGTCTGCTTCTTTTCCTGTTGACCATAGAGAGTGATTTTTTCTTTTTCAGCTATTCATCTTGGCCCATTAAGGCCCAATGCTACAACCAGTTCTCTGATACCACACTGTCACATCCCCTCCCCTCATCCCGATGATCGAGAGGACGCGACCTACATAATGCTGCTATCATTTAACCGGGCAATCTAATCCCCATGAACATAAACAAAAAAACGCATTGAACATAAAAACATATGCAAATGTATAAAAATTGAAAATGCAACATAAGCAAATAAATTCATCAAATCATTCAAGCATTCACCATGTTCATGATAATTTAAAACAAATAAAGTCGTAGAGCTTAAATACACAAGAAATACTTATCTTTAGAAGAATCTTCCCTGCAACTAGCTATGTCGCTGGAACATTCCACCCAACCATAGGCCAGTGTGCTCATAATATCTCAGCACCATTTCCACCCCAAAGTTGGGAATTATTTCCATAAGGAGCTAGGGAACAATAGGCTTGCATACAACAAGAACATACACACACATTCAAGCCAACACACAGTTGGGTTTCATTGACCATTCATGCAAGCCAATAAACAATTGGGTTTTATAGGTCACTAAGGCAACAAGCAAATAACATATGGGTTCCTTGGAATTACTCAGCCAAGACAAATCAAGGACGCACTTCATTGCCAAAGACAAGTTCCAGTTCTGTAGAAAAACATTTGGCAACCACAAAAGGAAATGGAAGATGGGGAAAAACATCTTGGGTGAGAAATACGATTTCAGGAAATGTACATGGGCTTCACAGGGGCAAAAAAACCTCCCCAAACACCCAAAATGTGGATCTATCTTCCCAACCACTGATCATAACCAAAAATCTGTTTGCAACCAAAACAAATTGGTAAAATGGGGGAAAAAAACCTGGGAGAGAAATACGATTTCACAAAACATTTATGGGCATTGTAGGGGCTAAAACGACCTCGACATTGATTTAGCATGATAACCATTGGCATCGATTTTAATTGCCAAAAGGTAGAACAATAAATCCATGGTCGAGCCTTTTCCTTGAGCTCACCAACATGATTTATTAATGCTATTTACATCATATATAATTTAATGCAATTGGGGTTGAAACTAGGGTATTACAAATTCTATCAGAGTATCCTCTAGGGTGAAATTACTGATATGAAGATGTACTTCATAGTCCTCTTCTTTTTCTTGGTCAATCAAAGGCTCGGCGATTGACTGATCAACCTTCTTTGGAATTGGCGATATGTCTAGCTTGGTGTTATACTATCGAGTTAGTTCTGTAAAGATGTCTTCGACTGAAGGATAAAAGTCGAGGGGTTCAGATTTTCCTCCAGCCCCATGCAAGTACCAAATTGAAGTGTGATCTAATTGTAATTGAATATGTGTAGTCGATGGCATACATATTTGGATATTCTGTGGTATCCTCCATCTAGCTGTTTTTATTTTTAAATTTTGGAACCAAGTATCCAACTAGACCTTATCTTGCTATAATTCTTGATGATTCCTAGCCATTGAAAAAGGTTTGAAATTCCACATACAGATTCTGTTTGGTTCATCGAAGTCCAGATCTCCGACAGATCGAAGATGGAACATTGTAATCCATATTATTAGGGAATAAATTTTTATTGGCGCACCCTCTTCTTGACATTTTGTGGAAGTGTTTTTAATAAGTTATGCTAGGTACTGTGCCAAGCGGTAAACTTTTCCTCTTTTTTCTACATTTACGACGGCTTCCAAAATGTCCAGCTTTAAGTTGGAACCACGCCTTGTGGTTTTTGGGCCCGCAGAGACAATTTTCACAACTATTTTGGGTGTGGTGAACTAAATTTGGATGATTACTAATCCTCTTGAGTTTTTCCCTGTTGGTGTTCATGTTAGCTTCTCGACTAAACCTAGGTTTGATATTACATGGAATGCTTCAACTTTGTTTGACAGCCCGGTAAGCCTGTAAATTATGTCGCCTAATATCTCAACGGGTCTGTCGAAGTAAAATTTGTCGTTTTGGTATCAGCTAACAATGAACTGTGTGATAATGTCCTTTGAGCCTGCAAAATGTGTTATGAGAGGTGCATTTATTTATGTGCAAGTATTGTGCTTGCACTGACCTTTTGGGCCTCCTCCGTCATTTTCCCATATTTGTATGACCATTTCTTAACTTCCTTCCATAATCTTCCCCATGATGCTTCTATATCTTTTTTTACGAATATTATCCAGTCGTTGAATCGGTGGAGTTGTGGTTGTTTCTAAGTCTTTCATTTTGTTCGTTGTAGATCTTGTATTTGTCTTTTTGGGTGCCATTGTGTCTACTGAATGCACTGGATTGCACACAGGTATCTTGGTCTCAGGGGTTTGATAGCTCTGATTTTCTAGCTCTTTGTGAAATGATGTTTGGTCTTCCTATGGTGTGGTATTTATAGCAGAAATGTGTGGAGTAGGAGACAATATAGTAGATGAAGGCATTAGAGGAAATTTCAACTCAAAATGGTCCCTCCTAAAATGAACTACTAAAATAATAGTTAAAATAATAAAATAATATTTATTAATTTTGGAGGAAGAAAAGAAAAAAACTATTTTTTTGTTTGTATTTTTGACATATCTCCCTGTGTTTTTACTCAAATTTCGATCGGGAGAGCTCGTTGGATGCGGAATTAAATTCCGCATCCAACGAGTACCCACTCGGCATACTTTTGACAGACCCCGCTACCCCAAAAACAAGAAATATCTGAAAAAATAGAATGATGACATCATCATTCCATTTTTTCAGGTATTTCTTGTTTTTGGGGTAGCGAGGTATGTTAAAAGTATGCCGAGTGGGTACTCGTTGGATGTGGAATTTAATTCCGCATCCAACGAGCTCTCCCGATCGAAATTTGAGTAAAAACACGGGGATATATGTCAAAAATACAAACAAAAAAAGTAGTTTTTTTATGATACCTATCCCCAAATTTATATTAAAAAAGTGTTTAAGACCTATACGGTATTTCAAATTTAAAGCAATTTCATTGCCTAACACATGATGACATGGAATTTGAATAAAAGTTAAAAGGCCCATTTTGAGTTGAAATTTCCTCTAATGGTATTAATGGTGTATTTTACTGTGAAGGACAATATGTCAAGTGTTCTTTTAATGCGCGCTACTTTTGGCACTCCTTCTGTCAAAGATCATGATGACTTGATTGGACCCTTGAGTCTTCTTTATGTCGATGTGCCTCATGATTGTGGAGTTGTCGGTGGAATGGGCGGTATTCGTTCTGTCGATGATTGTAATGTCGATGGTTATTTCTTCCAAATGGTTGTCTACTACTTCCTTCCTGAGAATTTATCCAAGGCCATGTTATTTTGTTTTGCTGTATTGTTCTCTTTGTTGATATTTTAGGTTTTTATAGTTTTTGATTTTTTTTTCAATTTTAGTTTATCACTTATATAAGCATTTTTTTCGTAGTATTTTAGTCGGGCACCATTAACAAGTTTCCGAAATACACTGCCTTGTAACGTTTTTAGTTGGACTGATCCATTATCATTGGTTTATTCAACAATATATGGTCCCATCCATTTTGTGTGTAGTTTTTTTGGTTTTCCTTTTACTCGACTATTATAAAACGCAAGGTCTCCTACCGACAAGTTTTTTTTTAATCTTTCGATCATGCCAAGCTTTCTGTTGGTGTTTTTGAATCTCTTGGTGTTTTATTGCAATCAGTCGATGTTCATCTAGTTTATCCAATTGCATGAATCGTTCTTTATTATATTCTTCGACATCGGTGTGCAATATGTCGACGATTATCTGTGTTGTCGAAATTTCAAGGGGATGACTGCTTCTTGTCCATAAACAAGTCAAAACAGTGTTTGATTTGTCGATCGTTTGTACATTGTTCTGTATGCCCATAGGATAGCAGGATTTTTCTTGCCCAATCATCTTTGTTGGTATTGCATATTTTGGTTAAGCCTCTTGTCATAGTTTTGTTAAATGCTTTAATTGCACCATTGGATTGAGGTGGTAGGTTGTTCTCCTTCTATGTTCGATTTTAAACTGGTTTGTCAAAGCTACAATTGTTTTTTTATAAAGTGTGACCCCTGATCACCGATCAAGGTCAGTGGACACCCTAATATGGTAGTAATATTTTCATATATAAATTTTGCGGCTACTTCACTAGAGCAGGTTTCAACAGGTTTTGCTTCTGCCCACTTAGTAATGTATTCGACTACTATTATAATATAGCGTCCTCTGGTCCTTTTAGAAAGTATTGGAAATGGTCCTATAAATTCAATCACCCAAATTTCAAATGTTAAACTTGGGTTTACTGATATTAGAGTCATTTATTTACTTGGTATAGGTCAACCTAATAATTGGCAACGGTCACATTTATTGACAAATTTTCGACAATCGTGGTATAATGTCAGCCACCATAATCCCGAATGTTGGATTTTTTTATCAGTCGTGTCAGACTGAAAATATCCTCCAGCTGGGTCATAATGTGCTTCATGCATTATACTTTCTCTTTCATGATCCAGAACGCATCAACGAAGTACCTCATCTAAACCAAGTTTATGGAGGAAACCATTTATTATGTTATAAAGTGCAACTTTCATTGCTAAATTGTTCTTCTTTTTATCACTCATTGCTTCTGGTGCTTGTCCATTCTCTAGGAATTGGGTTGTTTCTTCTAATTCATAAGGTACAACTTCTATTCTGAATAGATGTGCATCTGGTAGATCGTGTTTAACTCTAGCCGGTTCTTCCCCTGTGTCAATTCTCGACAAGTGGCTGGGTCTAACATTTTCTTTTCCCGATCGAACTATTACTTCAAACTCAAAATCTTGAAATGACAGTATCCAGCGACAGATTCTACCATGATGTAAAGGTTTATTAACTAATTATTTTAATGCTTGGCGATCAGTGTAAAATACAAAGGGGTTAGCTAACAAGTAATTTCTATACTTTTGAAGTGCGAAGACCATTCCTAGTGCTTCCCTTTCTGCTGTTGAGTAATTACATTTGGCCTTATTCAGTTTTTGGCTACTGTATACAATCATATAATCCATTTCGTCATCTCCTAGTTGTGTCAATATCACACCGATTTCTATATTGGATGCGTCGATATGTACATGAAATTTTACTAACCAGTTTAGAAATTGTAAAATAGGTGCTTCGACTAGTTTTTTCTTTAAAATGTCGAATGATGCATCACATTCTTAAGTCCATTCATATTACTGATTTTCTTTTAGTAACTCTTCTAATGGATAAGTCATTTCTAAATAATGATGACTGAATTTCCTGCAGTACCCTGTATGCCCCAATAAAATTCTAACTTGTTTTGGGTTAACTGGTGGCTTCAAGTTGAGAATGATTTTGATTTTACCAAAGTAAACCTTGATACCTTCTTTACATACAATGTGTTTGAGTAGAATTCCTATAGGGGTTACAAAAATACATTTCTTTATATTAAGTGATAACTGAATTTGACGAAATATTTCTAACATTAATCTCAGCCATTTGCAGTGATCTTTTAACATACAGTAAATTGTCCAATCCTAGAAATACCTAACCATTGTTTTGTAGATATATTCCTGGAAACATTGTTTTCTTTTGGTCATCCTTGACAATCAGTACTTGATTCTAACCTGAAAAACCATCTGTAAATTAATAACATTCATGTCCCGCAACTTCATTTACAATTTCATCTGCGAAGGGAGTTAGAAATGGGTCGGTAAGAGTGACTTTGTTGAGTTCACATAAATATACACAAATTCTTAGTTATGTCAGGTCATACTTCTTTGGTTGCACAACCATTGGAATTTCCCATTCTGATTGGTCAATAGGGTAGATAATTTCAGACGCTAACATATTGTAAATTTCTTTCTTCACTATTTCTTTATATTTATGAGCAAGTTTGTATGGTCGTTTCTTCATTGGTATTGCATTGGGTTTAATGTCGATCTTCATTTCTCCCATTTCTTGCACTAATCCCTTAAGATCCTTATAATCCCAAGCGAAGACATCTTGAAATTCTTTTAGCAAGTTGACTATTTCTGTTGTTTGTTCTTCATTCTAGTAATCTTTGATTTTTGCAAGTTTAGGTCTGTCATCGTTAGAGATGTCAACTTCTTTTGTTTTATTTTTTGTGTCCATCCATTCAGGCACCTTGCTTTCATTAATTTGTCGACTTCCTTCTTTAAATTGTGAAAGTGCTGCCGGGATGTCTTTTGCTGTCATGCATTCAGGTTCTTCTTTTTATGTCGATTGGACTTTTAGTATTGTTTTAATTTGTTTTGTTGTTTTAGGATGGTTAGTTTTCCATTGAAATATTTTTCTCCTTGTATGCTTTGTTTCTAGTCGAAGTATTGTCAATTGTGGTACTTTATTTGACAGAATATTATAACATGAGACTTTTGGTCAGTCGCGAATTTCTGTAGAACTATTATTAACAGTTGATGCAAGAAATGTTTTTATTTTCTTTGTAGCTTTGACTAGTTGGTCATCTTCAGGTATAAAATTGAATTCCTTGATGAAATTTTCTTTAAGTTCGTTCCATAAGAAAATTTCACCTCATTCTTCCTCCATTTTGTACCATTTGTTTGGTAGGTCATCTAATGTTGACGGAAATAGGTGCATCCATAGTCGTTCATCTTTATATCCAAGTCTTTTCCATTATTTTTCACATGTACTTATGTGTTTTAGGATCTTGGCCTTGTGTAAAGACTAGTATTTGTGCTTGATTTGTTAGCTTCTTTTCTCCAAATCTTTCGACAAAATACATTGAAGTTGTCAACCATGATTATAGCCTTGATTGGTTACTATCCCACCACCAAGCAGCTTGTCCCGTAAATGTTTTGACTAGACTTTGAAGTCGACCGTGTCCACCTATATTTTTGGATACTTGTTCAACGTGAAGGACTGGTGATTCCCGCTCTTTATACCTAAGTGATGGTCTATTTTCTGTTTTCGTTGGTGCTAGGAATGGATGTTCCCTATATTTTATTTTAAATATTTTTGGTTTTATAGACACATAAAAAAATTGATGTGTTTGTTTTTTCAGGATGAATTGAATGGTCCAACATTCCCTTGCTTGTAGTTCATAGTTTTCCATTTACCAGTCGTATAATTTCGCATATGAGTTGTAACCGACTGAGTCTGGGTTTCCTAAGTGCAACTCTCCATATATGTTTGGTTCGATGTAATCCTCATTATTTTGTATTTTGTATAGTTGTCGGACATTAAATTCTTTGTCTATAGGATCTGTCCATGGTTCATCTTCTGATGGATGAATATGAACAATTACTTTCTGTCCATTTCCCTTAAGTGTTATTCTTTCTTTATCTAGTGAAATTGATTCGCTCATATTTCGACCCCATGGTCGGCCTACTAGTGCTAGGAAGGAACTGGATCCTTCCTTAGGGCTAATAATTTCGAAGTCGAATTTTATGGTGATTCCTTTTATAGTTGTGTCGACATTCCTCTAGACACTAGTAGGTTCAATTAGTCCTTGATGGGATAACTTCAAATATATGCCAGGTTCGCTATGTCGAGGTTTGCCTAATTCTTCCCATGTATCCTTGGTCATGATGTTTACTTGTGCTACAAAGTCGAGAATGACTTGTCGGACATGGTAACCTTCAGTTTTCAGATCGACAATAGGGTCAGCGTCACTTTTATCTTTTTGGTCCAAACTGCATATGATTTTAGCTTGTTTTTTGATACTATATTTACTCTTAAGATTGTACAATAAATCGATTAATTTCATCACAAAATTATCATTATGTATTAAATTAATTAATTATTGGGACATCTTCGGTCGAATATCATCATTCACTTCTTGTGCAACTAATTCTTGAAATATGTTTGTTGCATCATTATATAATTTATTTT
Source organism: Pseudotsuga menziesii (assembly GCA_001517045.1). Classification (NCBI taxonomy): domain Eukaryota; kingdom Viridiplantae; phylum Streptophyta; class Pinopsida; order Pinales; family Pinaceae; genus Pseudotsuga; species Pseudotsuga menziesii. The sequence continues at coordinate 17,901 of LPNX011111035.1, forward strand.
GTATGACATGGTTATGATAATCATCTTTATTATTTATTTTGCTTATTTTGGGATTATCCATGCTTGTTTTTGTGCCTTGGCGAGTGAAAATTTGTAAGTTTTTAGTTCTAACAACATCACATTTTTGCACACTAGACAAGACATTAACGTTTTTCTTATTATTGATTTTTTCGAGCATGGTGGGGAAATCCTCTAAAGAGTGATTTCCTACACCACAACTGATACAGAATATAAGGTTGATTCGATCCTTGTATGGAAACTCAATGTATCGATGCCCTTTGTTTAAGCACATATAACACTGGATCGGTCGATGTAGTCTATTTTTCTTGATTCCTAAAGAATCGTCATCGACTTGAGAACCCTCCACAATGATTTTTATCATATCAACGCTCGTACCTTAGACCATCATATATTTGGTTGTTCTGTCTGTTCCTGTCATTGTTGTCCCTTGGATTATTGTCGTTATTATTTTGCGCAACAACATTTGTCTATTAAACCACATGAAAATTCTGTCGGTTCTTTAAATTTAGGTGGCATTCAGCTGTTGCAAGGATTTTTACCTCGCATATTGCATACCAGCGAGATTTATTCGTTCTTCATATTGTATGAAAAATATTTTGTCACATGTAGACCATGCTCCTGGAAAATGTCGGAAAAGTATTTCGACTGAATGAACTGTACATCCTATCGACGATATTCTTGTTAGCAATTATGTTTTGTGTGACGAACCATTGATCATTTCGTAAACTAGACTTCGTGACCCTTGAGGTTTAAGTCTCATATTTATTTCTTCATTATATCCATTTTTTGTTCAATACGACTATCAATAGGGTTTACTAGATAGTCCTCATCTATTTCTACTTGCAACACCTTCGTTAATGCATCTTCATACGTGTTAAAGTAGTCCAATATGATATGCATTCAGATCTTTTGTTAGAGACCTGCAACAAATCATTGGATTAACAATTTCTCATATATATTATAGTTCAACTGGTAGAGTAGGTCTTTAAATCATTTATCGTACTCTCGAACAGTTTATGTCGGTTTCTGGACTGCAGTCTTTAACTTCTTTGCTTCCATATGATTTGCATATGGATTCTTGAAGAATGAAATCAACTATTGTTTAATTTGTTCCCGTAAAACTCCAATTACCCCCCCAAATTTTTCCTGAATAAAAAATCTTCGTTTCTAAATCCCTTTTCATTTTTGTTTTTCTTCCCATTACTTAAAAAACAAAAAAAAGCCTGCTTATGGTTGTCAGCCACGCCGGAGAAAATAAACAAATGGAAGAAGAACTTGCCGCCATCAAGTCCAAACTCAAGGATCTAGATCAAAAATTTCTTGACCTCCATCTTCAGCATTCACCCATGAACAACCGCCGCTAGCTTGAGTCTTCTACTGACACTGGGTTCTCGTCGTCTAGCAACTTCCGTGGGCCGAAGTTGGATTTTCCTTGCTTCAATGGTGATGTCCGACTGGATGGATTTATAGAGCAGAACAATATTTCAATCTGCATAACATTTTTGATGTCAATAAAGTCCCACTTGCATCCTTTCATTTGGAACATGAACTTACTTCAATGGTTCCGTTGGTACATCAAGGCTCATGCAAATCCAAACTGGACAGATTTTTCCCAACTCCTTTTGTAGCAATTTGGCCCTAGTGCTTTTGATGACTTCATAGGAGCACTCACCAAACTTCTCAAAACTGGCACTGTGCATGATTATCAGACAGAATTTGAGAAACTAGCCAATCACACTGAGGGATTTCCTGATGCATTCTACCTGAGTTGTTTTATCAGTGGTATGAAGGATGCAATATGATCTGAGGTTAAAATGTTTTGTCCCAACACAATGATGGAAGCCCTAAGGTTGGATAAGCTAGTAGAGGACAATTTCAGGGCTCAACAACGCTCAAAATCCACTCTTGTTCCATTCATACCTATGGTTCCCCAAGGAACCCAAACTCTGCCAGCTCCGAGAACCACTCCTATCAAGCATTTGATTGAAGCAGAAATGCGGGAATGACAGGAAAAAGGGCTTTGTTATAATTGTGACGAGAAATTCACACAGGGACATAAATGTTTTGAGCAAAAGCTCTATCTCTTAGATGTGGATTGCCCACCCGTACCTGAAACTTTTTATGATGCTCAGGATCTACTAGATGATGATGGTGACATTCAACAACTTCCTGCTCTAGAAGACCAACTAGAGATATCTCTCCATGCCTTAGCTGGAGTCACCACCCCACAAGCCATGCAGGTCAGAGGGTTCTTACAAAAACTCCCTCTTACAATACTCATTGATTTTGGTAGCACTCACAACTTCATTGACTTGAGGATCACCAAACATGCTGATTGTTTTGTCCATCCTTGCTCTAGATTTGAAGTCATGATTGCCAATGGGGGCACCTTACCTTGCAAAGGGAAGTGCCATAATGTGCGCATATCTATGGGGGATTATAACTTGTGCTTTGACATGTTTTCCTTGCCCTTAGGTGGATGTGATGTGGTTTTGGGTGCTCAATGGTTATGCACACTTAGACCCATTTTATGGGATTTTGCTGAACTTTGGATGCAGTTTTCAATCAATGGTACCAAACACACATTTTAGGGATTACAACCAGGGTCTCTCAGCCTCATTGGTTCACATCAAATGGAAAATATTCTTAAGAAAATTTCACATGGTGTCATTGCTCAGCTCCATTTCATTTAGATGCAACCTTCAACAATCTCAACTACTCCATTGGATCTCCAACAAATTCTGGATCGATATGCATGTGTGTTTGCTAAGCCAGTGGGATTTCCAACTTCCTGAGCCAAGGACCATCGTATTCCTCTCCTTCTTGTAAGTGTCCCTCCCAACATCAGGCCCTATCGCTACCCATTTCACCACAAGACAGAAATTGAGATGCTTGTTCGTGACTTATTGAAGCAAGGTGTTATTCGCCCTAGCACTAGTTCCTTCTCTTCACCGGTCCTTCTAGTCTGGAAAAAAGATGGGTCATGGCGCATTTGGATCAACTTTAGATCACTTAATCACATCACAATCAAGGATAAGTTTCCAATTCCCATTGTTAATGAGCTTCTGGATGAGCTCCATGGTGCTCATTTTTTCTCCAAGTTGGATCTTCGTTCTGGGTATCACCAAATTCGGGTCCATGCAGAAGATATCCCTAAAACATATTTCCACACACATGATGGCCATTATGAATTTTTGGTCATGCCATTCGGCCTCACAAATGCTCCTTCCATGTTCCAGGAATTGATGAATAAAATATTTCGACCCTACTTGCAAGACTTCATTTTGGTCTTCTTTGATGATATCCTCATGTATAGCAAAACCTGGGCTAAGAATCTCCAACATCTGGATCTGGTACTGCAACTTTTCTGTGATCATCATCTCTATGCCAAACAATCTAAATGTGTTTTTGGGAAGAAGGAAGTTGAGTATCTCAGGCATATTGTTTCAGCACAAGGGGTTTGTGTCGATCCTACCAAAATAGATGCCATGAAAAATTGGCCACATCCTCAGACCTTGAAGAGCCTTCGTGGGTTTTTAGGACTTACTGGTTACTACCGCAAGTTTGTCAAGGATTATGGGAAGATTGTAGCTCCATTAACAAATCTACTGAAAAAGGATGCTTTTGCATGGACAACTGTTGCTGAGTGTGCATTTGAGAAACTGAAACAAGCTATGTGTACCACACCTGTTCTAGCTATGCCTGATTTTTCCAAGCCCTTCACTATTGAGAGTGATGCTTGTGAAAATGGACTTGGTGTTGTCATCCTCCAAGACAAACATTCCATTGCGTTCACCAGCAAGTCCCTGTTTGGTAATAATTTAGCCGCCTCTACATTTGAGAAGGAAATGATGGCTATTTTGCATGCCATATAGAAGTGGCATCCATACCTCTTAGGGAATCATTTTTGCATCAAGACTGATCACCAGAGTCTGAAATATTTCATGGAACAACAAGTCTCATCCCCAACACAACAAAAATGGGTTAGCAAACTCATGGGTTAACAAGAAGGGTAAGGGAAATCTTGTGGTAGATGCTCTTTCCCACACATTTGACGACCATGCTTCTCTTTCGGCTATTTCTATGCCTATTCCAAATTGGTTACAATTTGTTTAGCAAGACTATATCAATGACTCTTCCTTATCTCAAATCATCCAATAGTTGGCCAGTAATCCTTCTCTTGTCCCGCATTACTCTTGGGATGGTTCTTCTCTGAGATACAAAGGTTGCCTGGTGATTCCCCAGAGCAGAGATATTCACCAGGTTGTCTTCTATGAACTCCATGCTTCTTTAGCATCAGGGCACTCTGGGTTCCTCAAAACATATGAGAGGGCACGACGTAACTTCTTTTGGAAGGGAATGAAACAGGAAATTCAACAGATGGTTCCTGAATGTGATACCTGCTAGTGCCACAAGGGTGAAACTACACTCCTCCCCAGCTTGCTCGAACCCTTTCCCATCCCTACAAGGATTTGGACAAATATTTCGATGGATTTCATCGAAGGGCTCCCTAAATATAGAGGGAATACCGTAATCTTGGTTGTGGTTGATAGGCTCTCCAAATATAGTCATTTTTGTGCTATCAACCATCCATATACTGGCTCCTCAGTCGCACAAATTTTCATGGACTAGATATTCCGTCTTCATGGAATCCCTTCTTCCATTGTCTCAGACTGCAACACAACTTTCACAAGTCATTTTTGAACTGAACTCTTTCACCTCACTAGAACCAAACTGAAAATGAGTTCAGAATATCACCCACAAACAGATGGTCAAACTGAAGTCACCAACAAATGCTTGGAAAATTATCTTTGTTGCTTCACCTCTGAACAACAACATCAATGGGAAAAGTGGTTCCCTCTCATTGAATGGTGGTACAATACTTCCTACCATACTGCATCTAAAATGACTCCATATGAAGCTATTTATGGGAAGCCACCCCTAGTGCTCCTTCCATACACCCCCCATAGTTCACTAGTTCAGGAAGTTGACATGGTTCTCCGAAACCGCGATCATATTCTCCACATTCTGCAAGAGAATCTTCACATGGAAAGAAATCACATGAAGAAGGAAGCCGATCAACACCATTCTGAGTGCACCTTTCAAGTTGGTGATATGGTTTTTCTCCGTCTTCATCCTTACAAGCAATCCTCCCTGTAACTCAAAGGGAATAAGAAGCTGGCTCCAAAGTTCTATGGGCCATATAAAGTTCTTCATAAGATTGGGTCTATTGCTTATAAATTGGAAATTCCTCTTTCTTCTTGTATTCACCTAGTCTTTCATGTCTCTTGTGTCAAGAAAGTGATTGGCACCAACATCAGAGCACAAACTATTTTACCAGAGCTGGATATAGAAGGATCCATGATTTTGGAACTAGAGGCCATCCTCAATAAGTGCACTCATCAACTTCTCTCTTTGTCCATAACAGAGGTCTTAATTCAGTGGCATGACATGCAACCCAAGGATGCTACATGGGAAACGCTCCTTCAGATTCAGTCGCAGTTTCCACATCTAAAGCTTTGAGGAAAAATATTTTTTTAAGAGGGAGGGGATGTTAAGAACCCGTGTCAACCCCCCTCTTTATTTTTTTAGTATATTTTTTCGGATGCATATGTTTTGTAAGTCATCCCATTAGTATGTTGTATTATCCCACATTCATGGGGAGTAAGTAATAGTTGTTAAGTCGCCCAGTTAATATGTTGCATTATCCCACATTCATGGGGAGTAATAGTTGTTTAGATTAGAATTAGTATATAAGTATGTGTTGAGGCTAATGAAAACATCGAAGAGTTATTTTGTATTGAGCTTGCTCAAAGGAGGTTTCCCCTCGAAGTGGACTGTGATTGATAAAATATCTTCTATGATCCATAGTTTTTGTTATATCGTGCATTCTCACTGTTTATTGCATAAGGTTCTCCACAATCGATGACCAATGTCTGGAATCCCACATACATGGAATAAAACCACACATTTGGGAATAATTAAAATTACATAACACTTCTACCATGGGGGAGACAAGATGTAAATCCAAGATCATCGAGAACAAGTTTAAACAATCAACTCAAGGTATCTTTGACAAAAATTACTCCAAGAGGAATCCTCCCCAATCAGGGAATACTAGAACTTCAAGGTATACACTGCCACATCTAAGGGAAGAAGAAAACCCCATTTTAGAATCCCAGAGCATGAAGGAAGGAAATTGCAAATATTGTGGAGAAAAATGGGATCCTAAGCACAGATGTTTGCAACGAAGAAACCCCCAAAAGTTGTACACGTGGGAAGCTAAAGAAGAGGAAAACATCACAAAATATGAAGAGTCAAGTGAGGAAGGTATAAGAACCCAACATGATTGCCACTCAGAACTAGAAAATGATACACCAAAGATATCATTAGCTTCCATTACAGGGATACCCCAACCACAAACACTGAAGCTAAAAGGACATATAAAAAACAACAATGTTCCGATTCTCATAGATATTGGAAATACACATAACTTTATTAAGTTAATTTTCTAAGGTATTCAAATTATTCATTTATCCAATGCTTAACTAGAAGGTTATGGTAGAAGACGACAAGAAGATTGAAAATGTGGGAAAATGTCACAATGTTAAATTAGAAATGCAGGAATATAATCTAGAATCTGACTTCTTTGTTGTACCTCTTGGAGGAGTAGACATTGTGTTGGGAATCCAATGGTTGCAAATATTGGGTACTTACTCTGCTAACTATCAAGAGCACTTCATCCAGTTCAATTGGATAGGGAAAGAGTACAAGTTGTACGATTTCCAACCACCCCAAACTCAATTGGTTACATCACATCAAATGGAAAAGCTAATTCTAAAAGGAGCACCTGCTTGTGTAATCCAATGTCAAGAGATGGAGCTACTAACATGTGTAGTAGTTGAATGCAACCCTCCGGAGATACAAGTGCTAATACAAAAACATCACAAGGTGTTCCAATATATTTTGATGGATATCCCACCAAATAGGAATACAAAGCACTTAATTGAGCTAGAGAGAGGGGAAAAGACGGTAAATATCAGACCATGAAGATATCCCCATCATCATAAAAAAAACATTGAGAGGTTGAATCAATATTTGTTAAAATGTGGAGTCTTTTCAAATATTCGAAGCCCCTATGCCGCTCCAGTAGTGCCAGTTCGAAAGAAGGATGGATCCTTCAGGTTATGCATAGATTATAGAGGACTCAAAAAAGTCACAATTAAGAATAAATTTCTTATTCTGTTAATTGATTAGATGACAGATGAAATTCATGGAGTGAATTACTTCTCAAAATTAGATATGAGATCAGGATATTACCAAATTAGGGTTAGATTAGAAGACGTAGCCAAAACCTTTTTTGTACTCACGAGGGCCATTATGAGTTCAAAGTAATGCCCCTCAGGATAACTAATGCTCCAACCACCTTCCAATCCGCAATGAACAAATGGTTCCATCCATATCTACGAAATTTCTTATTAGTATTTTTTTGATGATATCCTTGATTGTAATAAAACATCTGAGAGAAAATGCTCGACACTTAGATCAAGTACTAACCATCTTGGAAGAGCATTAGTTTTTTGCAAAAATGTCAAAATGAACTTTTGGGAAAGAAGAAGTGGACTATCTTGGCCATATAATATCAAAAGGAGTCAAATTCGACCCGAATAAGATCAATCACTGAGTGGCCCCAACCAGATAATATGTTGAAATTACAAGGTTTTCTAGGCTTAATTGGGTACTATCGAAGATATGTGAAAAATTATGCACATAAGACAAGCCCCCTAAGAAACTTATTAAAGAAAACAAAATTTCGATGGAATGAAGAGGTAGAAAACTGATTTGAAGCATTAAAGAGCATTATGTCATCAACACCAGTATTAGCAACCCAATATTTCACAAAACCTTGTATCATTGAGTGTGATGCTTCAGGATTCGAGATGGAGCATTCTTGATGCAAGAAGGCCACCCAATCACTTTTGAAAGAAGGAAAATCAATAAGAGAGAGAGAGTTTGAAATTCAATTATGATAAATAAATGCTTGCCATTACACATGCTCTAACAAAATGGCGACAATACCTCCTAGGGAGAAAAATATTGATAAGAACAGACCACAATAGCCTTCGATATCTCCTTCAACAACAAATATTGTCAATTGGACAACATAAATGGATAGACAAAATTGCTACATTTGAGATGGAGATACTACATAATCGAGGAAAGGACAATGTAGTTATTGATTCCCTTTCTCAAAAATATGATGGAGTCAAGGATTACACAATCTCAGTTGCAGTTCCAGAGTGGTTAGACGAATTCCGAGAAGAATATGCCAAGGACCCAGACACTTGTGCCCTAATAAATATCCCTAATCAAGGGATGATATTTGAATGGAGGAATGATATCCTTTGGTATAGAGGAATAATATACTTAAGCATAACATCTCGGTTTAAAACCAAAGTGTTGATAGAGTCTCATGACTCCCCAGCTGCAGGCCATGTAGATTTTTTCAAAACTTACTACAATTTTAGGCAATCCTTCTATTTGAAGGGGATGTATAAAGACATTCAAAAGTATGTAGCTGAGTGTGATACCTATCAAATAAAAAGAGAAAAAATGTCATGACTTCAGGAATATTCCACCCACTTCACATACCAACCCAAAAGTGGGAGGAAATTTCCATGGATTTTAATGAAGGGTTACTTGTATCCAAAGGAAAGGACAAAATATTCGTGGCAGTGGAATCACAGTGGAATGATTAACAAAATATGTACATTTTATGGGTATTAAGAAAACCGACTCCTCCAAACAAATTGCTGAAGCATTTTATAAAAATATTTACAAATTACATGGATTCCCCAAAATCATCGTTAGTGACAGAGATGCCAAATTCACAAGCAATTTTTAGAAGGAATTCTTTAAACAAGTTGGGATCACTCTTAACATGAGCTCAGCCTATCACCCCCAAACAGATGGATAAACAGAATTTGTTAACAAATGTGTGGAAGGCTATCTCCGTAGTTTCGTCACAGACAAGAAGAGTAGATGGTTACAATGGTTACATCTTGGGGAATGGCGGTATAGCTCCACCTATCATACGTTGGTGCAAATGACACATTTTCAAGCATTGTATGGGTATGTTCCTCCTCGATGGAAGGAACTCGTTCAAGGAGATGAAAAAGTACTTGCAGTAAAAATTCAACTTAAAGAAAATCAGAAGGTAATGCAAGTACTTAGGGATAATTTAACTAGGGCACAAAATTGTATGAAACAAAAAGCAGATCAACATAGGACAGAAAGAGATTTTAAATTAGCAGATTGGGTATTTGTAAGACTTCATCTATACAAGAAATTGTCGCTTAAGCAATAAGGGAAGAATAAATTAGCTCCCAAGTTTTATCGACCATACCAAATTACCCGAAAAATTAACCCGGTAGCATATGAATTGAAGTTACCAGACAAGAGTCTAATTCATAATGTTTTTTCACATTTCAAATCTCAAAAAACAGTTGGTTCAACATCAAACTGCTCAGACGACACTTCCTACGTTGGATGAAGAAGGGAAACTTGTATTAGAACTAGAAGCCATCATCAACACCATAGAAATCATATTATAACATTCTCACATTATCAAATAATACCTTATTAAGTGGAAGAATGGTACAGAAGAAGATGCTTCCTGGGAAACAGAGAAGTTCTTTCAACAATACCCATCATTACCTTGCTTTGAGGACAAAGCATCTTAAAAGAAGAGGGTAATGTTATATATTAGATATATATAAAGAAAATGAAATAATAGATAAATATGATAATGCTTTAATAAATTGTAATTAGTTGTAATTAGCCAGAAACAAAAAGACATGACTTTATGAAAAGTCACATTTATACCCCATGAAACATATACATACAGGAAGTCTATTGTAATTTAAAATTATCGAAAAATTATATAAATAAAGATTTCTTTTTATCAGTCAAAGTGTTTCAGCATGGGGCTTTCGTGTTGCAGTGGTATCAGAGCTAGGTGCTCCTCAACAACTTTGAAGCCTCCCAATCCATCCAATTCATCCGCGTGTCCTGTCTTTACTTCATCCGGCATCCACTACTCTCCTTCGCTTCCTAGGAAACATAGAATTTCATGTAGTAGTACCTGTCATTACCTTGATTTGAGGACAAAGCGTCTTAAAAGATGCAACAATACTTGTCATTACCTTGATTTGAGGACAAAGCATCTTAAAAGAAGAGGGAAATGTTATATATTAGATATATATAAAGAAAATGAAATAATAGATAAATATAATAATGTTTTAATAAATTTTAATTAGATGTAATTAGTCATAAAAAAGACATGACTTTATGAAAATTAACATTTATACCCTGTGAAACATATATATACGGGAAGTCTATTGTAATTTAAAATTATCGAAAAATTATATAAATAAAGATTTCTTTTTATCAACAAAGTGTTTCAGAATGGGGTTTTCATGTTGTAGTGGTATCATAGCTAGCTTGTCCTCGATCGATCCTAATCCTCCCAATCCATCTAATTTATCCGCCTATTCGGTCTTTACTTCCTCCAACATCCACTACTCCCCTTTGCATGCACCACTACTATCTCTTTTGTCCTTCACACATCATTTAACTCCTGAGTGACCTGCATCCTATCCGCACCATCTACGCCTAAGTATACCCTCCCAATCTCCAACGTGGGGTTTTTGTGTATCAATTTGACTATCAAACTAGGGATTTTCATGCCCAATTTTGAAGTGTAATTTCCTTTTTCAACACTATTAATGGTCAAAACTGACTTAAAGGGACCCATATTTTTTCTAGGGCTAAATTTCACTATTGTTTGGGGTCAAAGTATTAAAAATGTTAAGGAAATTTCTCAAAACTAGATTTTGATACCAAATAATTGCAGACATACATGATAATGTAATATCCCAAATTTTGGACCTAACACTTATAGGCATGCGCCTAGTGATTATGATGTTGACTTGATATTTTATTTTGATATATTGGGTCGAAGACCCCACTGCATATGAACATGATGATTTATTTTATATATTGGGCATAATCGAATTATTGATGACATATATATATATATATATTAGTTTATGTTGGGCATGGACCCTGAAGCACATGATTGATGAAATGTTTTGTGTTGAGTGGGAAGCTCTGGAGCACGGGAGGGATTAATGATTTGTGTTGAGCGAGGATATTTGGAGCACTTGAGTGATTGATGATTTGTGTTGAGCGAGGAGCTCTGGAGCACTTGAGTGATTGATGATTGTGTTGAGCGAGAAGCTCTAGAGCACATGACTACTTACCTTTGTGTTGAGCGAGAAGCTCTAGAACGCATGAAAAGATAATTGGAAGTGTTCAGCATAATCCCTGGAGCCTTCCATGTTGAGGTTAAGCATAAGCTTTGGAGCATCAAATCCTTGGCCATTGTATCCCTAGGTGTATCATACAAGTACATCCTAGCATTAGTGTTGAGCAAAGAGATTTGGAATCGCACTAATTTTTAATTCCCAGTTAAAGTGTTGAGTATGGGCTCTGGTAAATGCTAGCGGTTACTGAGAAGAATTTAATAACTTTTGAGTGAAAACGACTTGAGAAAAATATTGATCTCATCATACTTATTTATAAGTGATTAAATGAAATTTTGAATTTCTCTATTCTCATCAAGTGCTGAAGAACTACCACGTTATACGAGGGAAATCCAACATGCAAGGATGCTTAAAGTTTCCTAGCCTAGTAGACCTAAACCATATACCTACTTGACCTTAATGAAGAAGTGTCATTAAGTCTAGGGATCATGGTATATGATGCCCAAAGACAAATGTTAATAAGTGTTATATTATTATGTACTTTATACATGGTATGTATAAATAATTAAATATATTTATAATAATAATGATGAAAGAAAGAAAGAAAAGCTCCATCCATTATTATTTATTATGTAAAGATAATAAATAGTCCAAAAAATTACAAGTCTAATTAGGAACTAGTTGAAAGTTCCTAAGTTAAAATATTAATAATTACCCAAAGTAATTGAAAATGGTTAAATCAAGAATCCAAGGTTTCTTGATTTAAATGTCCCTTTGACTAAAAAGACTGTCTATAAAGACTCAAGCCAAGGAAAGGCTTGGGGTTTTGATCTATCATTTGGAGGAGTCATTTTCTGCCTGGTTGCTCTCAAGTAATTCTTGGAGAACATTTTCCTAGAAGAGAAAAGGAGAACTAGTCTAGACCTGATAAACCAGATAGGAAACCCTACCTTAGGAGCTCTAAGCTACTTGCATGTCTGATTCCATCTCGGGGGATCCGGATTGAAACCAGGAACGATTTTGGGTCATGGTTGGGTGGAACCCGGTAGTTCCCAAGTGATTTGGTCATAAAAAATAGAGGTCAGATCTTCCTTGAATTGTTAGTGATGGTTATTTGAGTGTGCAGGTAATTTAGACATTAACAGAGCTTCAAGTTACAGGTATGAAGCCCTAGAATATCTATACTACTTTCCTAGAATAAATGCTATCTATGTTAGGAAAATGATTACATTGCATTTCCTAACCCAATGTATATGTTTCTCTGTTTAAATCTACTAGGGTTTGCATTTTTAAAATATTAACCCTAGGCTGTAAGTGATTTTCTATACCAGGTTTATCTAGGGTCTATTTATTAGTTTACTTCTGTAAGTTTAATTTCTCTACAAATGTTCATCAAGGGTTCTGCACCCTAGTTTTAATTTGCGTATTAGTTTTACTATAATGAAACTGGGTTAAGTACAAACTAGGTTTATTTCAGATCTATTGTTTATGTGATCCTTTGGTATTTATACTCTACTGACATATTCCATTTGTCAGCAGAGGCATGTTTTAGGATTACATAAACTAGTTCAGAGGTAAATTATATATATACCTATAAGTATAAACTTACAACCTAGATAACCTAAGATATTATCTACAAACTGAACTACTATATTATATATAAATATATACAGACATCAATAGTAAACAAATCAAAATACTATCTATAAATAAACATTAACTGTTATAGAATGGAATTATGGATCTAATCAATTAAAGTACAAACTATAATTATTCCTAAGATAAATACACCAGTAAAGACCTTTCAAGGTCTACATATTTAAATACAAGATAATTGCTAAAACATTCCATTAAAATTAACATTCTCATAATCAACGAACAAAGTGAGTATCATGACCATTCTTTGATTCAAAGATCATATCTATTTTCATTATTTAAATCCACATTATCAAAACTTGTGCCATAAAAAATGAATAGTCTCATTTAAATATCGCTCACGGCCATCACATAACGATTATCCAAATAAACATTCCAACCATTAAATTACAATTCTAAGTTATCCAGAGGTCGTAGTATCGACCCCTATGGGTTATAAAATACAAGTCGTAGGATTAATAAAACCACCACATAAAATGCTACACAATAATCATTTCTAATTGCTACATAACCATGAAACCATCATAATAAAAACCCTAATATAATTTCATACACATGAATCCTTTTCATTTATAAACCATATCGAAATCTCTATACAGTCCAAAGTAATTACAAAGGTGAATAGGAATCGAATCCTGTGGGCATCCAAGCCCCAACTCACATCCATATATAAAAATACAACTCGTTACATCAACCACGAACAGGCTTTGAACCCCATGGGTATTTACATTAAATCACGGCCATGCTATGCATACAACGTATGGGATATATAATTTATTAACCTCAATACTTTTAATAACAAACATACACTCTACAGCTAAGTCGTAAGACTCAAGCTCTGCCCCTACGCTGTAACCACGGCCTCGGCTAAATTAAATAAACATACAGGCTAGTAAATCAATGCAATGGATAATTACATAAGAGGTCGTAAGACCCTCATTAAGCTATGCGCAACATTTATATAAGCCACAAATTATAAAATAAAATAAATAGTATATATAAACAACAAATGAGCACTGTCAACATTTTCACCTACAGTAACGAAAGCCCTCCAGGGTGGCACCCACGTCTCATTTGTTTCCACATTACATTAAGTATTAACCATAAAGTAAATACAAATAGACTACGATTTCATAGCTTCCATGGCAAGCGCCTAAGGCATCTACGGCATGGCCAAGCCATACGCTGTCAAATATTACAGCTACGTTTTAAATAAAAAACATTTTATACACAGTCTATCAACGAAGGAGAATTCCTCATTCAACCCACAACAATAATAAAATAACTGTGGCATAAATTCAACTCACACACAGTAAACGTAATAATCATTTCCATTTCATAAACACAGTATATATTCTATACATGAATTCTGATAACGCAAGTAAAGTATTATCCAGTCATGCCAAGGGTTCTGGCACCATTGCAAGCAATGGTGTTGCCGAGGCATAAAAGCCCCAATTCCAAGTTATGAATTAAAAATAACATAATTTATAAATAGAGCCTGTAAGGATACTAAAATTCGCCCCATGACCAAAAGGTCTCACAAAGTACAAAAAAAAACAAGTCTATTAACACAAGCCCGAAGGTGCATCAAAACACCACAGAGAATCCCCAAACCAAACGAACGAAGACTAAACATAGTCAGGCCGAGAGATAACCAGCGTAGGCTTGTGTGGCAGGCTTACCTTACACATTGGCACCCCCTACGAACCAGTGATGAAGCTTTGAGCCACGCTGCTCTTCGCCAACCCTGGAACCTGCAAACCACCAAACAAAAAAAGGATGAGAAGTATGGACTGTCTATAAGAAATAAGATAAACATCAAATGCTGTCATGAAACCAACAATGCTTACCTTTGCAAACCAGAGTGTCGTCTTCATATCCTATGCAGAGTCAATCCCAAAACAACCAACAACAAAGAGAAATGATAAACCATTGTGAGAGCCAAACCCTATGTTGGGTTTGCCACGATCCCCAAGGAGCATTAATGGCGCTAGCCTTGTGTCCACTCCCAACTCAAAACCCACTCTTCCATAGTTTGTAAACGATTCATTATCATTGGTTTCCATGCATACCTTAAACCCCATCGCATAATATTAAAACATTATGTTATAAACTCACCACCCCAATCTTGTTCACAAGGTATCGTGTAGTGTATAGTATAATGACAGACCATTTAATATAATACGCCAACCCAAATTCCTTGCACCATGTGCAAAGTAGAACATAGGATATGTATCGTTATACTTTAGTCTTAAGCCTTAATAATTTACATGTTCCCTAAGCTTAATGCTTAGTAACCATGGCATATTAAATATGCCATGGTATCATTACTAGGAATAAAATCCAAGTTTGACCTCTAGCCAAGTTATAACCTGCCAACAAAACAAGTGATATGTTAATACCTGTAATAAAATAAACATGAATTATAAATATATTGATTAGTAGAGATACCATAGATAAATTATCTAGGTTAAATAAATAATGGAAATAGAGTTTACCTTGCTAACAAGCTATGTCGGTAAAGGAAGGTATTAACAAACAGTAGGTATGTTAATGATCACAATGTTTAGCGCTCTTTAAATCTCCGTTGCTAAGTATAATCTGCATACGAAAACATGAGATGTGCCTTAGTTCAAAGAACTAAGTAAGGCTGCTAGTCAAGTGAACACTTTACCTCTCAGACCATCATGGGAGAACGAGTCCCGCCACTCCACCCACTTTGTTTCCACAAACAACGTTAAGTTAGAACCATATAAATAACAAGTAAGACTATGCAAAATGAACAAAGCATATAACCAAGTACGACACATAAACGACAATGTATAACTATAAGAATCGAAGTAGTAATCAACATTACGACATCTCAATTAAAACACATCAATAAATATAATGGAAAGAACGATGATAGAACGTAAGAACAACTTACAAACAAACAGTGGTACAACTAGTGTACGTTATATTCCGCAAGTTTAATAATGTTTCGTTTATGTAGTTTTTATTAGCATATGATTTTTTTTTCAATTTTTGGGGACATTACAAGTGGTATCAGAGCCCAGTTTCAATACTAAGAGACCTATGGGCGCACCGGTAGTCACTGCAAAGAAAATAAAGTATGATATTAAATTTGTTACTAATAGGAAATTTTTTTGTTATTTAAAATTGTTGAAATTTCAGGAAACTTTTACTGAACCATTCAGTTTATGAACACTGAAGAAGATAACAGTCGGCAAGGAAGGATGAACACCCCCATCCTAGAAGAAGAACTAGTGGTGGAGCTGAATTCTGATATTCTGAAGACTATACATAGTCTTCAAGCATAATTGCGAAGTCTTAGAGAAGATAGTCTGAACGAAAGAAAAGAAAAAAAAGAAATAAATGAAGCATTACTGAGAAATATGACGGGAGGAAGCCCACAGGGTAAGCCTACTTAATCCATAAACAACTCCAAAAGAGAACCTTACCATAAATGAGCCAGCAGTTCAAGAGAAGAAGAAAAATAGGAATGTACCCCTGAAGCACCAAAAGGAGATCATCATAGTCCTCCCAGTGATGACTCTCTTTCTCCCCAAAGAACGAAACAAAGAAGCAATGACAGTATTCAGAGGGAGTTTAGAAAAACAAGAGCCCCAACCTATGAAGGTGAAGTAAACAATGGGGAGAAGGCTGAAGAGTGGCTGCTAGGCATGAGAAAATATTTTCAGGTTCATAACTACTCAAGTGAGATGAAGGTGCATCTTTCCATATATAACTTGAATGGAAAGGAATCAAGATGGTGGAGAGATTTAAAACACACCAAGAAAGATGAGCTAAGAGAAATACACTGGGATACCTTCCGAAAATTTTTCCAATAGAAATATATGTCGGAAAGGTTCTTTGACAGGAAAGTGAAAGAGTTTCACGAACTACGTATGGGATCCATGACTATGGATGTGTTTATTAACAGATTTATAGATCTGTTGCAATATGTACCATACATGAAAGAAGAAAAGGTAAAGATCCAGCAGTTCCTAGGATGTCTTCCTCCTAGTTTTTAGGACAGGATTGAATTCAACATGACTAAGACCTTGGATACCACCCTGCACAAAGCTAGGATCTGTTATGAGCATGGAAAACTAAGGAAGGAGAACATGAACCGAAACTGAGACAAGTCTAAGAACTTTTAGGATAACCGCAGACCTGGGTCTAAGACATAGCCATACAGAATGCAGAATAACGGCTTTCAAGTGAACAAGAAATTCAATAAATATGGTACAAAGCCTTATGTACCAGCTTCTAATGTTAACAAGCCCGTAGCAAGTGGAGCCAATGCTACCCCGCTACATATCAAGTGCTGGAAATGCATCGGGCCTCATTATGCCCGAGATTGTAAGAACAAGACCAGTGGGGTCTTGCACAACTTACAAGAAGAACCAATTATTGAGGACATAGCTGGAACACCGTGGATCTATGCAACATTGGATGTCCAACAGGCAGATCATCAAGCTACAATGGTTGAGATAGAAGGTAAGATCTTGAACACTTCTATTTCAATACTTATTGATCCTGGTGCTTTCCGGAGCTATGTTTTGCCTAAAATTGTTGATGAATGAAAACTAGGCAAAGTAAAACATGATAAAACTTGGTCGTTTCAGTTAGCCAGAGGTATGAAACAGAAAATTTCAAAAATTGTTAAAGAATGTGAGGTAAACCTGAATGGTTTTCCTACGAAAGTAAACCTGAACATCCTACCTTTGATATTGTATGATGTACTTATCGGCATGGACTGTATGGAACAACACCATGTCATGCTCGATTGCTTACACAAGTCTATCTTGTGTACTGATAGCCAAGGGAACCAAGTGAAGGTTCAGGGCATTCAAAAGAAAGATTATGTAAGGGAAATATTTTCCTTACAAGCAAAGAGATGCATTAGGAAGGGTTGCAAGTTGTTTGCAGTGAACATCTGAGACATAGAGTCTAATAGAGAGAAACACATAGAACACTTCCCCGTTCTTGAAGAATTCAAGTATGTGTTTCCTAAGGAAATCCCAGGATTACCTTCGAAACGAGACCTAGAATTTTCCATCGAATTGACCCCAGGATCAGTTCTGGCTTCCAAAGCCTCTTACCGCATGAGTGCACTTGAGTTGGTGGAACTCAAAATGCAACTGTAGGAATTGATAGAGAAAGGGTATATCCAACCCAGTGTGTCTCCTTGGGGAGCACCAATATTGTTCGTAAATAAGAAGGATGGTATGATTCGGATGTGCATCGATTACCGTCACTTGAACAAAATGACTGTCAAGAACTGTTATCCACTCCCTAGGATCGATGACTTTTTCAATCAGGTGGGAGGAGCCTGAATCTTTTCAAAGATTGATTTATGATCCGAGTACCATCAGGTATGGATTTACGTTGATGATACAAAACCACCTTTCGTACAAGGTATGAGCACTACGAGTTTGTAGTGATGTCATTCGGGTTGACCAATGCACTCGCAAAATTTATGTGTATGATGAACAACATATTTAGTAGGTATCTGGATAAGTTCATCTTGGTCTTTATAGACAACATACTGGTTTATTTGAAGAATAAAGAAGAACATGAAGAACACCTTCGCATAGTACTACAAGTGTTGAGAGGACACCAACTTTATGCTAAGTTTAGTAAATGTTATTTTTACAAACCACAAATACAGTACTTAGGTCACATTATCTCCAAGACAGGGGTAGCTGTGGAACCTGAAAATATTAAAGCCATAAAGGATTGGCCTACCCCTATTAGTTTCATTGACATTAGGTCCTTTTTGGGATTAGCCGGATATTATCGGAAGTTCATTGAGAACTTCTAGAGAATCTCTTTCCCCATGATCGCTTTACAGAAGAAAGTAAGTAAGTTCTTATGGACCACTAAGTGTGAAGAAATTTTTCAAAAGATTAAGCAAATTTTGATGACTGCACCAGTGCTATGAATTGTGGATCCCGGGATTTCGTTTTTTTCACAAATGCTAGCAAGAAAGGACTTGGAGGAGTCCTCTTGCAGAATGATCATGCGATCTGTTATGAATCACGGAAGTTAGAAGAGTATGAGAAGAACTACCCTACGCACGATCTTGAGTTAGCTTCCATCATCCATGCTTTGAGGATGTGGAAGCACTACCTCATGGGAAGGAAGTTCCTTTTGAAGACAGACAATATGAGTCTAAAATATTTATTTGATGAACTAGGTCTGAATGCAAGGCAAGCCAGGTGGTTGGATTTCCTTTGTGAGTACCATTTCGAGCTAAAGCACATTAAGGGAAAAGATAATAAGGTTCCCGATGATTTGAGCCAACTAACTCATATGGTATATGAGGTGACTTTGAGTCAAACTGATGCAGATTTAATGAGAGGATTAGAGAGACCAACCAAGTTGACACCTTCTATGTGGAAATACTCAAGCAATTCCAAGAGGACAGGTTGTTTCAACAAAAAAAATAATACAAGGTAGAGGAATCCAGAATGCTATGGTCCAAGGATCATTTGTATGTTGCAGAAGGAGGGTACCTTCGGTCCAACATCCTCATGGAATTTCATTGGGTACCCTACTTCGGGCACCCGGGATATCAAAAGATGATATTCGTCGTCAAGAGACACTTTTTCTGGACTAAGCTAAAGGCCAACATTGCAATGTTTATTGCAAAATGTCAGGAATGTCATCTAGTCAAATCTGAGCATCAACATGCTGCAGGATTGCTGCAGCCGTTACCCATTCCGAAATGGAAGTGATAGGTCATTAGTATGGATTTCATCACCGGTTTACCGAAAAGTAAGAAAAAAATGATTCTATTTTTGTGGTCATCGATAAGTTGTCGAAAGAAGCACACTTCATTCCTTTGAAGTCGACCTACAAAGCAATGAACATTGCTGATATCTTCTTGAAGGAGATATTTAGATTGCACGGGATACCCAAGGAAATCATCTCGGATCGAGATGTTAAGTTTATAGGAAAATTTTGGAGATCTTTATTCTCCGGATTGGAGACGCAATTGAACTTTAGCACTGCATATCACCCGTAGATAGAAGGGAAGACAGAAAGAGTAAACCAAATTGTTGAGGACATGCTTCGTATGTATGTCATGAATAACCCCACGAAGTGGGAGGATTACCTACATATCGCAGAGTTTGCATATAACAATGGTTATCAGACTTCTACCAAGATGAGCCCCTTTGAGGTACTCTATGGACAGAAGTGTAGAACATCAGTTACTTGGGATAGCTCGGTAGATCAGCTCATGTTAGGGGTTGATTTGTTCATGGACTTGGAACAGTTGGTTACCAAGGTCCAAGTAAACCTTAAAGAAAGCACAAGACTGCTAGAAACATTACGCGGATCGGAAAAGAAAATATAAATACTTTCAAATAGGTGATCATGTTTACTTGAAAGTAAAATCCAAACAAAGCTCGTTGAGATTGGGTAGGTGTGGTAAGTTAGCACCTAGATTTTGTGAAAATTTTGAAATACTAGCAAAGAAAGGGCCGGTGGAATATGAACTAGTGTTACTCGCACATGTAAGTGTCCATAATGTTTTCCATGCATCTTTGTTAAAGAAATATGTTTATGATACTAAACATGTTGTTGATTGGTCCCTATTATAGGTGGAACCTGAAGGGGAGTTTTCCCCTGAGCCTATTCATATACTGGACAAGAGAGAAGTGCAGCTTCAGAAGTGCACCGTAATCCAGTTGAAAGTGCAATGGAAGCACTTTGAGGTTGATGAGGCTACTTGGGAGAATGAATCCACCATGAGAAAGGATTACCCCGCCTTGTTTCATGATGTCGTTCCGAGTCCCTAGAATACTAGGGAACATGTTGTTTTAAGTGGGGAGAGATGTAATATCCTGAATTTTGGACCTAGCACTTATAGGAATGTGCCTAGTGATTATGATGTTGACTTGATATTTTATTTTGATATATTGGGTCGAAGATCCCACTGCATATGAACATGATGATTTATTTTATATATTGGGCGTAACCTAATTATTGATGATATATATATATTCTTGTTTGTGTTGGGCATGGACCCTGAAGCACATGATTGATGAGATGTTTTGTGTTGAGCAGGAATATCTGGAGCACCGGAGTGATTGATGATTTGTGTTAAGTGAGGAGCTCTGGAGCACTTGAGTGATTGGTGATATGTGTTGAGCGAGGAGCTCTAGAGAACTTGAGTGATTGATGATTGTGTTGAGTGAGAAGCTCTGGAGCACATGAGTACTTACCTTTGTGTTGAGTGAGAATCTATGGAACACATGAAAATATAATTGGAAGTGTTGGGAATAAGCCCTGGAGCCTTCCATGTTGATGTTGAGCATAAGCTCTGGAGCATCGGATCCTTGGCCATTGTCTCCCTAGGTGTATCGTACAATTACATATTAGCATTAGTGTTGAGCAAAGAGCTCTGGAATCGCACTAAGTTGTAACTCCTTGTTAAAGCGTTGAGTATGGGCTCTGGTAAACTCTAGGGGTTACTAAAAAGAATTTAATAACTTCTGAGTGAAAACGAATTGAGAAAAATATTGATCTCATCATACTTATTTATAAATGATTAAATGAAATTTTGAATTTATGTATTCTCATCAAGTACTAAAGAACTACCACGTTATACGTGGGAAATCCAACATGCAAGGATGCTTAGAGTTTCCTATCCTAGTAGACCTAAACCATATACCTACTTGACCTTAATGAAGAAGTGTCATTAAGTCTAGGGATCATGGTATATGATTCCCAAAGACAAATGTTAACACGTGTTATATTATTATGTACTTTATACATGGTATGTATAAATAATTAAATATATTTATAATATTAATGATGAAAGAAAGAAAGAAAAACTCCATCCATTATTATTTTTTATGTCAAGATAATAAATAGTCCAAAAAATTACGAGTCTAATTAGGAACTAGTTGAAAGTTCCTAAGTTAAAATATTAATAATTACCCAAAGTAATTGAAAAGGGTTAAATTAATAAGCCAAGGTTTCTTGATTTAACTCTCCCTTTGACTGAAAAGTCTGTCTATAAAGACTCAATCCAAGGAAAGGCTTGGGGTTTTGATCTATCATTTGGAGGAGTCATTTTCTACCTGGTTTCTCTCAAGTAATTATTGGAGAACATTTTCCTGGAAGGGAAAAGGAGAACTAATCCACACCTGATATACTAGATAGGAAACCCTACCTTAGGAGCTCTAAGCTACTTGCATGTTGGAGTCCAACTCGGGGTGATCCAGATTGAAACCAGGAATGGTTCCGGGTCATGGTTGGGTCGAACGTGGTAGTTCCCAAGTGATTTGGTCATAAAAAATAGAGGTCATATCTGCCTTGAATTGTTAATGCTGGTTATTTGAGTGTGCAGGTTTATCCATTAACAGAGCTTCAAGTTACATATATGAAGCCCTAAACTATCTATACTACTTTCCTAGAGTAAATGCTAGATATGTTAGAAAAATGATTACATTGCATTTACTAACCCAATGTATACATTTCTCTATTTAAATCTGCTAGGGTTTGCATATTTAAGATATTAACCCTAGGCTGTAAGTGATTTTCTATACCAGGTTTATCTAGGGTTTATTTATTAGTTTACTTCTGCAAGTTTAATTTCTCTACAAATGTTCATCAAGGGTTCTGCACCCTAGTTTTAATTCTTGTATGAGTTTTACTAATGAAACTAGATTAATTACAAACTAGGTTTATTTCATATCTATTGTTTATCTGATCCTTTGGTATTTATACTCTACTGAAATATTCCATTTGTCAGTAGAGGCATGCTTTAGGATTACATAAACTAGTTCAGAGGTAAGTTATATATCTACCTATAAGTATAAATTTACAACCTATATAACCTAAGATATTATCTACAAACTGAACTACTATATTATATATAAATATATATAGACATCAACGGTAAACAAATCAAAATACTATCTATAAATAAACATTAATAGTTATAGAATGGAATTATGAATCTAATCAATTAAAGTACAAACTATAATTATTCCTAAGATAAATACACCTGTAAAGACCTTTCAAGGTCTACATATTTAAATACAAGATAATTGCTAAAACATTCCATTAAAATTAACATCCTCGTAATCAACGAACATAGTGAGTATCCTGACCATTCTTTGGTCCAAAGATCATGTCTCTTTTCATGATTTAAATCCACATAATCAAAACTTGTGCCATAAAAATCGAATAGTCTCATTTTAATATCACTCACGACCATCACATAGTGATTATCCAAATAAACATTCCAACCATTAAATTACAATTCTAAGTTATCTAGAGGTTGCAGTATCGACTTGTTGGCAGGCAACAACCCTCTCATTTTTTCTATTTTGCTGAAAAAATGATCAGTTCTCTTCTATGATTTATTTTAAAATATTATATAAGAGTGCCTTCAGAATCTTCGATTCTGAAGGTACTCTCAATTTCAGAAGAGTTAAGAGTCATATTAGGAATTTATGAAATACTTTCATAAATTTGATAAATTAGCAGTTGTTAATCTTGTAAATTTTATATATAATCAATTTTTGTCATTATTAATTCATTTGATTATATATTGATTCATGAGATTTAAGGTATAGTAGGCTAATTAGTTCTTTGGATTAATATGAGAACACATTTTGAACATGTTACAAATTTGGTTTTGACAAGTTATTTATTATCATAAGTTTTGTAATTTTTATAATTAGGGTTGATTTATTAATTGGAATATTTTATATTAAACCTAAATTTATATTTTACATATAACCTGATCTTTTAATATCTTGTCATTATTTTGTGAAAAGTGTACATATGTCTCGCGGAATAGCTAGAGTTCATTCATATATATATATATATCATTTTGAAATTTTCATTGTAATATAATCATCATAATCGAATTTTGATTTAGTGTTAGTTTTTTATAAGCTTGTCATCCGATCATATTTTGTATTTGGCCATAGGTAATACGGATTTCATGAATTCATTCGAAACTATATTTTGTTATCCTTGAATCAATTACATGTATAAATATGGTTTTGAATGGTTTAATTATTATTTAGAGTTGGTCGTGCTACTTAGTTAAATTACGAAACCCTAGGAGACATTATGGATCGTAATGACAACTTCACATCATCTCGTTTATGAGCATAATTGCCTTCCATGTATAATCCTTGTTTATTATCGTTTGACAGTTGTGTTTATGGTACAAGATACGAATGGTTGATTTGATAACATTTGTTTATAGGCATTTTAATGATAATGATATTTTCGAATCACTATGTAAAGATTGAGATCGTATTGATACTTGGTTTTGGTTTTAATTTTATGACACCAACCAATTCAACTGACATTTGTTAGTTTAATGATGGAATTGTGTCATTGAAATTCAATTTCATAATGAATGATAGCCATTACCATTTATTGCGCCCGTACGAAGCTATTATTCTAGTCTGCGTATTATCAATGCTTCGTTTTTGTATCAAACCCTGAATTGAATTATTTTGAGTGTCGAATTTTAGTTAGAATTGGAAGTGTTAACATAATGATTTTTGAGAGTTTGGTTAGTCACGACTAGTTTATCCATTACTCATAGCACAAAATGCTGGCATTTGTTCTCATTATTTCAAAATTTGGTTACCATGGCCAAATTTGGGGTTCTCGTTCTAGTCACGTATGAATCAATTAGGGATTTGACGGTTCACATAATTCCTTTCACTTGGATCCCTATTCCTTCAATCTTCACAACTGCATTCATTTCAAACCGAGACCAGAGTTGCAGTGATGAGAAAATGGCTCCTCTCAGCCAATTCGAGATTTCAGGGCCTGAACTGGTGGAAGCTGATGAGAAAGTAGCTGCATTGTTCGAAAAAATAGGATGGGGTTCGTTTTTAGATGTTTCAGTGGTCATAATACTGAAGTTACTAGACAATTCGCTATGAGATTGAAGGAGAATGTAGCTCAAATTGGGGGGTTTAAATTTATAATTGATGAAGAAAAAATTGCAAAATCAACAAAGTTTCCTCAGATTGGAGAACGTTGGTTTAAAGGAGGAAATGTTAATAAAAAAAGGTACAGGCCATTACTTTTACCCTTACTCGTTTGTTGGGGTTTCAGTTAAATTCTTAAAACCAGAATGGCGAGCGTCTTATGAAATTTTAGTCAGGTATGTTTCTTGTGACGACCGTTTCTCTCATCTCCATTATTATCATCTGCGATTATTGTTGGCTTTGGAAGGTTGTAAACTTAATATACCTTTCTACCTACTTCAAAGCTCGAGGAAAATGGCACACTCGGTGCAAAATACTATAGGAAATCCTGATAGAAGCTTGTTCCACCATGGTTTGATTAAAATTTTAATTCAGCATCAGTTATCCCTTAGTTGTAGATCCTGGGATGAATTATTGGCTTAAAACAAGCTAGGGTTGACATAGTATTGGCCTAATCCTCCTCCCAAAACTTGCAAAAAGCGTAAAGCTCCATTAAAATTTGAAGTGGATGATGTTCATAAAGTTGATCCAGGGGTTAGTAGGTTACAGGAAGCAATTTTGTCTTTAGATACTCATATTAGTAATGAGGTTACAAATATTATTGATCCATTAGGTGCTGGAACTAATATGGACCCATCTCCATCTGTCAAACGTTTCAGCCCATCTACAAAGGTGGATAGTGAATCGATGAATGATGTAAATTTTGACTTTGTTACTCATGAATTCCTCTCTGATTTGTGCACTCCTAAAAAACCTTGTGATGAAGATACAAGAAAACTTGAACATTTAGCACAAGTTTGTTGTGATAAAGGAGATTTTAAGTCAAAGGGTTCTGTGTATGTTGGTACACGAAGATTCACTCGAAGCATGACTACAACCTCCATTCCTGTAACCATTTATCAGAATACTCAGCCAATTGTTGTTCAACTTGAGGATGATGTTTCGTCTTTGATTCCTGAGACAACGCATATGAATTAACCTATTCCCATAGTGGAGAATCTTGAAAAATCGTTAGCCAAAAACATTACTGATCCAAGTAAGTTTTAAGTAGCACCATCATTTATGGATGCTTGTGGTTCTAGCCCTGAACCATCATTTATGAGCATCCCTTCACCGGTTCATGATGTGAACAATCTTAATTCTTCTTAGTCTGATGATTCATTTCATGGCCAGGATGAAGAAACCCTTCAACAGGTACTTGACCGAGTATATGAAACCAAAATTGTAGAATTAAAAAAGGAATTAAAAGAATGTTAAGCAAATGCAGCCTTAAAAGATTAAGAAAATAAAACGTTCAGGGAAGATTTAATAAACTGGGTTAATAGATGGAAAGATATGAAATTAAAGAAGAATCGGTACAAGGAAGCCAAGAATTCAATGATAAATACTAACCAACACTTGCTTGAGCAAGTAAGTCGACAGAAGCTGACGATCATAAAGCTCAAAGCGAAAATTTATGAAGCAAGAAGAGTAATCAGTTTACAAAACATAAGTTGATATATTTTATCTTTTAGTTATGCTGGTTTATTTCCCTTTTTGACAGGTAATAAATGTTTTAATGAGCACACCTGCAAAATTTACGATTTTGCAGGCATGCTTATAATTTGTTTTATTTTATTTAATTTTCTGTTAACATGATTTTAATAAGATTTTTATTTTGTATGATACAGGTGTACATGGCATCGTTATGCTATAAAGAATATAGGCTATTTTTGTTCACAATTGGCATTCATTGGTGCTTCTGGAAGGATTGGATACTCAATATGGCCACGTTATAAGTCAGTTCATTTGAGCAGGAGATAATACATGCTAGTCATTTAATTGACAGTTTTATCCCATAGTATAAATGTTTATGCCTGGTGTCTTTTTGAAGAGATTTGATGCAACTAAATAGGGATAGGATTGCTGTTGTCTTTATTATAGCACTTATTAGAAACTGAAATGAGTGACTAGTTTGGTTATATAAACTAGTAAGTTCGATGTAAAGAGAGGTCGATGGAGTATCAAATAAACAAACTTATTTGAAATAACATTTCAGTTCTAGTTTAATCTCTTTGCCGGAGTTTTGTCTTCGGAGAAGGATTGTGACTAAAATTCTTAAACTGGTATCATTGTCTGGTACTATTTTTGAACACTTTATATATATTTCAATATATCACTTTCTCGTTATGTCTTGGTGCAATTATGCTTTGTTATGATTGTATTCATTATCTAAATTAGTACTCTGTTTGCACAATATTAATATTTAAATGAGGATATTATTGATTTGATTTATCAATATTTATATTGAAAATTGGAATTTTAGTAATATTAATATTTCATGTTTATTTTGATTTCATTTGTGTTTTTACAATGTTTTCATAATAAATATTATCTTTTATTTAAATATTTGGTATTGATTATTAGTTATTAATTAATAGAACATTACAGAGAAATTAAAAATAGTTATGTGTTTTAATTTTCTGTTGTGTGCATATTTAGCAGAGTGATCTAATGATGATGATTTAAACATTTTCATTTAAATCATTATTGTCTATCTCTTTGTTTACTTGAATTATTAATTGATAATTAATTTAGCTTACAAATTGCTCTCAGTTGAGATAGTATAACTAGTTAATTTTAGTCTTAGTGTAGTTAATTTTAAACTTTAGTTTATATTTAACAGTTCTTAAATAGGATTAGATTAATTCTGTAAAACTTATAATAGTCTTTGAATTAGAATATTTGAAGCAAAATCCTCAAAAAATTGAAGATTTTCATTAAGAAAGCATTTTAGGATAACTTAGGTCTTAGAAAACTAATTCTAGGGTTTATTTAGATAGTAATAAGATTAGGATAATTTTTTACAAAATTTTAAATTCTCCTTGAGAGAAAAATTTAGTTGGTAGTAGGACGATAACCTGCAAGGTTTTTCCATCTTAAACACATCGGGAGTTTCTCTAAGCAACTTGTGTGGGATTAAGCTCCTTTGTTGGCCTAGGTTAGGAAACCAGGCCAACAAATGGCACTAGAAGGAGGGCCTGGTACTATTTTTGAACACTTTAACGGTTTCTAGGAGCATCCTTGAATGTGACCATATCACATCCCATTTACTCTTGAACAAAGTACTCAAAATTTAGAATAATCACGTTATATTCTTACAAGAGCATATGCTAATCAACTTGTTGTAACCCCAATAGATTATGGTCTACCTAGACAACAAAGACGTAATCCACAATTGAATATAGTTACTCAAGATTCAGTAGAAGCTGATAGAACTCCAAGTTATCAAGTTAGAAGTCATCAAAGAGAAACTACTCGAACAAATACTGCTAGAAGATTGACTTCTGTAGGCGGTTTTGATCAACCACCCTCTCCTCTAGAATCACCACTAGATAGTCCAAGGTCATCTAATTCAGGGAGTTCTTCAGATTCTGAAGGAAGTCCTATGGATGGAAACATACTTGTAGGAGGAGGAGATAATCCTCCACCTAATCCTCCACCTAACCCACAACTTCCTTGGTTGAGAACAGCTGCTGTAGTTGTTCCTGGTGTACAACATCCTCTGCCCAAAGATTCAGATAAACTTCTTCCGAAGTTTAATCCAGATGACAAAGAGCCCGCAGAGGTGCATGTAGATAAATTCATGTTAGTTGTTCAAACCATGAATGTTCAGCATAAATATGTGGTTTGTCGGTTGTTCCCTTTAACTTTTGAGGGAAAAGCATCTACTTGGTACTTTTCGTTAGTCCAAGGATCAATCACAATTTGGGATGAATTCAATAAAGTTTTCTTAGATAAATTTGGGGAGGATAAAACACTTGCTCTTTTAGCCCTTGAGTTATCTAGGATTAAAATGGAACCTAAAGAAAGAATTCAAGATTTTAATCAGAGGTTTCTTACATTAAAAAATAAAATTCTTGTTGCTTCTGAACCACCTGAGGATATAATCATAGAGAACTATACTTCAGCTTTACCAAAATATCCTAGGATGTTCGTTAAAAGAGTTGGTAAAACAACTCTGGTGGAAACTTTTGAGGAGACCATTAAGGTTGAGAAGGATTCTATGTCCTATGAACTAGATAGAAGTGGGAAATCTGATACTTTTCCTTGTAGGAAGATCGAAAGACCTAATTCAGAAAAGGATAAGGCATTTGATGTAGAACAGCTGCAGAATACTATTCAGGCATTAACTAATGAAGTTGTAGGATTAAAAAAAATTAATTCTGAAGCTTCCTCCTCTAGAGGATATTTTAGAAATTAGTTTAGACAGAATCCCAATACTAATAATAAAACAAATATACCACCTGATATAGCAGTAAATGAAGAAATTTTTAATACTATTCAAGCTGTCTTATCCTTATCCGAAACTCCCTCAAACCAAGAAACTACTGAAAATGAAGAAGAAGAGGAATCTGAAAATGAAGAAGAATTGGAAGAACCTCAACAAGTTAACGGTCATTTCTGGGACAGTCTTGTAAAATATTATGAAGGTAAAAGTCCTCCTTCAGGACAACATGCCTATAATACTCGTAGTAGAACATTTGCAAATACTCCTGGAGCTTCATCAAGTTCTACCCCGAGTAATGATAACAATAATTCACAACCCAATAAACAGACTCAATCTGCGAGGATTGCTCAGCTTATTCAAAATGCTCCAAAGTTGGATTTACAATATGACATAATTGAATATTTAAAGAAGACATGTGCAAACATCAGTATGTATGATCTTCTTCAAATTTATCCAATGCCTAATAGTCCTATTATAAATCCTGCCATGAGTTCAATAATTCCTAATGCTAAACAAAATATAGATGCTAATAATTCTAATAATGATTTAACATCAACTGATAAAGGAAAGTCAGCAGCTGATAAAGACTCGCTAACAGGGAAAAATTCAAAATAAAAAACTCTTCCATTCCTAGTTACCTTTGATATTTTTAGTAGGAATGTTCATAATTGCATGGTTGATTCCGAAGCTGCTTCCAATGTAATGCCTTTGTCTGTATGCAAAAGGCTGAATGGAAAGTATGTTCCATCAAATTCACAAATAACTCAATTGGATAGGAAAAATGTGAGGGTTGTAGGAGATATGAAAGATGTTTTAGTTAGGATTGCTTGAAATCCTTCAGTTTTTCAAATTATAGACATTGTGGTTGCAGACATTCCTGATGCGTATGGGTTGTTTTTGAGTAGAAATTGGTCTCAACAATTGAATGGATTCTTTGCTACAGACTAGTCAACTTTATGGTTACCTAAGAATGGAAAGTCAAATCAAATTAAGATAAATAGAGAAAGATATATGAAACATACTGTGATAGAATTACATGATCCTAGTGAACCAGTTTTATTTTTAGACTCCATTATGGGAAATTACATGTATGAACTAGGGTTTGGTAATTTTAAATCTGAAAATTCTGTTTTTTCTGAAAATAAATAGTAATTAGAAATTATTAATGTGACAACTATTTCTCACGACTCTTCATTCAAGGAAATTATAAATGATGTAGATGATCATAATATTGTAAATATTATTGAAAGTAAAGTAGTTGTTAATAGTTCTACTTGGACTTTATATTTCTATGGGGCGAAGTCTAAAGAAGGAGCAGGAGCTGGTTGCCTGCTAATTGACCCTAAAGGAAATAAAACATGTATAGCTTGTAGGATGGAATTTAACTGTACAAACAATACTGTGGAATATGAAGCTTTAATATAGGGTTTTAAAAAGGTGATTAATTTGGATATCAAAGTGTTAATTTCATATG
The DNA here is from genome assembly GCA_001517045.1 of Pseudotsuga menziesii. NCBI lineage: Eukaryota > Viridiplantae > Streptophyta > Pinopsida > Pinales > Pinaceae > Pseudotsuga > Pseudotsuga menziesii. The sequence goes on from LPNX011111035.1 coordinate 48,642, forward strand.
GTGATTCTGAAATCATCGTCAGATAGGTCCGTAATTCTATTCACTGCCTTTCTGAACATTTTCAGAATCATCAACGAGAGGTATGGAATCTCATTTCACATTTTGATGCATTTAACATAATATCAGTTCCAAGAGTTCAAAACCAAGAGGCATATTTATTAGCGAATGTAGCATCAAAACTAATCCCATCAGAAAATTTTATACCCGATTTCTTTTCAGTTGAATTGATTTTTAGGCCTTCTATAACGGATAATATCTTTAAATGGCATGTGTTTGATAATGATGTGTAGGTGCTTAATTTCCTACAAAATGATGATACCTTTAAATATTCAGCCATTGATGAAGTTACACATGATGAAAATCTGCGGGCTTTTTTGGTAATAAATGATTTTTGTTCAGTTGAAAAAGCTTTTGAGAAGGTAAAACCAATTCCTAATTCAGTTTTGAGATTGGAAAAGTTCTTTGATCTTCAAGATAAATTTAGATTTGTTCCTAATTGTAAAACCAATAGCTCTCAAATTGTGGAAATTAAGGCCAGCAATAGATTAATTTTACTCACAACAATTATCAATTGATCATGCAAAATTGCTCACAAAAGAGACTGAAAATGGAGCTGTAACACTAAACTGTATTATGTAAGTGTACAATAGCCAACCCTGTAATAACATAGGCTGCTGAATAAATAGAATACATCAGGAAATCGAATGCATGAGGAAGCATCCAAATCTAGCATAAAGCAGGCTTACCAAAAATAAGCAAATCCCCCATAGGTGTAAAAAGCTAATCCCAAATCTGTCATGGAGCTCACGAATTGGAAAGGGCGCATGGGAAAGCTAATGAGTGATGAAATGGAAGCTTATACATGCTTTTGCATGGAGAAAAGAGTGTAGGATGAAGAGGACAAAAAACTAGTTCACCTCACCTAGTCTCGCTTTCCTATGTGCCTTAAAACACTGAAAAAGCAGGCAATAAAGCAGAAAAAGCAGATAGGTGCCTAGGAGGCCAGGAATAAAGCAGATTTGATTCCTAAGGATTTCCCAAGCACTACATGAGTCAAATATTTCAAGTTTGACCTCTATGGATAGGAAAATAGCAACTTGCACAAGGTGGGACACATGAACTAGGCAAATAAGACAAAAATAAATGAATTAATGTCTAAGTGGGTAAACTATGGGTTGAATATTCTAACAACCCCCCTTAATCCTGACTTTATGAGTAATATATCAAAAATATAGGGCCTAGCAACAAGGCTTAGTCACCCTTTACATACTGCATGTCCAAATAAACAAGGAAAGAGGCAAAACCAACTTGGGAAAATCCTCCCTTAAACATGGACTGTAAAACAAAATTGTAGAATCTTGTCTCCACTCATTCTTTCACAGCATGATTAGAAATCCCCAGTAGTGATTTGAGATTGCTGAAGATCTTCTCACAAAATTATTTGGTGAAGATATCAACTACTTGTTCTGAAGATGAACAAAAGAGTAGGTGAATGGTGCCATCATGCACAAGTTCTCTGATGTAGTGCATATGGATCTCAATGTGTCTGGTTCTTTGCTTCTGAACTGGATCCTTGCATATTCGAATGGTACTCTGGTTATCACAGTAGATGGTAGTTGAGTACTCAGGTTCGAAACCACACTCTCCAAGTAAACCCTGCAACCATAAACATTGAGTTGCTGCATTAACAACTCCTCTGTACTCAGCTTCTGTAGATGAGAGTGCAATGGCACTCTGTTTCTTGCTTGACCAGCTGATTGGCCCTTCTGCAAGCATGAACACATAACCTGAAGTGGACTTTCTATATGTGCTATCACTTTCCCAATCACTGTCAGTAAATCCAATCAACTCAAGATCAAATTTTTCCTTATAGAAGATCCCATGTGTTCTTGTTCCCTGAACAAAGTTTAGGATCCTTTTGGCTGCTTTCCAATGGATCTCTTGAGGCTGATCCATGAATATAGAATCCACACTTACTGCATAACAAATATCAGGTCTAGTATGTGTCAAATACAAGAAACAACCAATCAATTGTCTATACAGTGTATTGTTTACCATCGGTGAAGAATCAACTTCTTCTAGCTTCACTCCTGAAAGGAAAGGAGTTTTGCTTGCTTTGCAATCCTTCATTTTGAATTTGTTCAGCAAGTCCAAGGCATATTTGGACTGGTGCACCTTGATTCCAGCTTTGGTTTTAGAGATCTCAAGCCCCAAAAATTGACTTAAGAGCCCCAAATCTGTCATGGAGAAGGCTTGGTTCATAGCTCCTTTTAAGGAAGCAATCTCAGCCTGTGAGCTTCCTGTAATGAGGAGGTCATCAACATATAACACAATGATCATTAATGAACCATTAAATAACTTCAAATAGACATTTGGATCTGATTTTCACTGAACAAAATTCAGTGATAGCAAGAAGCTATCAATCTTGGCATACCAAACCCTGGGGGCTTGCTTTAGCCCATACAATGACTTTCTCAACCTGCACACAAGAAAAGGGTTAGTAGAAAAACCTTGAGGCTGCTGCATATATATCTCCTCAGTGATATCTCCATTCAGGAAGGCACACTTTACATCCATGTGATGTACCTCCC
>LPNX011111035.1:53206-76585 GCA_001517045.1 Pseudotsuga menziesii
TTCTCCCATAATTCATTCGGTGATGTCAATCCATCGAGATGGAAAATGAGGTCTCTGGAAATACTCAGGCACAGGAGGCCATAAGCCTCATCCCTCATGTTGTGCCATTTGATCTTCTCTGCAGCTGCATTGGGCTCTGCTTTTGTTGCCATAGTCACCCTGTAGAGGCCTTTCGCTCTCAACAGTATCTCCATCTCTGCTTTCCATTCAAAGAAATTGAAGGGAGTCAAGATAGTTTTCTGTGATTGATCCATAGCTCTAGAAAATCTGTCCCAGCTGTCAGTAGAAGGCTCCCAGTCTTTGATGTCGAACTAGCAAAAAAAATTTTGAAGGAGAGAAAAAACTTACAATGGCTCTGATACCATGTGTAAATTAAGTCCAGCAATAGATTAATTTTACTCACAACAATTATCAATTGATCATGCAAAATTGCTCACAAAAGAGACTGAAAATGGAGCTGTAACACTAAACTGTATTATGTAAGTGTACAATAGCCAACCCTGTAATAACATAGGCTGATGAATAAATATAATACATTAGGAAATCGAATGCATGAGGAAGCATCCAAATCTAGCATAAAGCAGGCTTACCAAAAATAAGCAAATCCCCCATAGGTGTAAAAAGCTGATCCCAAATCTGTCATGGAGCTCACGAATTGGAAAGGGTGCATGAGCAAGCTAATGAGTGATGAAATGGCAGATCATACATGCTTTTGCATGGAGAAAAGAGTGGAGGATGAAGAGGACCAAAAACTAGTTCACCTCACCTAGTCTAGCTTTCCTATGTGCCTTAAAACATTGAAAAAGTAGGCAATAAAGCAGAAAAGGAAGATAGGTGCCTAGGAGGCCAGGAATAAAGTAGATTTGATTCCTAAGGCTTTCCCAAGTGCTACATGAGTCAAATATGGCAAGTTTGACCTCTATGGATAGGCAAATAGCAACTTGCACAAGGTGGGACACATGAACTAGGCAAATAAGACAAAAATAAATGAATTAATGTCTAAGTGGGTAAACTATGGGTTGATTATTCTAACACAAATGAAATATGAAACCATAAATTTAGGAATGAAACTGAATCCTCAAACTGTAAATCTAGGAATAGATTGCACTCCCGCAGAAAAAACAACATTCATAAAATTATTTAAAGATTTTAAGGATGTCTTTGCATGGAAATATGATGATTTTCAAACCTTCAATCCACAATTCATGCAACACATTATTCCAATAAAACAAGAGTCAAAACCTTTTCAACAAAAACTAAGGAAATATCATCCGTCATTAGAACGAACAATTAAGAAGGAACTAAATAAACTGCTGCTAGGATTATTTTTCCTATTCGACATACTCAGTGGGTAGCCAACTTAGTTCCATTTAGGAAGAAAAACAAAGATATTAGATTATGTGTCGACTTTAGAAATCTTAATAAGTCTTCGAAAAAGGATAATTACGCAGTTCCTCCCATGGAACAAATTCTTCAAAAAGTTTCTGGGTCTGAGATACTGTCATTTCTTGATGGTTTCTCAGGATACAACCAAATATTGTTTTCCCTAGACGATCAATTGAAAACAGCTTTTAGAACTCCATGGGTAACATACGCTTATAGAAATATTCCCTTTGGGTTAATCAATGTTGGGGAAAATTTTCAAAGAGCAATGGATGTTGCTTTTAGACGCTTTATTAATCATTCAGTAGTTGTCTATTTAGATGATGTTACTGTATATTCTAAATGTCGACATGATCATATTAATCATCTTAGAAAGGTATTTGAACGATGTAGAAAATTTAGAGTATCCTTCAATCCAAAGAAAACAATAATTGCTGTTTCAGAAGGTATTTTATTAGGTTGTGTGGTTTCAAAACAAAGGATCATGATTGATCCTGAACGAACCCAAGCTATTTCAAAAATAACTTAACCTTCTAGAAAGAAAGCAATGCAATAATTTCTTGGTAAAATAAATTTTGTCAGAAGATTCATCCCCAGTTTTTTTGAAATCATCCATCCTTTACAAAAAAATGATTAAGAAGGATGCTATTTTTAATTGGGGACAAACTGAAAAAAAATCATTTCAGAGAATTTTAGAAGCCATTTCAGAAGCTCCTAGTCTTTTGAGCCCAAATTTTAACAAAGATTTCATATTGTATATTTTCGCTTTTGACATATCATATGCAACAGTTTTAACTCAACTGAATCAACAAAATAATGAAGTGCCAATTTCTTTTATGAGTTCAAATTTTAAAGGTGCTGAACTTAATTACCATGAAGTTGATAAATACGATTTTGTTGTTTTCAAAGATGTCAAACACTTTCATCCATATTTATTGAAATCTAGAATGAAAGTGATAGTTCCTTATCCTTCAGTCAGAAATTTGCTAGTGCAAAAAGATTTAGATGAAAAAAGGGCACTATGGATGACAGCTCTTCAAGAGTATGACTTGGAGATTAAACTTTCAACGATAGTCAAAGGTCAAGGATTATGTAAAATTGTTGTTGAAGCAGCTCATCTACCTAATAACAATTCTGAGGCTGTCATTGATGAAGTTTTACTTACGAGGGAAATTTACTTCTATCCTCCACCATAGGATTCTTGGTATACAGATATAAGAACACTTTTGGAAACAGGAACTGCTCCTGATTACTTGGAACCAAGGAAAAGGAGAGCACTTAGATTGAAATCTACTCCTTATTTATTAATTGATAATATCCTTTTTAGGAGAAATTCAGATGGGATTTTGCTTCGATGCCTAGACAAATATGAAACATAAATGATTTTGAAAGAATTACATTTTGGTCCAGTAGGTGGTCATTTTGGTGGAGAAACTACAACACATAAGATTATTAGGGCTGGTTATTATTGGCCTACTTTATTTCGAGATTCTTATGCCTTTGTCAGGAAATGTCAGGAATGTCAACTTGCTGTAGGAAGAGTTAAGAAGCCTACTTTTCCTTTACAACCTGTTTCAGTAGAAAGACCTTTTCAACAATGGGGTATTGATATAGTAGGACCAATAAACCCTCCCTCTTCTATGCAACACAAGTACATAAGAACTACAACTGATTATTTTACCCATTGGGCAGAGGCTGCACCTTTAAGGGTTGTAAACACCAATCAGGCTATATTATTTTTAGAATATTTTATCATAATGAGATTTGGTGTTCCAGATTCCCTTGTCTTTGATAATGCTTCATATTTTTCATCAGTTGAGTTAAATCAATTTGCCTTAGAGAAGGGAATAAGGGTTAGGTATTCAGCTAACTATCATCCTCATGGAAATTGTTTAGTTGAATCAACAACCAAAAATTTGTTGAAAATTCTAAAAAGAACTATTTCAGCTCACCATCATGATTGGCATATAGAATTGTTTAATGCCCTTTGGGCAGACAGGGTAATTCCTAAAGCTGCAATAGGTAACTCACCTTTCTTCTTGGTTTATGGAACTGAGGCTATTTTGACACCAAATTTATTTTTACCTTCATTACAATTAGCTCAGTCTGTTCAAGATGAAGATTGTCCAGCAATGGAGAAAATGATTAACACTTTATTAAAACTTGAGGAAGAAAGAGATAGGTCAAAGCAACACTATACAAAACATCAACAAATTGTGAAGTCCTGGTTTGATCAATCCTAAAGTTCTAATCGAGAATTTCATGTGGGGGACTTAGTTTTAAAATGGGACAAAGTTCATGAGGAGAAAGGAGATCATACTAAGTTTCAAAAAATTTGGTTAGGTCCTTTTGTTATTGCTGAAAAGATAGGTCCAAGTACCTTTCGTTTGCAAACCCTAGAAGCTCAGTTCAAAACATTCCAAGTGAATGGACTGATCTTAAAAAAATATTTCTGCTGATTTTTCAGACACTAAAATTGTATATAATTATTTATATAAGCTTGTTTTATGTCTGTAAATAATTTCATTTAAAATTTTCATGTATATATTTTTATTATAAAATTGTCAATATTTTGTACAATCTTTTATCAAATAAGGATTATGATAAATTCATGATACTTATGTACATTTCAAACATCATTCTACTCTTGAAACTAATTTTTGTTTTTCTTAATCAAGTATTAATATATTGATCATTTGTATTAAGGATTATTGAATCTTTGTATATATGTTTTAAAATAATCAGTCACTAATTTACATATGTCAATTAAGAGGACAAGTGTAAATAAATAAGTCCTATGGTTTAAAACCAGTTTGTTCATTAGTTTAAAATTATGGTATTAGACTAAATCTTTTAATTGGTTCAGAATGATCAAAGTTTCTTAAGTCTATTAAGAACCTATCATTATTTGTAAATATTTGTAAGTGTTATTCAGATTATTCCTTACTCTTCTATTTTCTTCTAATAGTTGGGATAGCTGATTAATGTCTTTTTCAAAACTTGTACTTTGATTTTTTTTTATGGATCTCTACCATCAGTCATTTCTTTTAAATCTATTTACAGTCTGAAAACTTTTTAGAATCTGTTCCATTCAATAAAATGCTAAAATGAGAGACGGAAGGTCTTAGTAATAATCCGATCTGATCAAGATCATAAATATCATTTCCATGACATTATTAGGAAACTAATAATGGCTCTTGGTCGTAAGGTCATTAAGAGATAGGGGGTCTCATCACGAGCCAACTGATTCATTTTTTTGGTGATATTAGTGACTGATATTACCATTTGGTCACCATGCTAGGTAATGATCTCTTATTTTATAAAACGTAAAATTTCAAATTGAATAAAGTGAAACATAATTTTGATTGAAGAATAGGAGGTCTTATCATGAGACGACCTAATTATGATCATTAGTGATGTCTAGTATAACTTCATTTCTGATCATCAGGGTGATGGCTCTTGGTTAAAAGATCAAGAGACAAGAGGTCTCATCACGAGCTGACTTGCTCATTCTAGGCAGTTCTCGTGAATGATACTATCACATCGGGTTATCATGCCTAGATAGTAGTCTTCAGTCAGAGTAATTGTTTCAATTTTAATAATAATAATAAAAAAGAGAATAAATGAAAGAAAAATTATTATATTGATGGAACAGATTCTAGAATTTTTTCAAAGAAGTAGATTCCTATACTTTATACTGATGGTGCAAATTATCTTTACTATAAAGTACTTTGTTTTGATTAGGATATTACTAAGTTTATCTTTAACAAGATTTTTTAAAGAGATGGGATATTTCTGAATTATACTTGCGAATATAAATCAGAATAACGATTTTTACCTAGATAGAGAATTTTTTATTGTCTTTGAATAGGTTTTAAGATTTTGTTTATACTATCATTTGAAAATTGTATGAGAAAAGATAACTGGTTCGCCCAGGTCGTCGCCATTTGTTGGCAGGCAACAACCCTCTCATTTTTTCTATTTTGCTGAAAAAATGATCAGTTCTCTTCTATGATTTATTTTAAAGATTATATAAGAGTGCCTTCAGAATCTTCGATTCTGAAGGTACTCTCAATTTCAGAAGAATTAAGAGTCATATTAGGAATTTATGAAATACTTTCATAAATTTGATAAATTAGCAGTTGTTAATCTTGTAAATTTTATATATAATCAAATTTTGTCATTATTGATTCATTTGATTATATATTGATTCATGAGATTTAAGGTATAGTATGCTAATTAGTTCTTTGGATTAAAATGATAACACATTTTGAACATGTTAAAAATTTGGTTTTGACAAGGTATTTATTATCATAAGTTTTTGTAATTTTTATAATTAGGGTTGATTTATTAATTGGAATATTTTATATTAACCCTAAATTTATATTTTACATATAACCTGATCTTTTAATATCATGTCATTATTTTGTGAAAAGTGTACATATGTCTCACTAAATAGCTAGAGTTCATTCATATATATATATCATTTTGAAATTTTCATTGTAATATAATCATCATAATCGAATTTTGATTTAGTGTTAGTTTTTTATAAGCTTGTCATCCGATCATATTTTGTGTTTGGCCATAGGTAATTGGGATTTCATGAATTCATTTGAAACTATATTTTGTTATCCTTGAATCAATTACATGTATAAATATGGTTTTGAATGGTTTAATTATTATCTAGAGTTGATCATGCTACTTAGTTGTAATTACGAAACCCTAGGAGACATTATGGATCGTAATGACAACTTCACATCATTTGGTTTTTGAGCATAATTTCCTTCCACGTATAATCCTTGTTTGTTATCGTTTGACAGTTGTGTTTATGGTACAGGATACGAATGGTTGATTTGATAACATCTGTTTATAGGTATTTTAATGATAATGGCATTTTCGAATCACTACGTAAAGATTGAGATCGTATTGATATTTGGTTTTGGTTTTAATTTTATGACACCAATCAATTCAATTGACATTTGTTGGTTTAATGATGGAATCGTGTCATTGAAATTCAATTTCATAATGACTGATAGCCATTACCATTTATTGCTCCTGTACGAAGCTATTATTCTAGTCTGCATATTATCAATGCTTCATTTTTGTATCAAACCTTGCATTGAATTATTTTGAATGTCAAAGTTCAGTTAGAATTGGAAGTGTTAACATAATGATTTCTGAGAGTTCGGTTAGTCACGACTAGTTTATCCATTACTCATAGCACAAAACACTGGCATTTGTTCTCATTATTTCAAAATTTGGTTACCATGGCCAAATTTGGGGTTCTCGTTCTTGTCATGTATGAATCAATTAGGGATTTGACGGTTCACATAATGCCTTTCACTTGGATCCCTATTCCTTCAATCTTCACAACTTCATTCATTTCAAACCGAGACCAGAGTTGGAGTGATGAGAAAATGGCTCCTCTCAGCCGATTCAAGATTTCAGGGCCTGAATTGGTGGAAGCTGATGAGAAAGTCGCTGAATTGTTCAAAAAAATAGGATGGGGTTCATTTTTTAGATGTTTCAGTGGTCATAATACTGAAGTTACCAAACAATTTGCTATGAGGTTGAAGGAGAATGTAGCTCAAATTGGGGGGTTTAAATTTATAATTGATGAAGACAAAATTGCAGAAGCAAAGATTCCTCAGACCAGAGAAAGTTGGTTTAAAGGAGGAAAGGTTAATAAAAAAAGGTGCAGGTCATTACTTTTACCCTTACCCGCTAATGCAAAGCTAAAGGTTGGGTTTTCAGCTAAATTCTTAAAACTAGAATGGCGAGTGTCTTACGAAATTTTAGTCAGGTATGTTTCTTGTGACGACCATTTCTCTCATCTCCATTATTATCATCTGCGATTATTGTTGGATTTGAAAGGTTGTAAACTTAATATACCTTTCTACCTACTTGAAAGCTTGAGGAAAATGGCACACTCGGTGCAAAATACTATAAGCAATCCTGATAGGAGCTTGTTCCACCATGGTTTGATTAAAATTTTAATTCAGCATCAGTTATCCCTTAGTTGTAGATCCTGGGATGAATTATTGGCTAAAAACAAGCTAGGGTTGACACAGTATTCGCTTAATCCTCCTCCTAAAACTCACAGAAAGCGTAAAGCTCCATTAAAATCTGAAGTGGATGATGTTCATAAAGCTGAGCTAGGGGTTAGTAGGTTACAGGAAGAAAGTTCGTCTTTAGATACTCATATTAGTAATGAGGTTACAAATAATGTTGATCCATTAGATGCTGGAACTAATATGGACCCATCTCCATCTGTCAAACGTTTCAGCGCATCTACAAAGGTGGATAGTGAATCGATGAAGGATGTAAATTTTGACTATGTTACTCATGAATTACTCTCTGATTTGTGCACTCCTAAAAACCCTTGTGATGAAGATACAAGAAAACTTCAACAGTTAGCACATGTTTGTTGTGATAAAGGAGATTTTAAGTCAAAGGGTTCTGTGTATGTTGGTACACGAAGATTCACTCGAAGCATTACTACAGCCTCCATTCCTGTAACCATTCAGCGAAATACTCAGCCAATTGTTGTTCAACTTGAGGATGATGTTTCGTCTTTGATTCCTGAGACAACGCATATGAATGAACCTATTCCCATAGTGGAGAATCTTGAAAAATCGTTAGACAAAAACATTACTGATCCAAGTAAGTTTGAAGTAGCACCATCATTTATGGATGCTTGTGGGTCTGGCTTTGAACCATCATTTATGAGCATCCATTCACTGGTTCTGGATGTGAACAATCTTAATTCTTCTCAGTTTGATGATTCATTTCATGACCAGGATGAAGAAACCCTTCAACAGGTACTTGACCGAGTATATGAAACCTAAATTGCAGAATTAAAAGAATGTCTAGCAAATGCAGCCTTAAAAGATGAAGAAAATAAAACATTCAGGGTAGATTTACTAAACTCGATTAATAGATGGAAAGATATGAACTTGAAGAAGAATTGGTACAAGGAAGCCAAGAAGTCAATGATAAATACTAACCAGCACTTGCTTGAGCAAGTAAATTGACAGAAGCAAGTAAAAGATAAAGCTCAAAGCTAAACTTTCTGATGCAAGAAGAGTAATCAATTTACAAAACAAAACTTGATATATTTTATCTTTTAGTTATGCTAGTTTATTTCCCTTTTTTACAGGTAATAAATGTTTTAATGAGCACACCTGCAAAATCGTAGATTTTGCAAGCATGCTTGTAATTTGTTTTATTTTATTTCATTTTCTTTTAACATGATTTTAATAAGAATTTTATTTCGTATGATACAGGTGTACATGGTATCGTTATGCTATAAAGAATATAGGCTGTTTTTGTTCACAATTGGAATTCGTTGGTGCTTCTGGAAGGATTGGATACTCAAGATGGCCACCTTATAAGTCAGTTCATTTGAGCAGGAGATAATATAGGCTAGTCATTTAATTGACAGTTTTATTTCATAGTATAAATGTTTATGCCAGGTGTCTTTTTGAAGAGATTCGATGCAACTAAATAGGGATAGGATTCATGTTGTCTTTATTATAGCACTTATTAGAAATTGAAATGAGTGACTAGTTTGGTTATATAAACTAGTAAGTTCGATGTAAAGAGAGGTTGATGGAGTATCAAAGAAACATACTTATTTGAAATAACATTTCAGTTCTAGTTTAATCTCTTTGCTGGAGTTTTGTCTTCGGAGAAGGATTGTGACTAAAATTCTTAAACTGGTATCATTGTCTGGTACTATTTTTGAACAATTTATATATATTTCAATATATCACTTTCTCGTTATGTCTTGGTGCAATTATGCTTTGTTATGATTGTATTCATTATCTAAATTAGTACTATGTTTACACGATATTAATATTTAAATGAGAATATTACTGATTTGATTTATCAATATTTATATTATGAATTGGAATTTTAGTAATATTAATATTTCATGTTTATTTTGATTTCATTTGTGTTTTTACAATGTTTTCATAATAAATATTATCTTTTATTTAAATATTTGGTATTGATTATTAGTTATTAATTAATAGAACATTACAGAGAAATTAAAAATAGTTATCTGTTTTAATTTTATGTTGTGTGCATATTTAGTAGAGTGATCTAATGATGATGATTTAAATATTTTCATTTAAATCATTATTGTCTATCTCTTTGTTTACTTGAATTATTGATTGATAATTAATTTAGTTTACAAATTGCTCTCAGATGAGATAGTATAACTAGTTAATTTTAGTCTTAGTGTACAGTTTATTGTAAACTTTAGTTTATATTTAACAGTTGTTAAATAGGATTAGATTAATTATGTAAAATTTATAATAGTCTTTGAATTAGAATATTTGAAGAAAAATACTGAAAAAATTGAAGGCTTTCATTAAGAAAGCATTTTAGGATAACTTAGGTCTTAGAAAACTAATTCTAGGGTTTATTTAGATAGTAATAAGATTAAGATAAATTTTTACTGAATTTTAAATTCTCATTGAGAGAAAAAATCAGTTGGTAGCAGGATCATAACCTGCGAGGTTTTGCCATCTTAAACACATAGGGAGCTGCTCTAAGCAACTTGTGTGGGATTAATCTCCTTAGTTGGCCTAGGTTAGGAAATCAAGCCAACACGACCCCTGTGAGTTACAAAATACAATTCACAGGATTAATAAAACCACCACATAAAATGATACATAGTAATCATTTATAATCGCTACATAACCATGAAATGATCATAATAAAATCTCCAATATAACTTCATACACAGGAATCATTTTCATTTATAAATCATATCAAAATCTCTATACAGTCCAATGCAATTACAAAGGTGAACAGGAATCGAATCCTGTGGGAATCCAAGCCCCAACTCACATCCATATATAAAAATACAACTCGTTACATCAACCACGAATAGGGTTTGAACCCTGTGGGTATTTGTTTACATTAAATCACAGCCACGCTATGCATAGAGCGTATGTGGGATATATATTTTATTAACTTTGATAATTTTAATAACAAACATACACGCTAAAGCTAAGTTGTAAGACTCAAGCTCTGCCCCTACACTGTAACAACGACCTCGACCAAATTAAATAAACACACAGGGTAATAGATAAAAGCAATGGATCATTACATAAGAGGTCGTAAGATCGTCATTAAGCTATGCACATCCTTTACATAAGCCACGACTTATAAAATAAAATACACAGTATATATAAACAACAAACAAGCACTGTAAACGTTTCACCTACAGTAACAGAAGCCCTCCAAGGTGGCACCCATGTCTTATTTGTTTCCACATTACATTAAGTATTAACCATAAATTAAATCCAAACAGGCTACCATTTCGTAGCTTCCATGGCAAGCTCCTAAGCCATCTACGACATGGCCAAGCCATACATTGTCAAATATTACAACTAGGTTTTAAATAAAAGCATTTTATACACAGTCTATCAACGAAGGAGAATGCCTCATTCAACCCACAACAAAAATCAAATAAGTGCGACATAAATTCAACTCATACATAATAAATGTAATAAACATTTCCATTTCATAAACACAGTATATATTATGTACAAGAATTCCAATAACGAAAGTCAAGTATTATCCAGTCGTGCCAAGGGATCTGGAACCATTGCAAACAATGGTGCTGCCCATGCATAAGATCCCCAATTCCAAGTTATGAATTTCAAATAACATAATTTATACACAAAGCTTGTAAGGGCACTAAAATTTGCCCCATGACCAAAAGGACTCACAAAGTACAAAAAAAACCAAGTTTGTTAACACAGGTCTAAAGGCGCATCAAAACCCCACAGAGAAGCCCAAAACCAAACGAGCAAAGACTAAACGCAATCAGGCTAAGAGATAAAAAGTGTAGGATTTTGTGGCAGGCTTACCTTACACATTGGCACCCCCTACGAACCGATGATGAAGCTTTGAGACACGCTGCTCTTCACCAACGCTGGCACCTGCAAACCACCAAACAAAACAAGGATGAGAAGTATGGACTATCTATAAGAAATGAGATAAACATGAAATGTTGTCATGAAACAAACAATGCTTACCTTCACGAACTAGGGTGTCGTATTCATCTCCTATGCAGAGCCAAGCCCAAAACATCCAATAACCAAGTGAAATGACAAACCATCGTGAGAGCCAAACCCTATGTTAGGTCTGCCACGATCCCCAAGGAGCATTAATGGCACCATCCTGGTGTGCACTCCCAACTCAAAACCCACTCTTCCATAGTTGGTAAACATTTCATTATCGTTGGTTTCCATGCATACCTTAAACCCCATCGCATAAGATTCAAACCTTATATTATAAACTCACCACCCCAAGCTTGTTCACAAGGTATCATGTAGGGTATAGTATAATGACAGACCATTTAATATAATGCGCCAACCCAAAGTCCTTGCACCATGTGCAAAGTAGAACATAGGATATGTATCGTTAGACTTTAGGATTAATCCTTGATACTTTACATGTTCCCTAAGCTTAATGCTTAGTAACCATGGCATATGAAATATACCAAGGTATCATTGCTATGAATAAAATCCAAGTCTAACCTCTAGCCATGTTATAACCTGCCAACAAAAACAAGAGATACGTTAATACCTGTAATAAAATAAACATGAATTATAAATATATTGATTAGTAGAGATAACATAGATAAATTATCTAGGTTAAATAAATAATGGAAATTGAGTTTACCTTTCTAACAAGATGTGTCAGTAAAGGACCGTATTAACAAACAGTAGGTATGTTAATGATCACAATGTTTAGCGCTCTTTAAATCTCCATCGCTAAGTATAATCTGCATACGAAAACAAAAGAGGTTCCTTAGTTCGAAGAACTAAGTAAGCTTGCTAGTCAAGTGAACACTTTACCTCTCAGACCATCATGGGAGAACGAGTCCCACCACTCCACCCACTTTGTTTCCACAAACAGAGTTTAGTTAGAACCATATAAATAACGAGTAAGACTATGCAGAATGAAAAAAGAATATAACCAAGTACGGCATATAAACGACGATGTATAACTATAAGAATCGAAGTAGTAATCAGCATTGCGACACCTCAATTAAAACACAACAATAAGTATAACTGAAAGAACGATGATAGAACATAAGAACAACTTATGACCAATCAGTGGTACAACTAGTGTACGTTATATTCTGCAAGTTTAATAATGTTCCGTTTATGTAGTTTTTACTAGCCTATAAATTTTGTTCTTATTTTCAATTTTTGGGGACATTACAGATAATTTTAATTTTTCATGTTGCTTTCTTATCCAAAATTGTTGATTCAACATATAAATTCTCCTTCCAATCCCATAACTCACAATTTGGGGTTGTTTACAATTGGTTAGATGCTCGTAAGTTCCTCTTTCATGGAAAATCCTTCCTAGATTTGAGTATTAGGACATTTTGATTCTAGAATTAAGTTCAAAACCCAAAATGGATCTGTTTACCTCATAAATTATGCGTAGAATTGAGAAACATGTTGCTTGTTATCATTGTTCATCATTTTTTAGGGCTGCAACTTTCCCATAATGGATCCTCTTAGCTTGGCTATGGATGGAAGGACTCATTGGTCCACCAATATTATCTAGGTAATCATCAACTTGTTATCAAAATGATGTAACCTCCCTTTCCCAGAGTGTGAATAGTCATTATGAAGTCCAAAAAACCTCTTGAGGATGAAATCAAAGGTCATATCTAATTGTATATATATGTGATTCTCATCAATATACTAGGGTCTAGTATTCTGTAGTTATTTCTAGATCTTTGAAAAACCTTATTGGGATACATAAACTATGAGTTTTAAGATACACAAAATTAACTTTAAGAGAAAAACCACACAAAACTTTTGTATCTTGAGTGGTAGGAATAAAATTTGTCTCCCTTATGAGGCCACAAGAGTTCTAGTCACCTTATAATGAGTTTGGAATGAGCATAGGAGTTATTCTCTCTACTTTTTTTCCAATTGCTAAGAAATCACCACAAATGTCTTTAGATTTCAGCAAGTGCTTTGGAATTCAATCACCTTCTTTATCTTCCATTGAGAACAATTTTACAATTATAATTCATGTATCACCTTCAACCTCATCCACATTATAAATCCATTCTTTGTTTCTTTTCCTTTTGGAATTATGTCATTGTTGAAATTAAAAGTGAGACATGGGGATCAAAAGATACTCCACACATAGATCCTAATAATAAAGGTAGTGGGTGATTCTTTCCATCCACAATCTAACCTTATGCCCATTAAGAAGTGGTTTTAATGCCACATATAACTATAACCCTACACTACTATCAGAGGGAAATAATATGGACTAATGTTTATAATACCTAATAAAAGGGTTGGTAACTCATTAATAGAGCAGAGAATATAATTAAATTATCCTTCCTAATTAATGTTTATGGGAATGGAATGTGAAGTAAATGAAAAGGGAATACTTGTAAATGATTTGTAAAGGTCTTTACATTTCTCTAGTAGTCAGATTGCAAGGTAGATCTCCAATACCAAGATTGTGAACGAACCTACACACAATTATAAAAGAAATACCTTACTCATCATTTTGGTGGCATTCCATGTAATGAAAATATACTAGAAATTGAATTAATGAATTACTAGCGAGATGGAAAATCTACCTATCCAATTCTATAATGTGAAGTTTATTGTTGCAACAAATTATGCAAGAAGATATATCTAGGTTTATTGAAAAGTAAGTGTTTCATCAAATATGTGTACAATTTTATATTGTTTGTGACCTCCTCACTTGAGCCTAAGTTTATCCAACTTTAGTTGTCATTCAAACTCTCCCCAAACATCAAGGATAATGAACTTCAACAAATAGGGGGATCCAAATATGGCTCCAAGAAAACCTAAAGGTTATAAAACTTGTAGAAACTTCCTAATATTTCAAGAGCTATCCAAGTTGATCATATCCATCCTTGAACCTCTTATTTACAATAAGATAAGTTGGTCCATGCGGTTTAGGATCAAGATTAAGGACATACAAGTGTATTCCTTCCATTTATCCCGCTTAAAGTCTTGTACATTTGTNAAATATTGTTCATATTATGTCCAAAAATACTCAATGTTTTAAATTTAATTGTTCTTATCAAGCCAAAACAATGTCTAAGGTCATGGGTGACCCAAAAACATGTATACTAGATTCCCCCTAATGTGTGAGGGAAAAAGAGAATTTGAATCTTGGAATAGATTGTAAACAATTAAAAATAATTTGGAAGCACTATTGAGGGATTTCACTACGACCTAAGGTATTAAGTCGAAATTATTTCTGATATACAAATATGCACAGTATGAATAAATATATTATAGTTGAACATATGAGAAATTTTCTAGCCATCAACATTAATCAATATTATTTCCAAATGCGAGGTAGCCCACATATAATAATAATGATAATGGGTATTGGGATGATTACTACATTCCAATAAATGTGAATACATGTGTTAGTGTTCAACACTTGTTGAAATGTAATGTCTCAATTTCAACCCTTTTAAAAGGACAATGAACTTAATATTCTAAATGTTTAAATGTTTTGCACATGTATATTTATTATACCTTATTTACACCGTAAAGTAGACATGCTATGGTGATTTTGAATAATTCTACACATTGATATTTTTCCATTAATAAAAGAACCAAGATTGGTTGAGAATGAACACCTAAGGTGGCTATGATACCATGATATGGGAAAGTTAAGGGGGCTTAAGGGCATGTTTATGTGCATAGATATCTATGTTTATTTTTCCTACCAACCTTTCCATTGCATTAATATTCACTTTGTTGTAATGTTGGTATTGAACCTAGCCTACAGTTTAAGTGGAGATAATATAAGTGGATGTAACCAACTCCTAAATCTAGGAAACCAATTCTTTTCTAATAAAAACTTGTTCCCACTACATTATTTCATCTAGGAATACTTGGATTAAGGCCCTTTTTAAATCCTTCACTCATGTAAAAGGAGGAAAATTCAAATGGGGAAGAGAAAGTTGTTTTTTGAATGGTATACTAGATGAGAGAAAGATAGAGTTTTAGCAGTGGATGTTAATGAAAAAACCATCAAATATATTGTGAGTTTGGCTATTTACAAAGAAAAGAAGTATCACAAAAAGTTTTTACTATAGACATGGATACAATCTTTCTTAAAAAAATCATTCTAGATGGTAAAAACTATCTTTGATCTTGGATGTTGTATAAGTATGTAGAAATGATGTAGTATTTTTGAAATTCAAGATTTATATCAAGAAATCTAAATACAACATGTGTTCAACTTTTCTCAACATGAAATTCCTAGATGACATCAAATTTTTAATTGATGAATGCATCAATAAATTTTTTTGTTGCCCTCACAAATGGCCTCTTTATGTTGAACCTTGAATATGTTCATTATATAAATAACAACAAATTTGTACATGAGGCAATGTGTTTTCTAATATATCCTGCTATTTGGAAGAAAAATTTCCGTGTACCAATTCCTTGGAGGTTTGATGTTATTGATTATTAAACGTACAACATTGAGAGTAATTATCCAATCCAATCTTGTGCAACCAATATTGGGCCTCATGTGTTTAGGTAAAGAGACCGAGTTGGAATTAGTAACTTGGATTAGATCCATTATAGTGAACCTAAGGATGACTAAATTCTTGTGAGTAATATCAAGTCCTATATCCTCATATGACTGAGCTGGTGATGTTGTAAGGTTTTGTGATTAATATCAAGTCGACAAACTTGTGAGTAATATCAAGTCAGACTTGTGGGTAATATAAAGTCATGGTTCTCATAGAAGGTACCCGATGAGGTGGACCTCCATTTATAGAGGTGGAGTTGTGAGTAATATCGAGTCATTATTCTCATGTGGACATCCAATGATAATGGGTACCCATGGGGTGGACCTATAGTCATAGAGGTATATGCTTTTCATGTTGAATAATCAAATGTTATGTGATATATTACTAAACATTGTCATTCGATATGGATAAATCTATTAAGTATGTTATTGTAAATGTAACTTTGGAAGATATTATTATTATTATTATTCAATATGCACTTTTTTTATTCCTCCTTTCGGGGATGTTTTCCCTTCGATCAAAGATGTCATTAATGTAATTGGACATGTAAGAGTCGAGGTAAAACCTCTGTTGTAAGTTGGGGCAATAGTCCCTAAGAGAAATATTATAAAATGTGTTTTTGAGTCTTCCTAGGAGAAGTAAGCTCAGTGAGGCCAAGAAGTCGACTCTTTTGGGGTCTTAGGTGATGCACTTGAAGAATATACATAGGGAGGATCCCTCACTCATTTGTACATGAAACAATCATAAGCAAGTTTGCTCCAAGAGAGAGAAAGACAAGTTTGCTAGGGAAGACGAAGAAGAAGCTGGAAAATTCATCTTATCTTTGGGTTTTCTATATTTGTCTGACATTGTACTAAGTGATGAATCTATACAAAATAAGTTGTTGGGTTTTATTCCTTGTGGTTTCCCAGGATAAAAATATTTGTGTCTTTCTTTTGTGTTGTGCTTTTCTATATTTTAGTGATCCCAGTGCATTAGATTAAAGATATACCATATTTGAACTAACGTGAAAAATCTAACATGGTATCAGAGCCACCTTTAAATGAGGCACTGTGTAGCTATAGAAACTAGGGCTTCCAATTTCTATTAATTTTATCCACAAACTCTCTCGAAAAGAGAGCTAGGCTAACTTGGCTCAAGGAGGTGCATATTTTGGTGGAAAATTATTCTAATTTAAAGAAGTTTCAATTTTTTATTGCGGCACACTATGCAAAGGAACTATGGCATCAATTTTTTGGAGCTTCTCTCCACATAATTTGAAAAGGGACCCCACTACAAAACTCACCTCAAGGTGGCAGATCTTTCTATCCAGACAAAATTTCAAAATTCCAAGTTTAAAAAATTAGGGTTTCTTTATTGAACCCTAGGTTATTCAAGTGAAGGAACTGCTTGGGCATCTCAAATTGGTTAGATATTTTTCTTTCTTATTTCCATTTGAGGTTCTCATATCAATATTTTGAATCATACCAAACTGGAGGACAAACTTGAAGGAGATGGAAACTTCTGAGCATGGAAGTGTAGAATTTATCTTATCCTAGAAGATAATGACTTGGAAAAGTATGTAACTACGGAGGTCCCAGGACCAAAGGGAGAAGAGGACAATGATACTCACAAGAATAAATGATAAGATCCAAGAGGATCATTGTAGACTCAATCAAATATCATCTTATTACTCATCTCTCATCATTAAGGAATCCCAAACAGATGTTTGATGCTTTGATCAAACTATTCAAAGGGAAGAATATCAATTGGAAGATGACCTTGAGAAATCAACTCAAGAATATGAATATACAACACCCATAAACCATCCAGTATTAATTCACAAGATTTTTTCAAATAGACCAAAAACTAGAGTCCATTGAATAAAATGTTGAAGAAGGAGAGATCATGATGACCACCTTGAATGGTCTCCCAAGATCATGGGACTCATTCATTTAAGGGATATGCACTAGGAAGAAGCTAATCAAGTTCAATAGATTATGGGAGGAATTCACTCAAGAAGAAGGTCAAGAATTGTCAAGAGAAGAGAATATGGGAGCCAATGATGACCAATTCCTAGCTTATCATATTATGAAGAATCAAAGCAAGAGGAAGGATCAACCTCACCGAAGGCCTAATATATTATAGAAGAACTATAGATAAAAAAGGGACCATTCAAATTTTAGATGCTTCACATGTGATGAATAAGGCCACTTTTTAAAAGATTGTCCCATAAACAAAGGATCCACAAGGACAAACAAGAAGAGGAGGCATCATGCTCACACTGATAAAGATTATGAACCAACAAAAAAAATAACAAGAGAATATTATTTAAGTGATGGAGAATATTTTTTGATATTAGCTCTTAAAAGTACTGTCACCCATGGAAGCAATAATTGGCTTGTAGATAATGAAGCTTCCAAGCGCATGACATGGTACACATAATATTTTATCAGCCTATTAAAACATGAGTGACCTCACAAGGTGAAACTTGGAGATGACTAACATTATCCCATAAAAGGGAGTGGAGAATCCTCTTACAACTTGGATTCAGGCAAATCATTGAATATGAAGGATGTCCTCTATGTTCCAAGTTTGAAGGAAAATCTCCTTTTCATTTCATATTTTGATGCTAAAGGATTTTTTGTTTCATATTTGATGGTCAAGTACTCATGTGTTCAAGAGGTGAGACAATCGATGGTGCAACAATAGTTGGATATAAATATGGAGGCCTATACAAGTTGAAGGGAAAACTAGAACACGTCTTGGTTCATGACTCTATGGAACTAGGTGAACTATAGCACTAAAGTCTTGCACATGTACACTATAGAGCACTACTAATTGCAAGAAAATCAGTATCAGGTCTACCCAAGTTGCAATCAAAGCATTAAGGAATTTACAAGGGATGTGTGCAAGGGAAGAATATAAATAAACCATTTCCTAGGAGTAAAAGCAAGATAAAAGAAATTTTGGAGAAAACACACTTTGACGTTTGTGACCCCATGTCATTCAACTCCTTAAGTGGGTATGCATACTATGTTTCTTTTATATATGTTTATTCTCGTAAAACCTAGATTTATTTATTGAAAAGAAAAGATGAAGTTTTTAGGAAGTTCAAGGAATTCAAAGCATTTGTTATATTTTTAATGGTTGTGACAAGATATTAAATCATTTAACATCTTAACATCATAACCATATTCAATAGGATCACCGAAATATATACAAGCACAACAAAAAAGAGTCATACAGATTTTATCCTGGAAAATACCTCTCTTGGGAAAAACCAACAATTTATTCAATATAGATTCGTCACATAGTACAATGTCATACAAATATTGAAAAACCAAAATATAAGATGAATTATGCAACTTATTCTTCTTCTACACCAACGAATTTGTCTTTCTCTTCCTCGGAGTGAACTTGCTTGATCTTGCAATGTGTCCAAATGAGGAAGTGTGCCTACCTATTTATATTCTTCAGTTGGGTGATCACCTTTTGGTCCAAAAGGGCCGACTTTTGGACCTTACTGGGATGACTTCTCCTATGGAGAATCAAAAATGGATTTTATACTTATTCTCTTGTGGAATATTTCCCCGACTTACAATAGAGGTTTTACCTCAACTCTTATATGACCAATTACATTAATGATATCTCCGATCAGAGGGAAAAATCCCCAAAAGGAGGTACAATAAAAATATAACAAAGTATAATGATAATAGTATAAATAATACAATGAAGAATATCTTCCGAATTTACATTATTAACAACACTCCCTCTTAACAAGGAAGGTATTCTTATGACCCGGTCATCACCACAATTGGACACAATCTCTGGACATCATCATCATTGTTGGACCGTCCTCACTAGATCATCATCACCATTACAATTGCAACAAATTTCATCTCTTTGACCAATGAGAAGTGACATCTCTCAAATATTTACGTCCTAAAAATTTCTACAGAGCCATCCCTTTTTCATGTTGGATGTAAGCCTAGATCCCATATAGGACTTCATCATCATCTCTACGCGCAATCCATCAGGTAGGTACAACCTAGGTCCTCATTTTACATTTCCCAAGCAATAACTCGCATCTCCTACTTTCATCTCTTCATATCCAGATCATCTAATAATATCGTATTCCTACATTATGCCCCCAAGAAAAAATGTGTCTTCCATAATGTGGAGATCATCCCATGAGCATACATGACATCATCCAGATGGAGAGAAAATTAGGCACATATCCAATGTCCACTAGACAACCAACGTCTCCCACCTAGTGGGTATATCCTAGGAACATCTATGTTTCCATCCACTAGATACAACGTAGATGTATTGCGTCTCTCTCTCAGTTGTTAAATGTACAACATTAGGACTCATTCTCCATGAGAATTTTGTTGTATCAAGACTGAAACTTATGTTGTATTAAGTTCAAAAACCTTTCCATGAGACTTGTGTTGTATCAAGTCCGAAACTTATGATGTATTAAGTTCAACAACTTATGTTGTATTAAGTTAAGATCTTGTGTTGTATTGAGATAGGATGTTGAGTTTATTAGATATTCTTGTCCTATGATCTTATGTTGTATTAATATCAGGATCTTATGGTGCATTAAAATCAATACCTTGTGTTGTATCAAGGCCAGAGTCTTGTGTTGTATCAAGTCTGGCACTTATGTGGTATTAAGTTCAAAAGTCTTGCGTTGCATCAAGACCATTTGACTTGTCTTGTATCAATTCACGAGGATATACTATGTGATGTATGGATAGTCATGGTCACCGGGAGCTATAAGTATCCTTTAGGGATTAACTACCCCTATATTGATTTACTTTAGAATATTACTATATGAATCAGGGTAATACATAAGATCATAGGTTGGAAAAAATTCTTTAGATTATGATATGATAAATATGATTAATTAATTAAACACTCATGGACCATGCAAAATTAATTAAATGGTAAATGAGATGAGAACATAGATAGAGTAATGATTCAAATTTCCCATGTCATACCTCCAGTGAACTCGAATTGCATAGACATCCATTAAGTCTATGTTGTGTAAAACAAGTTTAAGTTAATTAAGGAATCTATTCCTTGATTGATTGAAAGTGGTTGTTGTGGATGAAACTGATTGTGAATCACTAAAGACATTCAATTTAAATTCTAACTAATTGTAAAGAAATTAGTTAATCAATTCACATCCAATTCAGTTCAGTTAGAGGCAATTAACACCAATGAATTAATGGAGGGCACATATCTTTAGTGTGGGAGATAATTACTGTTGATGTATTTGTAACTTCAGAATGTATTCACTTGTATATTTTATGTATTGTACCCCGATGTTTATTCTGGGAAGTATCTGTAACATAATTGAGTCATGTCATGCCTTGATGTTCCTATCGAGAGATTCAAGAATGTAAACAAGTCATGTAAAGTCATAGAGGGTAACCCTTCCTATTGATCAAGGTTAAAGTCCCCGCAGTTGTGGGGCCCTAGGGTTATTAGACTCTCCTAGAGAATTCATCCCTAGTGAGTTATTGTTAAGTTGGGAATTAGTATAAATAGAGAGTGAGCCTCTCTATTTATCACACATTCACTCACACTCAGTTGTAGCGCATATTTGAGAGAGAAGAAGTTGTTGGGACAAGAGAGAAAGAGACTACTGTTGTCGGGATATCATCTTACTGTTTTATGGTTTTACTTTTGGTGCTTATTCTATCTTTGAGGAAGTTGCAGGGTATTCTTCTTTATGGTTTCCCCAAGGAAAATATTTGTGTCTATTGTCTCTTGTGTTTGATTGTTGTGCTTGTTTTTCTCTTACTTAAAGATTCCAAGTTAATGCTAGCTTGAATGATAAAAATCTAACATGGTTTCAGAGCTAACCTGAGAAGAAGACACTATGCAGCTGCAGAAACTAGGGCTTCCTACTTTTTGGATCTCTCTCCACATATTTTCAGCAAAATAAGGTTGGGTTGACTCTCCTCTCTAGGGCACATCTTTCTGTCAAAGCAGAATCTGATTCTGAGTATTTTTAGTTTTTGACTCGACACTACTGCTGGAAAATAGGGATTTCCATAGAAGTGGATTTTTTTAGTGATCCCAGGCCTGGATTGATCTCCTCCTCAAAATCAAAGTTTAGAGATGAATATCAAAGTTTTTGGTTGGGAAGAACTCCGGGAAAGTCAAACCCTAATCTGCTCCTGAACCAGCTCTGCAGAAATTCAGCTCCAGATCCAGTTTCGACATCTTAACCTAGTAAGATATAAATCTTTTATATTTCCATTTGAGGGTCTCAGTTAAGATGTCTCACAATACCAATCTTGATGAAAATATTGAGGGAGATGATAACTTTCGATCCTGGAAGTATAGGATCTCCTTGGTCCTGGAAGAAAATGAGTTGGACTCTTACATCAATGAAGAGGTTCCAGTTCCAGAGGGAGATGAGGTTAAGGCCTTACACAAGAAGAAATTGGTCATGGCTAAGAGGATTATTGCTGATGCAATCAAGGATCACCTCATACCACACGTTTCCTCCCTAAAGACACCTAAAGCTATGTTTGATGCCCTGACCAAATTGTTTGAAGGGAAGAACATAAATCGAAATATGACTTTGAGAAACCAGTTGAAGAATGTAAAGATACAGAATGTGGAAACAATCCATTATTACTTTACAAGAGTCTCTCAGATCAAGGAACAACTTGAATTACTATATGAAGAAGTGGATAATGCAGAAATTGTGATGACCACCTTGAATGGCCTCCCTAGATCATGGGACTCCTTTATTCAAGGGATCTATGCCAGAAAGAAGCTAGTTAAATTCAGTAGAATGTGGGAGGAATGCTCACAAGAAGAAGCTCGGATAGTAGCTCGAGAAGAAAAGATGGGAAGTGAAGATCAAGCTCTTACAATACACTCCAAGAAAAGTAGAAGAAACTCTCATCACCCCAAAGGTAAGCACTTCCACTAGAAAGATAACACTAGAAGAGATTTATCTAAATTCAGATGCTATACATGTGATGAAAGAGGACACTTTGCCAAATATTGTCCTAGAAACAAAAATAGCTCTCACAAGAAGAAGGGAAACAAGAGAAGACATCATGCTCATGCCACAGAAGATGATGAGCCTTCCACAAAGAGAATCAAACAAGAAAGTGATGATTCTTCAAGTGATGAAGAATATGTTTTGATTTCTGCTCTCATGGGAAACATCACACATGGAAGCAATGATTGGCTTATATACAGTGGGGCTTCCAAACATATTATAGGATTCAAAGGATATTTTGTGAAACTATCAGAACATGAATCACCCCATAAGGAGAAACTTGGGGATGACTACCAGTATCCAATAAAAGGTAGTGGGGAATCCTCCTATAAGCTAGACTCTGGAAAGTCTATGAAGATGAAGGATGTCTTGTTTGTACCAG
>LPNX011111035.1:78394-90650 GCA_001517045.1 Pseudotsuga menziesii
ATCATGTGTGTAAATTGAAGAAAGCCCTGTATGGTTTGAAACAGACACCCAAGACATGGTATAGTAGAATGGATAGCTTGCTATTCAGTTTGGGCTTTACCAAGAGTAAAGCAAATTCCAACCTTTACTATAAGGTTGAAGAAGGGAACCCAATGATACTCCTGTTGTATGTAGATGATATGTTTGTAACAGGTATGGATGGGTTGATTGCTGATACAAAGAGGAAGCTTGCTGCCGAGTTTGAAATGAAGGACTTGGGTATGATGCACTATTTTCTAGGCATGGAGGTGTGGCAGAATGCAGATGGAATTTCCCTGGGATAAGGGAAGTATGCGGTAGAGAGCCTGAAGAGATTCGGGATGATGGATTGAAAGGCCATGACCACACCTATGGCATTGAACTTGAAGCTATTGAGTGATGCTTCATCAGAAGCGGTTGATGCTACGATGTATCATCAGATGATTGGGTCCTTGATGTACCTAATGAATACAAGACCAGATATTTACTTTGCTGTGAACGCATTGAGCCGGTTCCTGACAGATCATAGACATGTTCACTTGATTGCTGCAAAGCATATTCTGAGGTACCTGAAAGGTACAGTTGATTATGGGCTCAAGTATGAGGTGAATCAGAAGATTAACCTGGAAGGTTATGTTGATTTATATTGGGCAGGTAGTGCCATCGATAGAAAGAGCACTTTAGGGTGCTGCTTCAGTATGGGATCAACTGTGATCTCTTGGTTTAGCAAGAAACAGTCTTGCATAGCATTGAGTACAACTGAAGCAGAGTATGTCACAGCTTGTTCAACTAGTTGTGAGGCAGTATGGCTGAGGAAGCTACTGTCTAATTTATTTGATCTCCAGTTGGATGCTACTTGTATATATTATGACAACCAGAGTTGTGTGAAGTTGTCTAAGAACCTAGTGTTCCAGGACAAGTTGAAGAATATCGAGATCAAATATCACTATATCAAGGATATGGTGCAGAGAGGAGCAGTGAAGCTCCAGTATATTGCCTCAGATGAATAGATAGCTGATGTGTTGACCAAGCCATTGGCTAGAGTGAAGTTTGAGTACTTCAAGGAGAAGCTTGGTGTTCTTTAGATCGAGGTTCCCTCTAAGGGGAGGTGATGAGTCTAAGAGCCATTCTGATGTGACTGTGGGATGTGTTCCCACATGATCATATGTAAGTGCAGAGCCATTCTGATGTGACAGTGGGATGTGTTCCCACATGATCAGATGTAAGTGTAGAGCCATTCTAATGTGACTATGGGATGTGTTCCCACATGATCATATGTAAGTGCAGAGCCATTCTGATGTGATAGTGGGATGTGTTCCCACATGATCATATGTAAGTGCAGAGCCATTCTGATGTGACTTTGGGATATGTTCCCACATGATCATATGTAAGTGCAGAGCCATTCTAATGTGACTTTGGGATGTGTTCCCATATGATCATATATAAGTGTTGAGCCCTTCTAGCATGGATGCGAGATGTGTTCCCCACATGGCTGGATATAAGTGCTGAGCCCTTCTAGCATGGATGCAAGATGTGTTCCCCACATGGTTGGATATAAGTGCTGAGCCTTTCTGACATGGTTCTTGGATGTGTTCCTCCCATGGTCAGATATAAGTGCTGAGCCTTTCTGACATGGTTCTTGGATGTGTTCCTCCCATGGTCAGGTATAAGTGCTGAGCCTTTTTGATATGGTTCTTGGATGTGTTCCTCCCATGGTTAGATGTGAGTGCTGAGCCTTTCCGACATGTTTCTTGGATGTGATCCTCCCATGATCAGATGTGAGTGCTGGGCATTTTTGACATGGTTCTTGGATGTGTTCCTCCCATGGTTAGATGTGAGTGCTGAGCGTGCCTTTCTGACATGGTTGCTGGATGTTTTCCTCCCATGGTCAGATGTAAGTTCTAGGTGGGCCATTCTGACTTAGGGTTAAAAATAAGCACTAAAGAATACCTACATGGAGGCTAGGCCTACAACCAACATGAAAAAGGGTTGGCTCTACAGAACTTCCTATGACGAGAAGAATTGAGAGATAGCACCAGTGATGATCTAGATCGAGTGATGATCCAGATCCAGTGATGATGATCCAGATCCAATGATGATGATCCAGCAGTGATGATATAGATCGAGTGATGATCCAGATCCAATGATGATGATCTAGCAGTGATGATCCAGATCGAGTGATTATCCAAATCCAGTGATGATGACCCAGTGATGATCTAGACCGAGTGACGATCCAGATCCAGTGATGATCTAGATCCAGTAATGAAGATGAATTGAAGATAAAGAGAACTTGATGATGATCCATATGATACAGAGAAGAAGACCTGTGCTGATAAATTGTGTCGAGAGAGTAACTTCCTAGTTAAGAGGGAGTGTTGATGTATTTGTAACTTCAGAATGTATTCACTTGTATATTTTATGTATTATACCCCGATGTTTATTTTAGGAAGTATTTGTAATGTAATTGAGTCATTTCATGCCCCGATGTTCCTATCGGGAGATTCAATAATGTAAACAAGTCATGTAAAGTCATAGAGGGTAACCCTTCATATTGATCAAGGGTTAAAGTCCCCGTAGTTGTGGGTCCTTAGGGTTATTAGACTCTCCTAGAGAAGTCATCCCTAGTGAGTTATTGTCAAGTCGAGAATTAGTATAAATAGTGAGTGAGCCTCTCTATTTATCACAAATTCACTCACACTTAGTTGTAGCGCATAACTGAGAGAGAAGAAGTTGTTGGGACAAGAGAGAGAGAGACTACTGATGTCAAGAGATCATCTTACTGTTTTGGGGTTTTACTTTTGGTGTTGATTCTATCTCTGAGGAAGTTGCGGGGTTTTCTCCTTTATGGTTTCCCTGAGGAAAATATTTGTGTCTATTGTCTCTTGTGTTTGATTGATGTGCTTGTTGTTCTCTCAGTTAAACATCCTAAGTTAATGCTATCTTCAATGATAAAAATCTAACAATTACGAGGTGACAGCTTGGAACCAAGTCAAGGAAGGAACAATAGGTAACGCGTGGATAGTGCAAACAGTGTTCACAGTAACCAAATTCATGCAACCATTCGAACCTCTCATTGTATGACTGAATAATCTTGTTATTAGAGTGTTATGCACTTGGAAAGACTATGACAATATTCTAAATTATCTCTATTCTCTATTGCTACTTACATATATATTATCAAGAAATATGCAAGCATTGTAAAATCAATATTTTCCCTTATCTATCATACTCAAAGGATTGGTTGCTGGGTTTTTCATCCTCCATATTTGGGGGGTTTTCCCAGGGTACATCATGTGTCTTATGGATTGAATAATTTGTGTGTTTGAATTGTCTTATGAGATTTAATTGCACTGGATTTATTTGTCAAAATATTTAAAGTTCAAGTATCTTCATATTTGCTCAAACATTAACATGGTATCCGAGAAAGGGAATGCAAGAGCTTAGTTTTGTGCAAACATTCTAAACCTACATGGGATCTTAAAGCATTGAGCAAGATATTGAAGAAATGGCATCAATCTTCGTCCGAATGAAAGACCGACTTGGAGGCATAACAAGCACAACAATATTAAACAAATGGAAGGTGAGAGTGATCAATATTCTTGACGAACATGATCTTGATTCCTTTGTGACCACCTTGATCGAAGAGCCTACTAAAAATACAGGAAGAACCAATTACAAGAAGAATCAAGAAAATGCAAAGAGGATCGTATATGAATCCGTGAAGGACAACCTGACTTCGGTGATAACACCATTGAAGACAATAAAGGAGTGTTTTGACACACTCATGAATATTTATGAGAACAAGGCACCTACTCAAAATAGGGATTTGAATAAAAAATTGCACAACATGAATATGGAAAGAGATGAAACCATGGAATTCCTCACAAATATTTCACAAGTGAATGATCAACTTGTAAGCATCAGTGTGGAGACGGATGAGGATGATCTTCTTCAAACTGCAATGGATGGGATCCCTGCCTCATGGGATGCCTTTCTTGCTACGGTAAACGGAATAGAAGAGAAACACAACTTCGAAATACTTTGGCATGATTGCATTCGAGAAGAAGGGTGCATCCAGAACAAAGTGGTGCACACTAAGCAAGAGAATCTATCTCTCACGGCTAGAACCAAGAAAGGGAGGAAGCCATTCACTCCTAAGAAGTCTCTTCACGCAAAGAATAAAGAGATCAATAAATGTTTTGACAAATAAAATACTCTATGTTTTTATTGTCAACAACTGGCACACTACATACGAGATTGTCATGTGAATAAAAGAAAAGAAGGAAGATTTCATGCTTCCACCGCCATAATAGAAAATTCAAAAGAATACGCACCCAAAGAGAAAGAGACAAGGAGGGAGTATTACCTTGTCTATATTTTGTATGGATATCTCATCACATGAGAAGATACATGGTTGATTAACAATGGTTCTTCAATGCACATGTCAGGATACAAGGGAACAATATCCAACCTAAAAGACAAATAGTTTGCATGCATGGTAGAATCGGGAGACAAGTCCACATACTCAATCCAATGAGTTGGACCCACATCCTTTTGACTAAGTTTGGGATACACACTACATGTGGAGGATATTCTTTATGTCACTAGATTGAAGAAGAATCTACTCTCTGTTTCTATCCTTGAAGATAAAGTCTTATGAGTCATTTTCATGGATAATCAAGCATACTTGTGGCCGAAGAACCAAAACATTGATACAACTATTGTCATTGCGGTTAGAGAAGGAGGAGTTTACAAGTTCCCAAGAAAGTATACTACAAACATGAAACATCATACTATCAACCCATGCGATATGTGGCATAGGATACTTGGACACCTCCACTTCATATCACTCCCTAGCTTGTAGGGAATGGTGAAATGTATGCCTAGTTTTAATTATGTACATGATACTGTTTGTCGAGGTTGTGCTAAATTTAGGAAAGAATGTTAAAAGGAAGTTTCCTAGAATCCATACTAGATCTAAAGGAATCTTCGATTTAGTATAGTAAGATGTATGTGGACCCATGTCTTCCCCATCCCTCAGTGGGAATCTCTACTATGTTTTATTCATTGATGATTTGTCTTGTAAGGCCCGGATTTACTTCATGGAAGCCAAAAGTGAAACCTTTAGTAAATTCCAAGAATATAAATCCTTAGTTGAGAATCATACAAGTAGGCATATCTATGCCCTAAGGTATGGTAATGGAAGGGAATTAAAATCCAATTCTTTTAATGAATTTTGTAGTGATGCAGGGATATGTAGACAATTAACAGTTCCTTACAACCCACAACAAAATTGGGTTGCAAAGAGAAATAATAGAACTGTTTGTGAGGTTGCAAAATCTATGTTACATGATTAGGATCTATCTGCTTATTTGTGGGAAGAATCTACTAGTACAATAGTGTACATACAAAAAAAAGTTTGCATGCAGTTCTAGTCTTACATGTACTATTTATAATCACATACCAAAAGAAAAGAGAACCAAGATGGAACATTATGGAAATAAGGGGAATTTTGTTGGCTATAGTGAGACCTCCAAGGAATTCAGAATATATGTACCTACTAAGAGACATGTTTAGGTTAGTTGGGATGTGACTTTCCATGAGGAGGAAGCCTTCAAGCAGTCAAAAGAGCTTGAATGTGATCAATAGATAGAGGAGGCCAAGGATTCTATATAGAGGATCATGATGACGATTCTTCCCCTTTCGATTTTCAAAGGGATAATCCAATAGATCATGTAGAGCTACTTGTGATTGATGAGCCAGTTGAACTGGTTGATGAGCCTCCTTTAAAGAGGAGGTTAGCATGGTGTCGCGACGTATTGATATATGCTGAGAAGCATGGAGCGCTAGTAGGCACTTCTACAGAGCGCAAGTAGCCTGATAGGTATTCAATGTCACATCCCCTCCACTCTATAACACGCAGAGGATGCGAACAACACAATGATCTACTATATCAGACCAACAATATAGCCCCATAAACATATAAAATAAAATGCATTGAAGTAAATGCATACACATGCAGATGTATCATTCATTAAACAACAGAAGAAAATACATTTATTCGTATTCAAGCATTCAACATGTTCATGATAATTTACAAAAAAAATACAGTTGCAGAGTTAAATACAAGAAACACTTATCTTGAGAAGAAGCTTCCCTGCAACTAGCTATGTCACTGCAATGTTCCACCCAACCATAGGACAGTTTGCTCATCAATCTATCAACATCACTACCACCCCCGACCTGGGCATGATTTCCATAAGGAACTAGGGAACAACAGGTCAACCAGTCTAACTCAAGGATGCACTCCTCGGCCAAATACAAGTTCTTGGTATGGACGAAAACATTCTATAAGAAAAAATGAAAAGGAAACAAGGGAAAAAAAACCCTTGATAGAAAATTCGATTTGAGAGACGTTTGTGGGCTTCACATGGGAAAAAACGGCCTCTACAAACCCCCAATTCGTGGATCTATCTTCCCAATCACTGAACATAACCAAAAATCGGGTTCCATCTTAGGGAGAAATGAGGGAAACACATAATTTCATGAGGGAAACACACAACAATCTCCAGCTGTGTGAGGAAAGGGAAAACAACCTCTAAAAACCCCAAAATCGTGGTTCTCCTCTTCCCATTCACTGAACAATACCAAAAATGGATTTTTCTAGTCGTGGAATGAGGAATAAACAAAAAAACATCCAAGAGAGAGACAAAACACTAAAAATTTCCCCAAAAAGACTTCCCAACCATCGGAAAAAGAAGGAAATTGTTGCCTCTATGAGGAAAACACCCAGGAGCTCCCAAAAACGCGTGAGGAAGAGAAGGACATGAATGCATCATGGGTTGGGAAGATATTTTGTGGGAATTTACTTACCCCATAAGCGAAACACGTTTTTCCAAAATGGTTGGTCTTCCCAATTCAAATTTGACCTCCATACCTTTCCCATCCCAAGGAAATAACTTCCTCAACCAATTTCTGGTAGAAATAAATGATTGGCACAAAAAGAAAAAAAGGGTAGTTGATAGTTTTATGGGTTCTCCCTTTCAAATTTTGCTTTACCCTATTGGATCAAGGGTTTGAATATTCCCCCTTCCCTATTCCTTGTGAAATCATGCCCCACCTCTTTCACGTTGCGGCGCATAGCTAGTTGTGGTATTTTTATTAATTTTTGTTTTTACATGATGTCTCAAAATATATTGTGCGTAGCTAGCACATAAACCATCGACACAAAAAATGATAAATCGATGGTTGGGCCTTTGCCTTGAGCTCCACACCATGATCAAATAAAAATATTTACATCATGTGCAATTCAATACCATGGGGTCGAAACCAGGGCACATATTCCCCTCCCCATTGGGGTCAAAACAGGGGTGTTACATTCCCCTCTCCCCTCAACAATAGTGTCCTCAGTGCTATACACAAATTTAAAAAAATGATACACTGGAACTACCCTCAGTGCTCTACAAAATTGAAACAAAAACTGGGTGTGCCAATTGCATGGCATCCTCTACCTCCCATGTAGCGGTGTCAGGATTGTGGTGCTTCCTCTGTGCCTTTACCCATCCAATGAAACGATACAAAACTCCTTCTTGGTTCCACCTTGTGGTTGTCTTGCATATGAAATCCTCCAATTTCTTGATTGCATGCATCAATACACACCACAAGACTCTTTTTCTAGGTCTTGGAGAATCCTTCTTCTCAGCTTGGAACATTTCCAATGTCTTTGGAAACCAGTAATACCTATGCTAAATCCCCAATCAATGAGTCAATTCCCATGTTAGTATTCACAAGATTTTCCAAAATCATAGATGAATAACATGCACATGTATATTGACATAATATCAACAAGAAGTTTCCAAATGAACCAATTAATTATCTGCAGAAGTATCTTCTTTTGGTTCCACAGGAGTCCTATTGGGATTTATACAACCATGGAACCCACAACCTTGCCCCACCCCACACCTGGGTGTGCATTAAAAGGTATCCCGGTTTCTGTAAACCTAGGATCACCTGAAAATACCTCTCAACCGAGGTCTGACAGCTCTGTTTTTTAGCCTAACACCTCCTCTAGGTGCTCACCAAGCTCAGGTGCTTTCTTTTCGGACACCATGATGAAATAACTTACATGTCATATTCACTCCTATATTATGCAATCTGTAACAATATTTTCAAAACCATGACTGCATCATATTCTCATGTATATTTACAGAAAATCAACAACAACAAAATTTTGATAAGTAAAACAAATACTTATTTGTATAGCATCTCTCAACTGAGATCCGGTGAGCCCTACTTTAGAGCCTAACACCTCCTTCGGTGCTCAATGGAAGCTCTAGCTTAAGGGCCTAGCACCTCTTACAGTGCTCACCAATTCTCAGGCGCTTCCTTTCCAGGCACCATAATAGATTAATTCACATGTCAAATTCATTTTCGCAGGATTCATTCTTAACAATATGTTCGAAATCTTAGCTGAATCATTATGCACATGTGTAATTATAGAAAATCAACCAGGATTTTCCAAGTAATCCAATACTGATCTGTGTATCATCTCTCAACTGAGATTTGGTAGCCTCTCTTTGTTGATGAAATTGTAACTTCAGAATGTATTCATCTGTATATCTTATGTATTGTACCCAGATGTTTATTCTGAGATGTGTCTGTAATGTACTTGAGTCATGTCATGCCCCGATGTTCCTATTGGAAGGTTCTATAATGTAAACAGGTCATGTCAAGTCATTGTGGGTAACCCTCCTATTGGTCAAGGGTTAAATTCCCTGAATTTGTGGGGCCCTAGGGTTATTAGAATATCCTAGAGAAGTCAACCCTAGGTGAGTCATTGTAAGTTAGGGCAATAGTACCCACCATTGTGTTAAGGATAACCCTGCTTGTTGTTCGGAGGAGGCAAAGTCCCCACAAGTTGTGGGGCACTAGGGTTATTAGACACTCCTAGAGATGTCGGATCTAGTAAGTAATTGTTAAGTGAGGCCGACATGTTGGAGTGGGTTTCAAGTGAACGAAATAATATAAATAGAGAGTGAGCCTCTCTATTTATCACACACACACTCACTCATTGGGGTGCATGAGTGAGAGGAGAAGTTGTCGGGACAAGAGAGAGACTACTGCTATCGGGAGACCATATTTTTGTTTTTGGGTTAAAATTTTGGTGCTGATTCTATCTCTGAGGAATTTTTAGGGTTTACTCCTTTATGGTTTCCCTGAGGAAAATTCTTTGTGTCTCTTGTCTCTTTTGTTTTATTGTTGTGCATATTATTCTCTCAATTAAAGATCCTAAGATCATAATGCTAGCTTGAATGATAAAAATATAACATGGTATCAGAGCTAACCTGAGAAGAAGACATTGTGCAGCTATAGAAGATAGGGATTCTTACTTTTTGGGTCTCTCTCC
This sequence comes from Pseudotsuga menziesii, assembly GCA_001517045.1. Taxonomy (NCBI): domain Eukaryota; kingdom Viridiplantae; phylum Streptophyta; class Pinopsida; order Pinales; family Pinaceae; genus Pseudotsuga; species Pseudotsuga menziesii. The sequence continues at coordinate 87,819 of LPNX011111035.1, forward strand.
ACAATCCATCATCAAAATTATGCTAGGCTGACTCTTCATTGAATGGTGCGTCTTTCTGTCGAAGCAGAATTCGATTCCGAGCATTTTCAGTTTTCGGTGCGGGAAATTAGGGATTTCTACAGAAGAGGATATTTTGAGTGAGCCCGGAATAGGATCACTCTCCTCATCAAAATCGAATTTTAGAGACCTGGATCAATATTTTGGTTGGGTGAAACTCTAGGAAAGTCAAACCCTAGTTTGACCCCGAGCTGGAAAAACCCTAAAATACTAAAACTGATAAGTTTCGGTAGATTCACTATATATCGATATTGGAAAAGGATCAGGAGCTGAAAATTGTAGAGGTCGAAGATAAAATCAGGATGTACAATGTATCCAACATTCAGCCTCAGATTCACTATATTATGGGAGATATGATCCCTCCAAGTTAGGCTTCCAGCCTCTTCCATAATTCATCCCTAAACAGGACACCTCGGGATAATTACTATATCTTGGGATACAAAGGTCCAAATTAAATTTATGAAGATTTTATAGAAAGGGAACGGAATTTAATTTCTGTTTTATGAGTTTTAGACCCAGAAGATGAGACAGTTGCATGTGGAAGTCCGTACAACTTCCCTGTTCTGAACAGTCCTGTAACAGGTCACCTTGGGAAAATGATCCTAAATCCCAATTGGTGAAACTAGTTCTGATGAAACTTGTGGTGTTGGAACAGGGACATGTGAGGTTACTATATTTAGAATTTTTAGACATAGAGGATCATTAATTTCAGAGATACCATAGAAATAGTATCAGGCATTTCTGCAAAAGAAATTGGAAAACTAGGGCTTCCTGTTCCGGGAGCTTCCCTCCACTGTTTTCAGAAAAGGAGTACATTGGACAACTCAACTTGAAGATATCTATCTATCTATACAATCAAATCTGAAAGATTCCAATTTTTTAAAATTAGGGTTTCTCTAACAAACCCTAGATTAGCCAGCTCCAGAACCAGGACGGACACCTCAAATCGGTAAGATCTAATCTTTTGCTATTTTAATTTGAGGTTCTCATTTCAAAGTGATCTATCACATCAGCTTGATGATGAGCTTGGTGAAGTTGACAACTTCCAAGCATGGAAGTATATGATCTCTCTGAAGAAAATGAATTGGACACCTACATGAGTAGAGAGGTTCCAGTTCCAGAGGGAGATGAGGCTAAAAGCCTTACACAAGAAGAACTCAGTCAAGACCAAGAAGACCATTGTTGATTCAATCATGGATCAACTTGTACCACAAGTGTCTTCCCTAAATAAATCGAAAGAGATGTTTGATTCCTTGACCAAGCTATTTGAAGGGAAGAACATAAATTAGAATATGACCTTAATAAACCAGTTGAAGAGTGTGGAGATCCAGAATGTAGAGACCATACAATCATACTTTACAAGAGTCTCTCAGATCAAAGAACAACTTGAAGCGGTAGAATAAGAAGTGGAGAATGCAGAAGTGGTGATAGCCACCTTGAATGTCCTCCCAAGATCATGGGATTCATTCATACGAGGAATGTGTGCCAGAAGGAAGTGATTAATTTTAGTAGACTCTGGGAAGAGCACACACAAGAAGAAGAAGCTCGACTCATAATAAAAGAAGATCCCTCAACCAATGAGGAATATGAAGATCTCAACTCTTGAAGAACCTCTTATCCATCTTAGCATTTGGATAAGAAATAATGCTATTATGAATGTAGAAGACGATGAAGCTGAAGGATCAAGAAGGAGTCTACCCATGAAACAAATAAAGATAAGTATTCAATTGTCATTTCATGATATTGTTTTGTTATGCATTTGTTTATATTCAGTTAATGTATTATGCATGATAGAATGTTTGCATTAATGATAGTATACTACTAATATGCATATGATGGGTAAGTAGCCCATGGTGCTATACAACTCTCCATTGCTACTTATCTAGAATGAAAACTCTTTGCTGACATATTAGATCAGTGCACAATCTCAATGTTGTCCTGGTAGAGATGGAAGGCATCTAGAAAAGTTTCTGTGAGATATGGATGAATGTTGTATTGGCTAAAATAGTTGCATAATCATATATTTATGCATAAGAACTTTCCGTTATGAATATACCTTATGAAATGTTTCTAACCATACAACTAATGCATTTGACTTGTAGGAAAGATCGCCTACAAGCAAAGAAGGATGAGACTTGTTTCAAAGAACAGGTGACGATAGTTCAAGATGAAGAATAATATGACGAATGCAGTGACATCATTGATGCAGAACCTTCCAACCATGAAGTAGTAACCAAGAAGAAAGGGAAGACCAATTCAAAAAGAACGATGTCTAGGATGTAGTATCGATACATGAAGGGAAGTTCGTAGTTCCATCATGTAGTACATGGAAACATCGTGGGATACAAGGAAATATTTGTAGAACGAGGCTTCTCACGAAAAGAAGACATAGACTACGAAGAGACATTTGCAGCCAGTGGGAGTTGAAACACATACATGATGAGCTTGATGAAGATATTAACCTTTGCTACAAGTTTGAAGATGAAATTCTATACACTAGATGGATACATAAAATATTAGTAGAATAGGCAGCTACTTGTCACTCTGATACATAATGTTTCAGTGCATAGAGTACGGAAGACAGAGGGAGTATGATGCTTCGCTTCAGAGGGAGTGACTACAGAATATCTTGAGGTTTGACATGTTATGACAGGATGGACAGATTACTAATGAATCTAGGCTTTACTGAGAGTAAAGTGGATTCCAACCTTTGCTTCAAGGTTGAAGGTGGAAGACCAGTGATGCTCCTGTTATGTGTCGATGCACTATTTTCTA
>LPNX011111035.1:90671-183742 GCA_001517045.1 Pseudotsuga menziesii
GAATGCATATGGAATCTTCCTCAGACAAGGGAAGTATGCAGTAGAGATCCTAAATAGGTTCAGGATGATGGAATGCAAGGCCATGACCACACCTATGGCATCGAACATGAAGCTATTGAGTGTTTCTTCAATAGAGATGATTGATGCCATGATGTATTGTTAGATGATTTATTCCTTGATGTACCTGATGAATACGAGAACAGATATTTGCTTTGTTGTGAACACATTGAGACATGTTCACCTGATGGTTGCAAAGCATGCAGTGAGGTACCTGAAGGGTATAGTTGATTATGGGCTCAAGTATGAGGTGAATTAGAAGAATAACCTGGAGGTTTATGAGGATTCGTATTGGGCAGGCAGTGCCATTGATAGGAAGAGCACTTCGAGGTGCTACTTCAGTATGGGATCAAGTGTGATCTCTTTATTTGGTAGGATGGAGTCCTGCATGGCGCTGAGTACAACTGAGGAAAAATATGTTGCCACTTGCTATTTGGGAGAGAGGAGCAGTGAAGCTCCAATATGTGATCCAGATCAATATCTCTCAAAAAAAGGGAGTTCTAGCATAATCGGTGAGACAGGTTGTTTGAGCATGAATACTAGCGAAGCTCATAGGTTGCTCAGATGTAAACAGACTTGTAGGTTGCCCTTGGATGTAATCGATCCTGGCAAAGCTCGCAGGCCATCCTTGGATGTAATCAGCCCTGATGTGATTCCATGCTAGAAATGGCCAAAGTGAAGTTTGAGTACTTCAGGGAGAATCTTGGTGTTCTCCATATCGAGGTTCCCTCCAAGGGGAAATGATGAGTCTGTAAGCCATTCGGACAAGTAGGTCAGATGTAAGGGCTGATCCATTCTATCATGGTGAGAGGATTGGTTCCTTCCATGTCATATATGAGTGATGAGCCATTCTGATATGACTGTAGGATTGGTTCCAACATGATCAGATATAAGGGCTATTGCCATTCTTGGAATGGAGCTGCCTGGTGAGTTACCAGGAATACTTGGTCTTGGACTGAGGGCCTTTCTGATATGATTGTAAGACGTAGTCTTACATGATCAGATGTGAGTGCATGGCCATTCTGATGTGATTAAGGGACATGTTCCCACTTGATCAAATATACGGGTTGTTTCCATTCTGTCATGGTGAGAGGATTACTTCCTTCCATGTCAGATGTGAGTGCTGGCCATTTTGATGTGACTTTAGGATTAGTTCCTACATGATCAGACGTAAGGGATACTGCCTTTTTGATGAGTAGGTTATATGTGAGTGCTGGCCATTCTGATGTGACTGAAGGATTAGTTCCTACATGATCAGATGTAAGGGCTACCGCCTTTCTGACGAGTAGGTCAGATGTGAGTGCTGACCATTTTGATGTAGGATTAGTTCCTACATGATCAGATGTAAGGGCTACTACCTTTCTGACGAGTAGGTCATATGTGAGTGCTGACCATTCTAACGAGTAGGTTAGATGTAAGGGCTACTGCCATTCTCTGAATGGAGGCATCTGGTCATTTACCAGGAACCCTAAGTCTAGGACTGAGTGCCATTCTGATGAGTAGGTCAGATGTAAGGGCTGGGCCATTCTGACATGGTGAGAGGATGAGGTTCCTTCCATGGTCAGATGTAAGGGCTGGGCCATTCTAACATGGTGAGGGGATTAAGTTCCTCTCATGGTCATATGTGAGTGCTGGGCATGCCTTTCTGACAAGTCAAGGTCAGATGTGAGTGCTGGCCATTCTGACTCAGGGTCAGAAATAATGGCTACCAAAGACCTACAAGGAGGTAGGCCTACAACCAGCATGAAAAAGGGCTGGCTCTATCGAAATTCCTGTGATGAGAAGAATCATGAGATAGCACATATGATGATGACCCAGTGATGATCCAGATCGAGTGATGATTCAGATCCAGTTATGATGTCTCCGAGATGATCCAGATCGAGTGATAATCCAGATCCAGTAGTGATGATCTAGATCGAGTGATGATCTAGATCCAGTGATGATGATCCAGCAGTGATGATCCAGATCGAGTGATGATCTAGATCCAATCATGATGATCTAGCAGTGATGATCCAGATCCAGTGATGTTGATCCAACAGAGATGATCCAGATCGAGTGATGATCGAGATCCAGATGAAGATGACTTGAAGATGAAAGATGACCTGAAGATGAAGATGACTTGAAGATGACAAGGACTTGATGATGTTCCAGATGATACAGAGAAGAAGAATTGTGCTGATAAATTGTGTCAAGAGAATACCTTCCTAGTTAAGAGGAAGTGTTGATGAAATTGTAACTTTGGAATGTATTCATCCGTATATCTTATGTATTATACCCTGATGTTTATTCCGGATGTGTCTGTAATGTACTTGAGTCATTTCATGCCCCGATGTTCGTATCAGGAGGTTCTATAATGTAAACAAGTCATGTCAAGTCATTGTGGGTAACCCTCCTATTGGTCAAGGGTTAAAGTCCCCGCAGTTGTGGGGCCCTAGGGTTATTGGACTATCCTAGAGAAGTCGAACCTAGGTGAGTCATTGTAAGTTAGGGCAATAGTCCCCACCATTGTGTTAAGGATAACCCTCCTTATTGGTCGGAGGAGGCAAAGTCCCCACAAGTTGTGGGGCATTAGTGTTATTAGACACTCCTAGAGATGTCATCTCTAGGTAGTAATTGTTAAGTGAGGACGACATGTTGGAGTGGGTTTCAAGTGAACGAAAGAATATAAATAGAGAGTGAGCCTCTCTATTTATCACACACACACTCACTCATTGGGGTGCATGAGTGAGAGGAGAAGTTGCTAGGACAAGAGAGAGATTACTACTATCGGGATATCATCTTTATGTTTTCGGGTTTTACTTTTGGTGCTGATTCTATCTCTGAGGAAGTTGTGAGGTTTTCTCCTTTATGGTTTCCCCAAGGAAAATTCTTTGTGTCTCTTGTCCCTTGTGTTTTATTGCTGTGCATGTTATTCTCTCAGTTAAAGATCCTAAGATCATAATGATAGCTTGAATGATACAAATCTAACACTCTTTATATCCCAACACCTCCTTGGGTGCTTAATGGCATCTCCGACTTAAGGGCCTAGCACCTCCTCCAAGTGCTAACCAATGCTCAGGTGCTTCCTTTACAGACACCATAATACCTAGGGGTTATTTTGTTCATGGATCCCCCACTCTCATGACAGTCCCCTTATGGAATGAATGGGTTTGGAAAGAAGTCTAACCGAATGTATTACACCCTTGGGCATCCCCAGTGATGCATATCGGTGCCTAGTTGGCAGTGGGGAGAAGATATGTACCCAAGTACATCCTTCCAGAGGAGCCATGTACCCCAAGTACATATTTTCATCGTCTCACCTGCGTTACATAGAGGCATGCAATTCACATTAGATGTCATAAAAAAATTTCAATCATAGATTTTCAAACCTATTCCAAACACATCCCTCCGAGAAGCTATGTACCCAAGTACATCCTTTCTAGGATCCATGTACAACTAGTACATATTTTCATCATCTCACCTACGTTACATACAAGCATGCAATTCACATGATATGTCATCATACAAATTTCAATAATAGATTTTCAAACCTATTCCAAACACATCCCTACGAGAAGCTATGTATCCAAGTACATCCTTCCAAGGAGACATGTACACCCAGTACATATTTTCATCATCACAACTGCGTTACATAAAAGCATGCAGTTCATATGAGATGTCATCATAAAAAATTTCAATCATATATTTTCAAACCTATTCCAAACACATCCTTCTGAGAATCTATGTACCCAAGTACATCCTTCCGAGGAGCCATGTACCCCAAATACATCCTTCCGAGGAGTTATGTATCCCAAACACATCCTTCCGAGAAGTACTCCAAGGGAGTACTTTCATCATCTCACCTGCATTACATACAAGTATGCAGTTCACATGAGATGTCATCATAAAAGTTTAATAATAGATTTTCAAATCTATCTCATGCATACATGATTTCCCAAATATCAAACGATCAATAACATTGATAGTCAAATAAAAATATGAGTTCACAATTCCACTTCCTGCAGAAAAATAGATTTTTGCAACCATGAGGCCATCCTCATATTGTTTGGCTTTTGAAAGTGGGAGAACTTATCCCCTACTTACACATGATGTCCCAAAACCTAGACATCCACATACAACATGTGATCGTAACACCATTTTAAATCATCCAAACAATCAATAGAAATCAACAAGAAAATTCAAAATATGAAATTTAAAGATCTACCCCGTTCAAAGGTTAGATTTCAGTCATGAGATTCTTCTCATAGCACATGGAAGATTCCTCTCCTAGGTTTCATTGGGCTCAAACCTACTGCTCCCTACAGTCTCCAGGAAGTCCTGATATGATTGTACACACCCACGAGGGTCATCTTCTCATGGAACTATAAGTTCACATGCAAGCCTCTTCAACCTATACATAGGCACCACTTTACCTACATAATATCCTTAAGTGAAATTCCTGCAATACCATGCAAGTCCCACAAAATATCTTACATCTGTCATCTTTCTTGGAGTAGGCCAACTCATAATGGCCTCAATCTTTTTAGGGTCCACAAATATTCCTTCATCTAAGATACTGTGATCCAAATAATGAATTATGTCTTTATAGAAGTCATATTTTATCAACCTTGCAAACAACTTATGCTTCCTGAGCAATTTCAAATTCAACCTCAACTGTTCCACATGTTCTTCCTCATTCTTAGAATAAATAAGAATGCCATCAAGGAGAACAATAACTAACCTATCCAGAACTTACTGAAAACATTATTCATGAGGCACAAAAATGTAGATGGTGCATTTGTGAAACCAAATGGTACCACTACAAACTCATAAGATCGATACCTTTCTATGAAGGTTGTCTTATGAAAATATTCATCCTTGAGTCTTACCTAGTGGTAACCAGACCCCGAGTCAATATTGGAAAATTCCTTTTCTCCTCTCATTTGATCAAAGAGGTCATCAATCTTAGGAAAATGATACTTGTTCTTCATAGTGAATTTTTTCAACTATCTATAATCAATACATAACTTGCATGTACCATATTTCTCTTTATCAAACCAAACTGGTGTTCCCCATAGGGACACACTTGTCCTGATATGCTTATTTTCCCACAACTCTTGCAGTTGCATCTTCAACTCTAGCAATTTTGGTGTACTCATCCTGTAGGGTGTCTTGCACATTGGTGCTTCTCTCGGCACAAGTTCAACTGCAAGATCAATGTCCCTCAGGAAAAACATCCTTGAATTCTTGCAACACATGAAAGTATTCCAGCCTAGGGGTTTCATTATTTGTTACCTCCAAAATATGAGCTGCATACACTCTGCAACTTTTCCCACGTAACTTTTTCAGCTGCATTGCTGAAATATGCCTACTGGAGATCACTTTTGGAATGGGTTTCACAGCCTTTAGGTTTCCTTCTTCATCCAAGCACCCAAAAGTCTTGTTTTAACAATAAATATTTTCTCTATATGCTTCCAACCAATCCATTCCAATGAGGACATCATAGGAACCAAGAGGTAGAACATTTAGATCTACACAAGTGACTAGCCCATTCGTAACCAATGGAAATTTTTCTACCACTTCACTAAATTTCCTCCTGGTTGAAGTGGCTAGTTGGACTAACCATGATATTTTATGCTTTGACTTATTCAAAGTGCACATCTCAACAAGTCCAGGGGTGACATATCTATGAGTGGATCTAGGGTCAATCAGAACAGAAACAGTTTGTTCAACAATATCACCCTAAAATTCCACCACAGTTGAGTTATGACCTGCCTAGTGGTCTTCTAACACTACAATTTTTTTTGGAATGGTCCTTAATTCCTGACCCACAAATTCATATTCTTGGGTACTGAGGACTTGACCTTTATTACCATTCTCAAGTGGAAAATTCCTGCACAGATGGGGTTCTTCACATCCCCAACATTTGAGTGGTTTCTTTGAACTTTCCCTCATCACTCTGGATGGTTTAATCACATATTGTGATGGATTCCTTTGCTGATTTAGGAGGTGAGAAGGTTTGAAACCTCTCTTCCTTGGGTCAAGCTTCACATCCTTCTTATGGGAATTATTCCTACTCCCTTCTATCTCTATTAACTGATGCCCATAGTTTATCTGCCTTTGGAGCTCTTCCAAACTCTGTAGCATGACTGTAGTCAATTGGTTTTTCTCTTCCAGAGCCTTGATCATCCTTTTATTTTCCTCTATGCAACTCTGCAAAATGTGTTTAGGAACTCCATTGTTAGCTCTGTAACATTCTCAGGAATTTATAATTCAATTTCCTGCATTTGGAAAAATCATATGTTGACAGCTTGTCAAAACATATACTTTTATTTAACAATGATTGTCTCAGGGGGACGAAGGGGGTCAAGGGGGCTTTCCCCCTTGTGGGTGGTTTGAGGGCATCGTCCTCGTTGTGTGTTTTTGTAAATATTCAATTTTTGCGCAATCTGGCGCATAATATCCCTACCATTTTCATCTTTCTGGCACATGTAAATCCCACTGAAAACTGTTGAAAAACTGCTGAAATTCTCTATTTCGGCGAACTCATCTTTTCCACTTGATTGGAGAAACTCAGGTTTTCCTTTCGACATGTCGGCAAAGCTATGATTTTTCTCTCTATACACCGAAAAAATCGTCATTTTATTTTGATCGAAAAAACTCGCCAAACTTTCCAACGTGTCGAAAAAACTCTTCGATTTCATCCAACACGTATCGACAAAACTCATCTTTTCTTGTCGACAGGGGAAATTCCAACTCTCGAAAAAATTTTGAAATTTTTTCTTCTTTCTTTCTTTGTCGTCGAAAACTCAACTTTTTTCACTCGAGGCGTGTCGACGAAACTCAAAATTTTCACCTGACACACATAGGTGAAACTCACCGAGTCCATCCGACATTCATCGATAAAACTCCCCAAGTTTTGCCGACATGTCCATACTTAGAAAATTTTTGGAAATTTTTTCTTTCTTCCTTCCTTGGAAACTTACCAGTTTATTTTGAAAAACAATCTCGGCAACCCTTGCTGATATGTATCGCTGAAACTCGTCGAGTTCGTCCCACACACATTGGCACAACTCAATCAACTCATCCGATAATGCAACTTCGAACACTTAATTTTTCTTTCAATTTTTTTTCCTTTCTTCCTCTTTCTCGTCAGCTCATATTAGCCTTTCATTCCGACACTGTCGCTGCAAGCTTCGTCGGTTCAACTCGGATAACTCTATTGACATGTGTTGGCTCAACTCAACTAACTCAATTGACATGTGTTGTCTCAACTTGGCTAACTCATCCGGCACAATCATACTTAGAAAAATTTAGAAACTTTCTTTGCCTTTCTTCTGACATCAGTGAAGCTCAAACTTTCACATCGACACGTATCACCGCAACTCGGACAATTTAGTTGACATGTTATCGGCACAACTCGACCACTCCTGTTGACATGAAATTTTTTCAAACACTTTAGAAAGAATTTTTGGAAATTTTTCTCTGACCTTGGCTTAGCTTAGCCTTTCACACCGATTCCATCAGCACAAATCAACATGTTCAACTGACATGTATCGGTGGAACTCAAAAAAATGATCTGACATAGAAATTTTCCAACGCTTAGGAAAATTTTTGGAAATTTTTCTGTCTGCTTCTTTTTTCTGTTGACCACAGAGGGTGATTTTTCCTCTGTCAACTATTCATATTATCCCATTGAGGCCCAATGTTGCAACCATTGTTCTGATACCACACTGTCACACTCCTGTTAAATTTGAGCATATAGATCTGTAGACAAACACACAACTCACAAAGAAGATCTCACAATTTACTCAGCCATTGAAGAATGAAACAGTGCAAAAGGCTTGCAGCTGTGAATGCTTTCATTAATAAAAAATTAATCTAGATAATAATTACAATGATGTAAAATGGCTTTAATAGCCACAAGCAATTCGAATCCACATGAGGAAGTTCGAATTGATGACTCTACTTGACTGTAGGTAACCAAGACTTTGTCTAAATCACAATTGGAGTTCTAAAACACAACTAACTGTTACATTTAGTATTAAATAATGGTTAACTGACTGTGGTAGGTGAGAAAAGTGCCCCACATGTGTGCAATTAATTAAACCATTATTTAACTGAATTTAACTGACTCCTAACTTGTCTTGACTAGTCATCAACTGAAGTTAAGGACCCAGTAGTTAACTGTCCTTGTCTAAATCATAACCGGAGTGCTAAAACAAAACCAACTGTTACATTTAGTATTAAATAATGGTTAATTGACTGTGGTAGGTGAGAAAAACGCCCCACATGTGTGCAATTAATTAAACCATTATTTAACTGAATGTAGAGAGCTAGAACTGAATGTAACTGACTCCTAACTTGGCTTGACTAGTCATCAACTGAAGTTAACTGACCTTGGTTGGTTTCGGCACTCCCAGTTGCTTCCTAAATTGTAGGGATTGATCTAGGAGACTCCTAAACTTATGCAATCAAGTGCAATAAGTGGCAGTGAGCCTCAATTAGTGTTCCCCACACTTTGGTAATTGAAACATGTGCCCCAATTAGGTTAAGTTTAACCAATGGTGCTAATGACTATAAATAGACTGGATGGACTCCCGATTTAGACATGACTCCCGATTTAGACATATGACCATATTTGGACAAGGGAGGATTAATAATCCTAACAACTCCCTCCCCTCTATAACACGGATATCACGCGACTAAAACACTGATCTACTCTATCAGACCCACAATATAGCCCCAAAAACATATAAAATAAAATGCATTGAAGTAAATACATACACATGTAGATGCATAATTCATTAAACAATGGAAGAAAATACATTCATTCACATTCAAGCATTCAACATGTTCATGATAATTTAGAAAACAAATACAGTTGCATAGTTAAATACAAGAAATACTTATCTTGAGAAGAAGCTTCCCCAAAACTAGCTATGCTGCTGCAACGTTCCACCCAACCATAGGCCAGTGTGCTCATCAATCTCACAGCATCATTGCCACCCTCGAGCTCGACATGATTTCCACAAGGAACTAGGGAACAACACGTTAGCTAAGCCAACTCAAGGATGCACTCCTCGGCCAAATACAAGTTCTGGGTATGGACAAAAACGTCCTAGAAGCCAAAAAAAAGAAAACAAGGGAAAAACAACCCATTGAATAGCAAATTCGATTTTAGAGACGTCTATGGGATTCACGTGGGAAGAAACAACCTCTACAACACCTAATTGCTGGATCTATCTTCCCAAACACTGAACATAACCAAAAAAAGGGTTCTAGCTTGGGGAACAATGAGGGAAATGCAGAATTTCATGAGGGAAACGCACAACAATCTCCAACTACGTGAGGAAACAGAAAACAACCTCTAAAAACCCCTAAATCATGGTTCTCCTCTACCCACTCACTGAACAATACCAAAAATGGATTTTCCCAACCGTGGAATGAGGAATCAAGATAAAAACTTCTAGGAGAGAGCCCAACCACTAAGAATTTCCCAAAAATGACTTTCCACCGATGGGAAAAAGAAGGAAACTGCTGCCCCTATGAGGAAAACGCATAGGAGCTCCCAAAAACGCGTGAGGAAGAGGAGGACATGAATGCATAATGGGTTGGGAAGAAATTTTGTGGGTGTTTACTTACCCCATAAGCCAAACATGTTTTTCCAAAATGGGTGGTCTTCCCAATTCGAATTCAAACTCCATACCTTTCCCATCCCAAGGAAATGATGTCCTCAACAAATTTATGGTAGAAATAAATGATTGGCACAAAAAGAAAAAATGGGTAGTTGACAGTTTTATGGGTTCTCCCTTTGACATTTGGATTTACCCTATTGGCTCAAGGGTTTGAATATTCCCCCCTCCCTATTCCTTGTGAAATCACCCCCATCTCTTTCAGGTTGTGGCACATAGCTAGTTGTGGTATTTTTATTAATTTTCATTTTTAGATGATGTCTCAAAATATATTGTGTCATGCTAACACATAAACCATCAACATCAATTTTAATCGCCGACACATAAAACACTAAATCGATGGTGGGGCATTTTTGTTGAGCTCGACACCATGATCAAATAAAAAATATTTACATCATGTGTAATTCAATACCATGGGGTCAAAACTGGGGCACACATTCCCCTCCCCCTTGGGGTCAAAACCGTGGTGTTACATTTAGGATATGTTGCATTGATGAGAAACATCAGTGACCCAACCTTCATCATATGAAGAGGCTACAGATAAACAAGTGTGGAAAGATTCTATGACAGAGGAATATCATTCTATTATGAAGAATGATGTTTGTGATATTGTTTCTAGACCTGAGATGAAGTCAGTTGTAACTTCCAGATAGCTTGACAAGATAAGGCATGCTGCAGATGTAAGTGTGGACAATTTCAAATCCAGGTTTGTTTCCGGTTGATTTTATAAGAAAGAGGGCATTGATTATGATGATAATTTTACTCCAGTGAAAAAGTATACTACCATTATATCTATTATTTCACTTTGGCATTAGTATTGGGCTGGAAGATTCATTAGATGGATGTGAAGATTTACTTCCTTAATGGTGAGGTTGAGGAATAGGTTTACATTGAGCAGCGTGAGGGATTTGTGATACATGGGAAGGAGTCCCATGTGTGCAAGATGAAGAAATCCTTGTATGGGTTAAAACAACATCATCGATCTTGGTATGTAAAAATAGACACTTATCTTTAGAAACTGGGTTTCTTGAAGAGTGATGCAGATTTAAACTTGTACTTTAAAGTAGTGGAGAACCAGCCTATGGTACTAGTCCTATATGTGCATGATATTTTAATCACTAGAGAGGAAATATTGATTGTAGAGTGTCAGAGGGATCTTACCTCAAAGTTTTATATGAAAGACTTAGGTCTTATGCACTACTTCCTAGGCCTTGATATTTGACAAAGAAATGATGAGATATTTCTATCTCAAGGGAAGTATACTGTGGACATCTTGCATAGATTTGGCATGGTGGATTGTAAATACATAAATACCCCAATGGATTCCAATTTGAGGAAACTCCATGAGACTGAGACTGGATCATATCTAGTGGACCCCACATTATACAAACAATTGATTGGATCGTTGATGTACCTGATACATTCGAGGAAATTTTTTTCTATGTAGTTAGCATCTTGAGTAAGTTCACGATTAATCCTAGACATAGGCATTGGGTTGTAGGTAAGAATATTTTGAGATACCTTTGTGGTATAGTTGCTTATGGACTCAGGTATGCCTCCAATAGAGGAGTGTTATTTCTTGGATATATTGATTCTGATTGGGGTGGTAGCATTGTTGATCGAAAGAGAATTTCTGAATAGTATTTCAGCTTGGGTTCTTCTATGATTTCATGGTTTAGTAAAAAAAAAGGTTCAATTTCTCAGAGCACCACATAGGCTAAGTACATTGCTGCTAGTATTGCTTGCAGAGAAGCAGTCTGGTGGATAAAGCTACTTGGAGGATTTTTTAGTGAAAATATAGATCCTACAATGATCAGGTGTGACAACCAGAGTTGTATAAAGTTTTCTGAAAATCCTGTGTTTCATGAAAATTCAAAACCCATAGAAATGAAGTATCACTTCATTCAAGACATTGTACATAAAGGTATTTTAAAACTTCAATACATAGCTACTGATGACCATGATTGCAGATGTGATGAAAAATCCTCTATATGTGACGAAGTTCAGACACTTTTGAGATATGCTTGGCATGGCAGAGAATGTCTCCCTCATTGAGAGGGAGTGTTAAATGTACACCATCAGGATTCATTCTCCATGAGACTTCTGTTGTATCAAGTTCAGAACTTATGTTGTATTAATTTCAGAAACCTCTCCATGAGACTTGTGTTGTATCAAGTCTGGAACTTATGTTGTATTAAGTTCATCAACTTATGTTGTATTAAGTTAAGAGTTTGTGTTGTATCAAGATAGGATTTTGAGGTTATGAGAGATGCATGTACTATGATATTATGTTGTATTAATATAGGTACCTTGTGTTGTATCAAGGTTAGAGACTTGTGTTGTATCAAGTCCAGAACTTATGTTGTATTAAGTTCAGGAGTATTGAGTTGTATCAATATTGGTATTGTGTTTTATAAATGCCATATGAATTTTGTTGTATCAAGTCATGAGGATATACTATGTGATGTATGGCTAGTCATTGTCACTAGGTGCTATAAGTCTCCTTAAGGGAATAGTTACCCATAGAGTGATTCACTTTAGCGTATGACTATATGACCCAGGGTAATACATATGATCATAGGTTGGAAACAATTTTTCTGAGTATGATATGATAAATATCATTAATTAATTAAGAAATCATGGACCATACAATTGATTAAATTATAAATGAGATGAGAATAGAGATAGAGTAAGGATTCGAATTTCCCATGTCAGACCTCTAGTGAAATCAAATTGCACAGACATCAATTAATTCTAAGTTGTGGAAAAAACGTTTTAGTTAATTGAGGAATCTATTCCTTGATTTATGTAAAGTGGTTTATGTGGATGGTGTTGGGATATTATAAACCTACTTCATACTTGGGATAACAATATTTAATCATTATTGATTAATTTCCTACCTACTAGCCTATATAGTTGGCATCCACTTGCACCATTTGGTCAACACTTTACATAATGATACTCCAGGAGTGCCTTTATCTTGATTATGGTTAGATATTTCCCAATTTATTGACTACCATATTTAGTAACCTTCTTGCAAATTTGATCTTTATACTTCTTTATTCTATCTTTTCAGTGGATAAGGTAAATCTAGTCAACTGAAAAACTACTATCTTTTGTTTCCAACCCATCCTCCATTATTTTCTCTCCAGATTCTAGGATTAGCATGTTTTCCCATCACTCATGAAAAATCACTCTTTCTTTAGTTAATTTGTGAGGTCCTTGAAAAAGTTGGAAAGTGATTTAGCCACATATGAGGGTTTATCATATTTAGTAATCTTGATTTATGAGCTAGAATGAGTTGTATTCCACCAACTCAATTTTCATTTATAAGGATGTATTACTAATGTAATAATAAATTAAGTCATTGATTCAATTACCAATCATTCATTCTTCACTTCTTCACATGATTCAGTCTCTTTATTCTTCTCTCTATTTTCCTTGTGCATACTTGTGAGAATTGTCTTGTAGCAAGATCTACCTCAAGGCTCTATTTCTACATGGTATTAGAGCTGTAATTTCTACATAGTATCAGAGTGCAAGGTTGTTCAAGTTCAACAATTTTGAGGAGCTATCTGTTCTCTCTATCATAACACATCTAGTCTCCTATGCCTCTATGAAGAAGAGCTTGTAATTAATCTTACAATATTTTCTGCTAGTTTTTATTTGTGCAGGTTGCATAGAGTATCTTATTGAGTGCATCAACATATCAGTATGAATTATTCTTTAGATATTATCTTGAATATATTCAACTATCATTAATCAAAATCCAAAATTGGCATTCTATTGGGCAGTAAGGGACTCTATAGAGTTTCTATGGATTTAGAAAATGAACCAAATTATGTTGTTGAAAATGCTAAGTGGCATAATAGGTTGGCTAAAGCCTATGGATATATTTTCCTCTATATTTCTCCTGATCTAATGTTTCATCTATATGGTTTGACCACTCCAAACCAAGTATGGACCAAACTTGAGTCTCTTTTTGGAGTTCAAGATGAGATAAGAGCGCATCAGTTGGAGAATGAGTTATTCTCATTGATTGTAAGTAGTTTCGACTCCATTGAAGGTTTCTTCACCAAATTCAAGTCACTTGTTCTATTTCTCAAGCAATGTGGGATTGAAAAGAAGGAATATCAATTAATTATTTCCATCTTATCAAAATTGAGTCTTGAATAGTCATTTTTTATGTCTACTTTTCATGCTACTAGGATTTTTATTTCGAATTGGAAAATGCCTTCTTTAAATACATTCTTTGATTCACTGACAAATGAGAAAGATAAATTGATATAAATGGGTGCTCTTAGATACTCCAAGGGAAAGGATCATTCCATCATATTCCAAGGAATAAATAATACCAAATCCAAACAAAAATGAATTGTGAAAGACAAGAAGCCAAAGTCATATAATGAAGATGAAAGTTCGGAGCCTACGGATGAAGATTCAATGAAGAAAGTAAAGAAGAAATGAAGTAGTTACAAGTGTTATTATTGCATCAAGGGATTTCATTCTGAGAAGAAATGTTTCAATAAGAATATGGACATCATGTCTCAGCTTCTTGATAAGCACAACATCAAAGTTCTAGATGAGCCTAAAAATCTTATTGATTCTTCAGAACACTGTCATAGTGCGCAATTCCAAGGCGATATAAAATATTCCTAAGTTAAAAAGTTAAATCCTTTCCTCAAACCTATGATACATATTTACCTTCTGATATACCTGAATTATAAATATTAGTTTCTTTCTTTGACAATCCTCCTATCAGTCTCCTAGATTCATCTTCCAATACTTGTGATTTTTCACTAGATCCTGACTTATCTTTAAGAATCTTTTGCTCACTTCATTCAAATAATTATAATTCTGATTTAGAATCATATTTTCAGGATGATATGAATGTAATTAAATCATCCATACCAACTACCATACCTATGAATAATCCTAAGAATACACAAACCTCATGTTCAATAGTGATTACTCATTGGTTTCCTATGCAGTGTTTATACTTATATCAAATGGTTTCAAGTCTTGTCTATTTTTCATTGGTTGGTTATATATGAAATTATTAATCATTAGAATTATATTGCACATGTTTTTATATGTTATAATAACTTATGGTTCATATTTCAATTCCATCCATCATTCATATTTTTACACTCATGAATTCTCCCCAGTTGCTCATCCTTTTCATAGTCTAGCCCTATATCCTCACGGAGACACTAAAACTTAGGAATTTTATATTACATATGATAATATTTATGATATATTAGATTCTTTTTAGATTCATATAATATTTTGAAAGGTGCTACATTGGATTGGAAGAATGACTTGTGATTCACATCACAATTTGCAGCTATACAAGGCACGAGTTGTGTTACTGATTATCTTAATTTTTGTACTCTTTGGGAAGGAGTATGCACATATGTATTTTCATTTTTAGATTGTGTTTGTATATCATATTTTGTTAAAATAAATAATCATTTATATAATTATGCTACTTCATCAGATGATGAGATACAAGGAGTCTCTCCTCTTGTTTCTTGCAGATTCTACAATCTAGCACATGATCATGGAGTTCATGATTTATTCATCAAAGTATTTCACCAGAAGAAGTTAATTGAACTCATTCAAGTGAATATAAATGCATAATTGAATACATATTTAAAATTTTGTGCCTTGTCCTTTCTCAAGGGAGTATTTTCCCCATGTGGTTTTGCCTCTTTCCTCACTTTTCTAGACATAAATAATTGTAAAGGGTGACCATATCCTTGTTGATGGGCCCTATATACACATATATGCACCTAAATGCATATATGAATTTGATTATTTCAAACATATCATCATAAATTTATATCTAAAGGGGGGTGTTGGTATATTATAAACCCACTTCATAAGGATAATAATATTTAATCATTATTGATTAACTTCCTACCTACTACCCTAGATAGTTGGTATCTACTTGCACCACTTTGTCAACACTCACCATATATACCCCAAGAGAATCCTTATCCCACCCAATTTATTGAAAATCATATTTAGTAACTGCTCCTTTTTGCATATTATGTCTTTATACTGCTTTATTCCAGTTTTTCAGTGGATAAGGTAAATCTAGTCAACTAGAAAAATTCTATCTTTCATTTCCAACCGATCCTGCATGATTTTCTCTCTAGATTCCAGGATTAACATTTTTTTACATCAATCATGAAAACTTGCTCATGCTTTAGCTAATTCATGAGGTCCTTGACAGAGTTGGAAAGTGTTTTACCCACCTATGGGGGTTTATCATATTTAGTAAGCCTAATTTATGAGCTAGCATGAGGTGTATTCCAACAAATAAATTTTCCTTTATAAGAATGTATTACTAATGTAATAATCAATCAAGTCATTGATTCAATAATCAATTATTCATTCTTCACTTCTTCATGTGATTTTGTCTCTTTATTCTTCTCTCTATTTTCTTTGTGCATACTTGTGGGAATTATCTTGTAGCAAGATCTACCTCCTATGCTTATTCTTTGCATCAAGGTTGTATTTATACATGCTATTAGAGATGGAATTTCTACAGATGGAACTGATTGTAAAGCACTAAATACATTCATTTAAATTCCTAACTAATGGTTTAAAGCAATTAGTAAATTAGTTCACATTCAGTTCAATTTAGTTCAGTTTAGTTAGAGGAAGTTAACACCAGTGAATTAAAGGAGGGCACATATCCTTAGTGTGGGAGATAATTACGATGTTACAAATTGGAACCAAGTCAAGGAATGAACAATAGGTAATGTGTGGATAATGCACACATTGCACACAATGTTCATAGTGCCCAAAGTCATGCACCCATTCACTACCTCTAATTATATGATTGAATAAGCTTTTTATTAGAGTGATATGCACTTGTAAAGCCTATGATAGTATTCCAAATAATCTCTATTCTCTAGTGATGATTATATATCTATTGTCAAGCAATATGCAAGTGTTGTAAAATCATTATCTTCCATTATCTATCATACTCAAAGGGTTGTTTTCTAGGTTTTTCATCCTTGAATTTGGAGGGTTTTCATAGGGTACATCATGTGTCTTATGGATTGAATAATTTATGTGTTTGAATTGTCTTATGAGATATACATGCACTAGATTTTTTTATCAAAAGTTTTAAAGTTCAAGTATCTTCATACGTTCTCAAAAATTAAAATCAGTGAACCTGCATCTCCCACTTACTGGGTAGGACCCAAGAATATCTGTGTCTCCCACCTAGTGGATACAACGCAGACGTATTATGACTCTCTAATTCATAATGCATCTTCGAACATGGAGATACATCCAGGGATATTTATTTTATACCTCCTACATCTTCATCCATGTAGATACATCCCAGGAACATCCCATGAGCTTTATGATGACTCTCTCTTGGTCAACCTACATCTTTGTACATGGAAATACAACCCAATAGTATCCTTTCAGACCACCTATGTTTTCGTACAAGTAGATATATCCCAGGCGTATCCCAAATTATTTGTGACATGTGGAGAACCAATGAATTCGTACATGGAGATACAACCTAGGAGAATCCCAGATGCATTACATCCTTTTGGACTACCTGTGTCTTCGTCCATACATATTTATCCCTGATGCACTTGCATCTTCTAGATATGTCACATTTCTCCCTATTTCGAGGAACATGGATCTAGATAACTCCAAGAATCTCCCTGAAGTACTCAAAATTTAATATTACTAATGGCTTGGTCAACACATTGGTTTTCTTCTTGTATGTCACCACATACTGGAGCTTCACTACTCCTCTCTGCACCATATCCTAGATATAGTGGTATCGAATCTCGATGTAATCCAACTTGTCATGAAATACACAAGTCATCTCTAACTCAACATCGAACAATCCCATAAGTAGCTTCCAAATCCACACTTCCTCATAACTTGTTGAACAATATGCAACATACTCTTTCTCAGCTATACTCAGTGCTACAATCATCTACTTATTGATGTACAAATAAATCATGCTAGACCTCAAACCAAAGAAATAAGTTGAAGTGATCTTCCTATCTGTAGCACTGCCAGCCCAATCAGAGTCAACACATTGCTGCAAGAAGATCCTCTTATCTCTCGCATATATGAGGCCATACTTGATGTACCCTTAAGGTACCTTACCAGGTTATTTGTTGCAACCATGTGAATACGTATTGACTCCACCATGCATTGGAAAAAAATGTTCACCACTGTTAGAACCATTTTTGAGCTAATGAGTTGGTAGGGGTTAGATCAATGAAAATGAAAGGGTAAGGTCTAAAAATTGTGTATCATGTGACCTAGAGGTGTGCAAAAGGGGTTTTTAATAATTTGAAGGGTTTATTCTTATCTTTGAAATGAAAAATGTGGAAAAAATACTAAAATATGACCTTGGAAATAAGCTAAGTATGAAAAATACACTTCATAGTTATGCTGTGGCAGGAAGGAATGGTGTAGACCTACAGTAGGGTACATCGACGAGTACAGGTAAATTAGCAGAGGTAATATGAATGGTTTAAATAATTTTCATTACCTTCAGAATGGTGTTAACTTGCATATGAAATTATCCATCATATCAATAGGTGGAAAGAGATCTACGACCAATATAAGTTTCATTGTTTTAACATGCGAGGAGGAATAAAATTCTCAAATCAGTAGAATTATATAGGCTCCTCATTTTTCAACGATGGAGATTAGAGGATGAAGGATAGATATGGCGGAGATGGATTCCACTATGAGAACTTTCATGAGGAAAATAAGTTTCAAAATCAGCCGAATTGTTTACAACATGCACATTTTAACGGTGGATATCTGAAAGCAAAAGAGAACTACAGTGGGTATTAACTCCGCTAATAGAACATGGACAAACAAATGAACTTTTTAGATTTGCCGAATTTGGTAGGCCCAACAATATTGAATGGAGAATATTTAAAGAGGAATATGATCTACGGTTCTAAAATATTCTGATGTGTGAACAAGCGTGGAGTAATTTATGTTGGAAATATGCGGAATCGGGTAGGAGCCTCAAGTTTCGATGGCTCATATCAAACTCCAATTTAGATCGACGGTTAGGATAGATTCCATAGTTCAAAATTTTATGGGAGAATAAAATCATGGGAATCAACGGAATGTGGTAGGGACCGCTCCATTGGATGGTCTAGATGAAGATGTGATTCAGATCAATGGCTGATATTTATGTCGTTGGTTAGAGAAGCAAGGAAGAAGAAACTTGGTAAGATTGTGGAACGCAGTTAAAGGGCATATGAAATAGAGGGCACAGATTTTATATGAGATATATATATGGCTTCAAACCATTCTTCTAGTTGAACATGCACACTCAAAGTTTAGGGGAAAATCAATAGAATGGGGTAAACATATGCAGAATTGTACAGTTCATATCAATGTGCATTTAGATGAAAGGCAGATCATTTTTCCAGAAATGGAAATTATATGATTCTTAAGAAGATTAAGACTGAGAAAAAGAGGTGAGTTAAAAGGTGAAAGTAATTGAAGGTGAATACCAATCAGGGGATATATTTGTGGTCATAATTTAATCCGTAGCTCGAAATTGCAAGGAGATTAGTGAGGCAACATAGTAGAGAATGAGGATGGGTGGTTTAAACAAGGAGAAATATCAACGACTCAAGATGAAGGCTACAATATGGATGGATGGGAGATGTTTCCACTGAGGGATAATCCTGTTTGATAGGGAATAAAAAATAATATAAAAGTACGTGCACGTGGATTTATATAATTTGTTTATTCTGTGCATTGGAAAGAGAAAGCCCTGTGTAGAAGAACCCAACTCAAACAAAATACTTGGACCACTTGCCAACATACTAGGTAGAATACTTATCCTCACTGAGAAAGTATTTAATATGGCTGAATTAGAAGAACTACAGGATCAGAGAATGAAAAATCATAGGATTGAAGAGTTGTTTGAGGACAGAGACTTAGAAGTCTTTGAAACAATATTGTTGAATGGACCAATAGATATTGCTAAAAATAAGTTAAAACTTATCAAATACCAGGGGATTGAGGTTCATAGTGTTTTCAGTTCACACTTTCATTATTTTCTACAGACCAAACCCTAAACTATCCTGAGTTCCTCGACTGGTGCTCTAATAAATACTCCTCTTCTTAGAGGGTAATTATGGACACTACCAAGTCTAAAACCCTATTATTGTTATTAGAAAAACATTCTTTGTTCCTATTGAGTTTACTCAAGAGTCTAAATTTTTTAATGAATAAAGCATTATTCAGTATTTTAGAGAGTCTGCAATTGAACGAAAACATGCTTTCTTCAAGACTTGTTTCAAACCTAATGTCAAACTACAAAACCAACCCTTTCCTGTTGATTCAAGCTTGTTTAATGAAGAAACCCAGTGTGTCATAACCCTTGTAAGTTAGGTTTTAGGGTTGGATATAGATAAGTATGTTACATAGCCATTAATGAGTTTTTTATTCACCCTTAGTACTGGTCAGATTGAGTCAGAACAATCAAGTCAACCAGTCTAGTCTTCATGCCTTAAATTTGATGAGTTTCTAGCTGAGAATACTTATTTTCAACTAGTAGACTTCAACAAAACAAGATGATTCAGATTCCAATATTACTTTCTTAAGATGTTCCTATCATTCAATGAAGAAAACTTACAACTCCCTGAAATGGTACTTACAAAAGAAATGAACAGGGATTACAGTAAATTCATGAATTTCATTTTGTCATAGGTCTACAGTACATTCTTTCATAAGAAATTTCCCAGGGTTCTACCATAGATGAAGGAAATTTTACAGCTCTCTCCTAAAAAGAGAATAGGAGTCTAGTTACTATTTGAGCAAGGTACAATGATAAGATTACATGGGTTTGTTCATCAACCCTACATGTTACCTGCATTTTTTACTGTTAGAGTGTTTTCTTTGGAGCTAATAATACAAAAGTTGATTATGGATAATGAGTACTTCCTTAATTTTAAGAAGTCTTCAGAAATCAACTTCCCATGGGATAAAGGATCATTCAACATTAAGAACAATTATGTACTGCTAATGATAGAAATATTGCTAAGAGATATGGGGTTTCAAACATAGAATGCTATAAATTATGATCCCCATCATATTATTTCTATCAGGAGGCAAGTTAATAAGGATAAACCATTTGAACATTTTGAGGTTGCAGGTATATCTAAGGCCACAAACTGGTTGGACTATGCTTAGGAGACACAGGGGGGTGCCAATATCCAAGAATATTATACTTCCTCAGTAAAGTAAGTCATCTCACTACAACTTGGAACTTCAATCTTGGTTCTAGTAGCAGAAAAGATTACTCCAATAGCTAGCTGTTGTGAAAGAACAAATAAAAGAGACTTCTCTGATACCATGGATACAGAGGAGGAAGATACAACAAGAACTCTAAAAAACAAAAGTTTTAAGAAACTGTACAACTTGTCCAAACATCATAGGATAAAGGTAATAAAAATAATCAAATGAAGGTGAAAGGACCTTCTTTTGAGGTCAAAGAGTATGCGTTTATTGAAACACCCACTGATTCCACCTCTAAATTCAAATATAAGTCTGAATTGTTTGATAAATATACAGATAATAAGGAGGTGGCTTCAGGTGAAGCCATGAAATTTATGCAGAGGTCATAAAAATTTCTATTAAGGATGTGTCCCTAGTGTCTTTTAGGGATCACACTCAAAACACATTGAATTTGGAAATAGAAACAATGAACAAGATTGCTGAAATGAAAATGAGCCTAGAAAATATCCCCATTCCTAATATGATTCACTTGCATAAAAAAACATGGGATATTATATATACTGACTTGTTCAAGGAAACACTGAAAGTATCAAGATTGCAATCTAGTAAGATAAATAACGGAAAACCAACTTAGACAGGAGAAGGTGGAGAACAAGGCCCACCAAGCACAAATAAAAAAACTATAAACAGATTTGTTGGCTGCTAACAGTCAAGCAGACAAAGGATTTGCTACACAAAAACTATTGAATGAAAAGGAGAACACCATTCAATTACTGAAGAAGAAGCCGAAGATCCCATCCACTCAGAAGATATAAGCTTCTGAATTGATAGAGATTGATAAAGAAAAAGAATATTTGAATGGTGAGTTAACTGGCTGCAAGGAAAAAATGTTAAAATTTGCATAAAAAGAAAAGAAGGGGGAAAGAGATATGTATCTTGTGGTTGAGAGGGAGAAGACTTTCAAAGGTAAATATGATGAACTAGAAAAGAAAATACAAAAGAAGGAAAAGGAACTTGAAGACATGATAAGAGAACCTTCAACAAAATCTAGTGAACAAACCATTGTTCAAGCTATGGCACATGTTAGTTTGAAGGAAATGGAGTTAGTTGGGATAAATAACCAAAATAAAAATATGGAAATTCTAGATTTGAAGAGAGATAAATAAAGAAAATCTTTGGAAGCAAAGTGCTAGGAATTGCAAAGAAAAAATGATAAATTGATGAAATGGGTCACATGGAAGTTATTAGTGCAAGGAGCTAAACACATAATCTTGGATGCATTTATTTCAGAAGAAACCAAGCTGAGGCCTTATTTGTACTACATTTTGGATAAGGATATGGTGATAAAGTCAACAAAACAAAGTGTGATGACTATAAAAGAAAGGTTGACTAAAAATCCTATAGGGACTGCAAATAATACTATTGATTTCCTAAATATATTGAAAGAAGATGACTTGAGAGAAACCAATATTGAAGATAGAATATACATTATTAATCGGGATATAAATATTCTTAATAAATACCATTAGTTAGACACTGTTGAAGAAAAAATGGGATCATGGTACACGAGGTGAAAATGTTTTTGGATATATTTTATCCTTTTTTTAAGAAAGGACTCCCTTTATTTTGGGAAGATAAAGGTGGCATGCTGACACAAAAAGAGTATCACAAAACGTTGATTGAATGTAGACCACAACAAATTTGTATACATGCAATAGTCACTGTTAGGGAAAACAATTGTGGACAAGCTGGAATATGGTTTTGAGATGATATATGATTTCATGACCATGTGTGCACGTTTTCCAAAATATTCATACATGGACCACGTGGAGTTGCATGTACTATCAAGAGAAACGTCCACCTTGGAATTACCATCTGCAGACCAATGGAAATCAATAGAAAAATATGGACGAGCCAAATATATATTACATGATTGAAGATCGTGGAAGAGTTATTGTTGAAGAAATAGTTAGCTAGGAATTTAGTTTGCTTTTAAAAAAAATAGTTAGTAGTTAATAAGTGCAGATGACACATGTAAAGGCGGTTATGCCTATTTTTAGCATTTTGTTATTTCATCTCATGGAGCAATTTGTATAATAACTATTCATTGTAATGAAAAAAGGGCCAAGAACCTGTGAGAAATGAGCCTTGTAATTTGAGATTATCTGTAATAAAATCACAGAGTCAAAGCTCGCATTTTCCAAATATTTCTGTGTTGTTTATGTTACAGTCTATTTTTTCTCTACGATGTGAATGGTTTTCTTGTGAATTACTTCCATAATGTTTTATTTTCATGTATGAACTAAGTGTTTGATAGTACATAATTCATACCTATATGCTCTTTCTATTGATTTTAGATATTCACAGAATTTTTTCCATTAAAATTTACATTGGATTCGTCCTTGTTAGATTCCCATTTTGATGGATTGTTACATATTTCTTCCATTTCAAGAGACCAAAGCACTTTGACTGTGACTAAATTGCTACCTTGCCTTTTATATAAATTTCATGTAAACAACAATGCGATTCATATATATTTATTTTGACTCCATTTCCCAATGTATACTAGCTTTGTTTCAACCAACACAACAATCTGAATTTTACTTTATTTTTATATTTGGCCTTGTCAAACAATCATTGAGAGATCCCTCTCTAGAGAGAAAGAAGCCAACTTTCTTTCCTAAAGCTTGGTTTTTGTGGTTACCTTGAGATTATCTTTTTACAAATCAAGGTACATTTTGAGTGCTAACATATTGGCGTTGTTTCCGGGGAACGGAGTTCAAATATTCCATGGGAGGAAACGACAAAAATTTCAAGATTCCACGAAAGATAGGATTTTTGTGGGAAAACATAGATTTCTGCATTTGAATAAGGTTGTACATTTTCCCTGGCGATTCCACGTTCATTCTAAAGAAGATTTTAGAAGACATCCTAGATTCTAGGAGGGTAGACACATGAGGTAATACTAATTATGAAATTTTACAAAGTGTGGAAAACCCAGAAAGTTTGTTTAGACGTAGGAGTGGAAAAGAAAAATCTAGCACTTTTCAAACTGAACGGTCTTTATTTCAAGAAGAGTTCTATAGTTTTCAAGATTTGTATTTGGGAATAACTGTTTGAAATTCTGTATTAACATCAAAATTTGATTCAGACTCAAAACAAATAGAAATTAATCCAAACATATTTGAGTCAATACTTATTAGATTCCCTATGGAACAATTTGCAAAACATTGTAAAATTTGAAGAAAGTATCCCTCTTTTTCAAACTTACCAACCTCATATTACAATCCTTGTTTAAATTCCTCTTCAAAGCCCTCTTGTAATGAAAAATCCACTTGTTGTACCAAACCCACCTATTAATGGAAGCTAGGTTTGCAGCTTTGGCTTTTCCTGTTGTTTTAAATGGTCTCCCTCCGACTTATTCATAGAGAATTTCTTTATATGATGGGGAGGGTAATTTTATTGCAAGACAACATATGGATAGATTTGAGGATTTTATTGACTTAGAGGAAGCAGATCACGATGATGTAAAAATGAGGTTGCTTGCAAAGATTTTGTCTAGAGAGGAAAAAAGGTGGTTTAAAGACTTACCAACAAGATCCATCCCCACTTTTGAAGCTTTTCAGACATTGTTTTTGTATAGGTGGGAGGCCAAGAAGATCCCTTTACAAATACTGTCTCAATATAACAATTTAGAGAAAGGGAAGTTCGAGTCTGTACATGAGTTTTACAATAGATTCATGAGAGTATAGAATTATATTCATGCTGATATTAAACCATTGGTAGGTGCTACTAAACTTCACTATGAATATGCCTTTGATAGTGATTTTGCATTGTTAGTAAGAGAAAGAAAATATGCAAGTTTTCTTGCTATGTTTAAAGACGCTCTAGAAGTGGAGGAAAACTTGATTGCTTCAGGGAAAATGAAAAATAGAGTGGAGGAATATAGGAGAAGTCAAGAAAATCAACCATCCACTTTTGACCCTTCCTCTAGAAGTGATGCCAAATTTGAAATGATGATTAAGACTATGGAGAGATTGATGGATAGGTTGGATTTAGACAATAGACCACCTAACATAGAGGAACCTGAAAATCAAATAAGAAATCCAAATTTTAGAATACCACCACCTCCTCCAAGAAACCAAAGAAACCCTGAAGCCCAACAAATAAGACCACCATTTCCAAAGAAATTGGTTGAAGAGGAGGGAGAATAAGATATAATGGAGAACGAAATTCATCACTTTGATGATGTTGATTCTAAAATAGACCTTATTGAAGAGGAGCATAATATATTTGCTCAAGATGATGACAGTTACATTTTTGAGGTATATTTAGAACAATATTAGAGAGGGTGCCAAAATGCCATTGAATTTTTTTAGAAAATAATAAAGTTCAGAAGTCGTGATGTAATAATAAATAAAGGGAATCCCAACTCAAATGATCTTTCCAATACCCAACAAAATTTAGAAAAACAAAAAGATATTACTATACAAAATAATTCAGAAAATAAAGAGCAAAAGTCAAAAGAAAATAAACAACCAGTGCCAATTGATGTAGATAGACCAATTTCATCCTTCAATCTACAATCAGAGTTGTCCAGAATCAATATTTCTATTCCCTTTAATGAATTGCTAAGGAACAATGAATATAGGGAGAAAATTACAAAAATGGTTAAGAATTAGGGTGATGATCAACAAGATATTCTAAAAGTAACATATGACTTTCCTACTATTGTCTTTGGGACAAAAATTGAAGATACATATGATGAATAGGTCCCTCCTTTTTATCTGAGTTTAAATGTACATGATATGATCTTGCACAATGCCATGTCAAATTCTGGTGCATCTCATAATCTAATGCCAAGGGTTGTAGTAGAAAGTATGGGATTGGAGATTACTAGCGCTTACAAAGACCTGCATTCTTTTGATTCCAAAAAGGTCAGATGTCTGGTATTGATAAAAAAATATGGTGGTAACCCTTGCACAACTTCCATAAAAAATCATTGTGATGGATGTTGTTGTAGCTGACATTCCTCCCAAGTGTGGAATGTTGTTGTCAATATATAGGGAATCAAAATTGAAAGGAAATATGTAAATGGATATGTAATATGCCACTATACCTTTGTTTGGTGGTAACATAAGGTTATATAGAGAGAAGAGGTTAGCCTATGTGGTCAGTAGTCAAGGTAAGCATGAAAATCATCCTATTTATGCTGTTGATATTGATTTATGATCCTGACATTTTTTAACGATGGCCCTCACACTGATCCTGAGATAAATGCACAAATAGATTTAAAGGAGTATAAAGAATTTGCAAAAAGACGAGAAGATTTAGAAAAGAATCAGAATGAAGAATGAGTGTGGACTATGTATTTTGATGGGTCCATAAGTAAGACTGGGGGTGGTGTTGGTGTGTACATTATTTCTCCAATCAGATATTTTAAGTATTTATCTTATAAATTGACTTTTGAATGCACCAATAACGTGGACGAGTATGAAGCTCTGCTGTTGGGTTTGAATGCTTTGAAGGATATGGGAGTGAAAAGAATATAACTATTTGGGGATTAAGAATTGTAATAAGATAGGTAAATGATAGTTACTAGACAAAACATCCTAGGGTGAGGGATTACATGAATGAATTTTGGGACATGTTTCACAATTATTTTATAGAACATAAAATTAGAGTAGTTCCCAGAATTGAAAACCAAGTGGCTGATTCTTTAGCTATAGCTACTGGTAAATTCAAAACTCCCATTTACTATTAGAAAAAATATAAAATCGAAGTCGTAAATAGACCTTCAATACTTGATAACTCCAAATACTGGCAAGTGTTTTATGATGACATGCATATAAAAATATTTTTGGAGATGTCGGATGAATTTGTAAATACTCAAATTGATACAAAAAATGAAAATTTAGAGAATTTCCAAGACGATGTACAAACTGAAGATGAAAAAAATGAAAATAATAAATTGAAAAGCAAGATAGGGGGAAAAGACATAATTCGGTTGAAAAGTAATTTTATCCCAAGAGGTATGATTCCCATAGAGAAATTGTTTGACCAAAATGATGTTGCAAAGGATCCCAAGGTACAACCTACTAAAAATGTTGTTGAAGATCAAAATATAGGTACTGAAGAAACACCTAGAATCATAAATTTTTCCAAGGATCTGCCTGCAAAAGAAAAAGAAGAGTACATAAAATTGATGAAGAAATATACAAATGTATTTTCCTAGAGCTATGAGGACCTGAAAGAGTATGATACCTCTATCATACAACACACTATCCCATTCAAACATGGAGAAAAACCATTTAGACAAAAGTTGAGAATAATAAACCCCATGTTGTTTTCTGTGATAGATAAAGAGATAAAAAAACTGTCCAATGCTAAAATTATTGTAAATTTGAGATTTTCTAAGTTGGTATCTAATTTAGTACCTATTAGAAAGAAGAACGGTGAAATCGGACTTTGTGTGGATTTCAAAAATCTTAACAAAGTTTCATTAAAAGACAACTACCCATTACCAAAGATTGATCACATTCTGTAGAAAGTAGTAGGAGCTGACTCAGATTTCTAGTATGGATGGATTCTCAGGTTACAACCAAATCAAGGTGCTTCCCAAGGACCAAGAGAAAACAATGTTCACTACACCATGGGGTACATTCATGTATTCCCAGATGCCCTTTGGTTTGATGAATGTAGGGGATACATTTCAGTGAGATATGGATATAGAGTTTGCAGAAGAGAAATATAAGTTTGTAGTTGTTTACATGAATGACATAACTATTTATTCCAGGTATAACATGGAGCATATTAAACATTTGGAGAATGTTTTTTCTGAAGTGTAGGAAATATGGTATCTCATTGAACACCGGGAAGTCTAATTTTGCATTGAAATAATGAAAGTTGTTGGGACATATCATTTCAAAGGATGGAATCAAAATTGATCCAGAAAGAGTCAATGCAATTTTAAAGGTTGAGTATCCCAAGATCAATAAAGAGGTGCAGTCATTTAATGGACAGGTAATTTTTCTGAGGAGTTTCATTCCTAGTTTTGTTGAAATACTGAGAAACATTACCAATATGTTGAAGAAAGATAATTAAATAAAATAGACAGTGGATGCTAGGAAATCCTTTAAAGATATAAAAAAGACCATCACTAAAGCACTAGTTTTTGTGAGTCCAAATTTTTCTAAAGATTTCTTTGTATTTTCTTATGCATCTGAGCATACTATAGATGGATTCCTACTACAGAAGAATAACCAAAACACTGAGAATCCTATTGTTTTATTTAGTAAGGTGTTGAGGGATGGAGAGTTAAAGTACGATATCATGGAAAAACAGAACTATTATTTGGTGAAGTCCTTGAAGGATTTCAGAGTGTATATTATCCATTCACATATTGTTGCATATGTTCCAAGTAGTGTGGTGAAGAGTGTTCTCATTCAACCAGATCCATAAGGTAAAGGGGAAAAATGGATTGTCGTATCGTTGGAGTATGATATTTAAATCAATACTTACCAAACTAATGAAAGATTCTAATTGTGAGTCTCTACAGCTCAACTTTTTATCCAATCATTCAAACCAGCTTGATACAAGCTTACAAGTATTGCCCAATTTTTCTCTTTCTCCATGGTAGAATTATATCATATATGTACTACAAAATTCACAAGCTCTTGCAGGGTTGATTAAAACAAGAGCCAAATATGTGAAGTTGAAGGCTGCAAAGTTTTGTATTATGAATAAATACTTGTATGGGAAGGACCTTAGTGGTGTATTGTTAAATTTCCTATTGGAAAATGAATCTCAAAAAACAATGAAGGAATTTCATCAAGGGGATTATGGAGGACACCACGCTTGGAAGGTGACAACAAATAAGATTCCGAGAGCTAGTTTTTACTGACCTACTATGTTTTCTAACACTTATAAGGAGATCACTACATGTCATCAATGTCATATTTTTTTATGGTAAGAGAAAGTTGGTTCCACTCCCTCTTAACCCAATTTCTGTAGAGGCACCATTTCAATAGTCGGGGTTATATTTCATTGGGGAAATCAACCCAAATTCTTCAGGTCAACACAGATGGATTTTGACAACAACATACCACTTTACAAAATGGATTGAGGATATACTCATAAGGAGAGCCACTGATGATATGATCATAGACTTTCTAGAGAAAAATATTTTGGACAAGTTTGGTTTTCTAGGGAGAATTATGATAGATAATGCAACTGCTTTCAAATAAAAAAAAAGTCAATAAGTTTTTGTCATAAGTATCACATCAATATGAATCTTTCAACTACTTATTATCCACAAGGAAATGGATTGGCTGAATCTTCCAATAAGAGATTGATGAGAATAATTAAGATGTTTCTAGAAGAAAACAAAAGAGCTTGGCATATAAAGATGAAATATGCTTTATGGGATGACAAGATTAGCACAAAAAGAGAAATTGGGATGTCACCATTTCAATTGGTTTATGGGGCCGAAGTAGTTTTTCCAGCATCTTTGGGATTTCCTGTCATGAAATTATTGCAAGAGAAGGAATATGAGCCAAACCACATGCAAAGAAGGATTAATCAGATAATAGAGCTGAATGAAATCAGGGACAAAGCTTATGATAAAGTATAAACACATCAGGAAAATATGAAGAATAATTTTGATAGGAAAATTAAGGAAGAACAGTTTCATATTGATGATGTGGTCTTGAAGTGGGATGCTCCTAGAGAAGGTAAACATGCAAAATTTGATCATATGTGGGTAGTTCCATACATCATAGCATCATACATAGGGGATAATGCAATCGTTATACAACATCAAGATGGGTCTCAGTTGAAAGGAGGCCCTATAAATGGAATATTTTTAAAACACTAACCTATCTTGGGGATAGAAGGTAATTTTTGTACCATAGACTGTACATATTTCTTCACATTTTAATTAGTACCGATTGTGAGCCAAGAGATTTGGATCCTGAAGAGAAGGCCCTAATATCTTGAGGGGTATCCATGTTTCTTTATCTTTATTTTTATTTTTACACAAAAAAGGAAAAAACAAATGTATAAGGATTTTGGTTTTTTTGAGTCGAGCACTGGTATGTGGGTTCTTTGCTACCTCGCAGGGAGTATAACATCCCCAATCAAAGGCAACTGTTAGAACCATTTTTGAGCTAATGAGTTGGAAGGGGTTAGATCAGTGAAAATGAAAGGGTAAGGTCTAAAAACTGTGTATCATGTGACCTAGATGTGTACATAAGGGGTTTTTAATAATTTGAAGGGTTTGTTCTTAGATTTGAAATGAAAAATGTGGGAAAAATCCTAAAATACGACCTTGGAAATAAGCTAAGTATTAAAAATCCGCTTCAAGTTATGTCATAGTAGGAAGGAATGGTGTGTATCTGCAATAGGGTATATCGACGGCTACAGGTAAATACACAAAGGTAATATGCACGACTTAAATAATTTTCATTACCTGCGGAATGATGTTAACTTGCAGATGAAATTAGTCGTCATATCAATAGGTGGAAAGAGATCTACGATCATGAGAAGTTCTATTGTTTCAGCATGCGATGAGGAATCAAAATTCTCAAATCAGTGGAATTTTATAGGATCCTCATTTTTCAGTGTTGGAGATTAGAGGATGAAGGAGATATACAACAGAGTTGGATTTCACTATGAGAACTTGTAGGAGGAAAATCAATTTCAAAATCAGTGGAATTGTTTACATCCTGCACATTTTAATGGTGGAGAGTTGAAAGCAAAAGAGATATACGGTGGGTATTAAATCCCCTAATAGAACATGCATAGAGAAATGAAAATGTGAGATTTGTGGAATTCGGTAGGCCAAACAATATTGAATGGAGAATATTTAAAGAGGATTCTGATCTACGATTCTAAAATATTTTGGTGTGTGAACAAGAGTGGATTAATTTATGTTATAAATCTGCGAAATCGAGTTGGAGCCTCAAGTTTTGATGGATCAGATCAAACTCCAATTTAGATCAATGGTCAGGATAAATTTCACAGTTGGAAACTGTATGGGAGAATAAAATCATGGGACTTAGTGGAATGTGGTAGGGATCGTGCCACTGGATGGTCTAGATGAATATATGATTCAGATCAATGGATTATATTTATTCTGCTAGTTAGAGAAGCAAGGAAGAAGAAACTTGGTAATATTGCGGAACGTAGTTAAAGGGCATATGAAATAGAGGGTGTGGATTTGATCTGAGATAGATATATGGATTTAAACCATTCTTCTATTCAAACATGCACACTCAAATTTTAAGGGAAAATCAACGGAATGGGGTAAACATATGCATAATTAGATGATTCAGATCAATGTGCATTCACATCAAAGGAAGATAATTTTTTCTGGAAAGGGAAATTGTATGATTCTTAAGAAGATTAAGAATGGGAAAAAGAGGTGAGTAAAAAGGTGAAAGTGATTGATAGTGAATATCAATCAGGGGATAGATCTGTGGTCATAATTCAATCTGTAGCTCAAAATTGCAAGGAGATTAGTGAGAAAGCATATCAGAGAATGAGGATGGGTGGTTTGAACAAGGACAAAGATCAACGAATCAAGATGAAGGGCACAAGATGGATGGATGGGAGATGTTTCCAATGAGGAATATTCCTAGTTGATAGGGAATAAAAAATAATATAAAAGGGCATGCACGTGGCTTTAGATCATTTGTTTATTCTGTGCATTGGTAAGAGAAAGCTCAGGACTGTGCAGAAGCAAAACTTAGAAAAAATACTTAGAACATTTGTCAACAGAACAGGTAGGATACTTATCCTCGCTGAGCAAGTATTTAAGATGGATGAAGTAGAAGAACTATAGGCTCATATCCTAGAAAATCAGAGGATTGAAGAGTTGTTTGAGGACAAATATTTAGAAGTATTTGACACAATACTACTAAATGGACCAATAGATCCTACTAAAAATAAGTTAAAACTTATCAAAGACCAATGGACTAAGGTTCATGGTGTTTTCAGTTCATACTTTCATTATTTTTCTACAGACCAAACCCTAAACTGTCACGATTTCGTCAACTGGTGCGCTTATAATTATTCCTCTTATGAGAGGGTAATTATGGACACTACCAAGTCTAAAATCCTATGTCTATTCATCCCTTTTGTTATTAGAAAAACATTCTCTGTTCCTGTCGAGTTTACTCAAGAGTCTAAAGAATTTAATGAATAAAGCTGTGTTCAGTATTTTAGAGAGTCTACCATTGAACGAAAACATGCTTTCTTCAAGACCTATTTCAAACCTGATATCCTAGTGCAAAACCAACCCTTTCTTGTTGATTCAATCTTGTTTAATGAAGAAACCCAGTTTGTCGTACCACTTGTAAGTTAGATTTTAGGGTTGAATATAGATAAGTATGTTACATATCCTTTAATGAGTTTTTTATTCACCCTTAGTACTGGTCAGATTGAGTCAGAACAGTCAGGTCAGTAAGTCCAGTCCTCATGCCTTAAATTTGATGAGTTTCTAGATGAGAATATTCATTCTCTACTAGTATACTTCCAAAATAAATATGCTTCCAATTCCAATCTTATCTGCTTAATATGATCCTATCATTCAACGAAGAAAACTTGCAGCTCCCTGAAATGGTACTTATAGAATAAATGAATAGGGATTACATTAAATTCATGAATTTCCTTTTGTCAGAGGTCTACATTGCATTCTTTCAGAAGAACTTTTCGAGGGTTCTATCACAGATGAAGGAAATTGTACAACTCTCTCTTGAAAAGAGAATAGGATACTGGTTACTGTTTGAGCAAGGTACAGTGATAAGATTATATGGGTTTTTTCATCAACCCTACATGCTACCTGCATTTTTTACTGTTAGAGTGTTTTCTTTGGATCTAATCAGATAGAATTTGATAGTGGAGAATGAGAACTTTATTAATTTTAAGAATTCTTCAGAAATCAAGTTCCCATGGACTAGAGGCCTATTCAAAATTAAGAACAAATATGCACTACTAATGATATAAAGCTTGCTAAGAGAAATGGGGTTTCAAACAGAGGATGCTATAAATTATGATCCCCATCATATTATTTCTATCAGGAAGAAATTTAATAAGAATAATCCATTTGAAAATTTTGAGGTTGCAGGTCTGTCTGAGGCTGAAAACGGGTTGTACTACCCTCAGGAGACATAGGGGGATGTCAATATGCAAGAAGATTCTATGTCATAAGTAAAGGAATTCTTGTCACTAAAACCTAACACTTCAAGCTTGGTTCTAGCAGTAGAAAAGATTATTCCAATAGCCATCTGCTCTGAAAGAACAAATAAAAGAGACTTCTCTGATACCATGGATATAGAGGAGGAAGATACAACAAGAAATCCAAAGAAACAGAAGGTAGATGAAACTAGACAGCTTGTCAAAACATCAGAGGATAAAGGTAATAAAAATAAGCAAATGAAGGTGAAAGGACCTTCTTTTGAGGTCAAAGAGTATCAGTTTACTAAAACACCCATTAACAAATATTTCATTAAATTTGGAAATATTCTATTACAAGGACTTCATCCACATTGAGTTTTTTTGTAAATCTCTAAATACATATTCTATTAAATCTGGAAAAATCAACTCAAAGGACTATTCCATTAAATTTGGAATAATTAATCCAATGAAGTATTTTCTCAATTAATATTTTTTATTTATTTCAAGTAAAACTTTAGTATTCAACCATTCAAAAGGAAATATTACATCTCAAATAGAACTAGTCTAGGAAATATTACATCTCAATTAGAACTAGATGGGTTGGACATAAATCCTGATGAGTCTATGAATATTAATAATTTTGTAGATATTAAAATCTTTGAGACAACGAGATATATTATGTGGGAATAATCCAAATTGAATGAAATTGCACACATAATTTTATACTATAATACTCTAAGACATGCTCNCATAATTACAAATTTAATGAAATATGTGTTCATTGATTCCACCTCTTAATTCAAATATAAGTCTGAATTGTTTGATAAATATAGAGATGATAAGGAGGCGGCTTCAGGTGAAGCCATGAAATATATGCATAGACCAACAAAAATTCTAATAAGGATGTGTCCCTAGTGTCTATTAGGGATCACACTCAAAATATAGTGAATTTTACAACATAAACAAAGAATAAGGTTGCTAAACTGAAAATGATCCTAGAGAATATCCCCATTCCTAATATGATTCACTTGCATAAAAAAACGTGGGATATTATATATACGGACTTGTTGAAATCAACACTGAAGGTATCAATATTGCAATCTAGTAAGAGAATATCAAAAATGAGCTTAGACATGAGGTGGAGAACAAGGCCCACCAAGAACAAATAAAAAAACTACAAATAGATTTGTTGGCTGCTGTCAGTCAAGTAGACAAAGGACATGCTACATAGAAACTATTGAATGAAAAGAAGAACACCATTCAATTACTGAAGAAGAAGCTGAAGATCCCATCCACTCAGTTGATACAAGATTCTGAACAGATAGAGCTTGATAAAGATAAATAAGATTTGAATGGTGAGTTAACTAGTTGTAAGGAATTTTTTTTTAAATATGTAGAAAAGGAAAAGAAGTGGGAAAGAGATATGCCTCTTATGGTTGAGAGTGAGAAGACTCTCAAAGGTAAATATGATGAACTAGAAAATAAACTACAAGAGAAGGAAAAGGAACCTGAATACATGATAAGAGCACCTTCAACAAAATCTAGTGAACAAACCATTGTTCAAGCTATGTCACAGGTTAGTTTGAAGGAATTGGAGCTAGTTGGGCTAAAGAACCAAAATAAAAATCTAGAAATTCTAGCTTTGAAGAGAGAACAAGAAATAAAATATTAGGAAGCAAAGTGCCAGGAATTGCAGAGAAAAAATGATAAATTGATGAAATAGGTCACATGGAAGTTATCGGTGCAAGGATATAAACACATAATATGGGATGCATTTATTTTAGAAGCAACTAAGTTGAGGCCTTATTTGGAGTACATTTTGGATAAGAAGATGGTGATAAAGTCAGCAACACAAAGTGTGACAGTTGTAAAAGAAAGATTGAATAAAAATCCTATAGATACTGCAAATAATATTTTTGATTTCCTAAACATATTAACATAAGACAAGCTGAAAGAATCCAATATTAAAGATAGAATATCCATTATAAATTGGGTTATAAAGGTTGTTAATAAACACCATTAGTTAGACACAGTTGAAGCAAAAATTGTGATCATGGCACAGTAGGTGAAAATGTTTTTGGATATACTTGATCCTTTGTTTAAGAAAGGGATCCCTTTATTTTGGGAAGAGAAAGGTGGCATGCTGACACAAACAGAGTATATGGACAAGTTGACTGAATGCAGATCATACCACAACAAATTTGCATCCATGCAATAGTCACTGTTAGGGAAACAAATTGTGGACAAGCCGACATATGGTTTTGAGATGATATATGAATTCAAGACCATGTGTGCATGCTTGCTATACTATTCATACATGGACCATGTGGAGTTGTGTGTACTATCAAGAGAAACGTCCACCTTGGACTTACCATCTGCAGACTAATGTAAATCAACAGAAAAATATGGACAAGCCAAATATATATTACATGCTTGAATATTGTGGAAGAGTTATTGTTGAAGAACTGGTCAGCTAGGAATTTAGTTTTCTTTTCGAAATATAGTTAGTAGTTAATAAGTACAGATGACACATGTAAAGGCGGTTATGCCTATTTTTAGCAGTTCATTATTTTAGCTCAAGGATAAATTTTTATAATAACTAGCCATTGTAATGAAAAAAGGGTTGGAACTCTTGAGAACTGAGCCTTGTAATTTGATATTTATCTATAATAAAATCACAGAGCCAAATCTAGAATTTTGCAAAGATTCCTGTGTTTTTTTATGTTACAGTATGTTTTTTCTCTCTCATGCGAATGGTTTTCTTATGAATTACTTCTATAATGTTTTCTTTTCATGTATGAAATAAGTGTTTGATAGTACATAATTAATACATATATTCTCTTTCTATTGATTTCAGATATTCACAAAAAAATTCCACTAAATTTGACATTGGATTCATCCTTGTTAGATGCCCATTTTGATGGATTGTTACTTATTTCATGCATTTCAAGAGACCAAAGCACTTTGACTGTGACTAAATTGCTACCTTGCCTTTGTTAGAAATTTGATGCAAACAACACTGTGATTGATATATTTTTATTTTGACTCCATTTCCCAATTTATACTTGCCTTGTTTCAACCAACACAACAATATGGATTTTAATTTATTTTTATATATGGCCTTGTCAAACAATCATTGAGAGATCCCTCTTTGGAGAAAAAGAAGCCAACTTTCTTTCATAAAGCTTGGTTTTGTGGTTACCTTGAGATTACCTTTTTAGAACCTGAGGTATATTTTGAGTGCTAACATATTGGCTCCATTTCCGGGGAGTGAGAGTTCAAATCTTCCTTGGGAGGAAATGACAAAGATTTCAAGATTCCAAGAAAGATAAGATTTCTGTGGGATAATAGATATTTCTTTATTTGAAGAAGGTTGTACATTTTCCCTGGTGACTCCAAGTTCATTCTAAAGAATATTTTAGAAGACATCCTAGATTCTAGGAGGGCACACACATGAGTTAATCCTAATTCTAAAATTTTACAAAGTGTGGAAAACCCAGAAAGTTTGTTTAGACGTATGAATGGAAAACAAAAATATAGCACTTCTCAAACTGAAAGGTCTTTATTTCAAGAATATTTCTATAGTTTTCAAGATTTGAATTTGGGACTAACCATTGGAAAGCCTCTATTAAGATCAAAATGTGATTTAGACTTAAAACAAATAGAAATTAATCCAAGCAAATTTGAGTCATACTTATTAGATTCCTTGTGGCACAATTTGTAAAACAATGTAAAAGTTGAAGAAAGTATCCCTCTTTTTCAAACTTACCAACCTCATATACAATCCTTGTTCACAGTCCTCCTCAAATCCCTCCTGTAGTGAAAAATCCACTTGTTGTACCAAACCCACCTATTAATGGCAACCAGGCTTGCACCTTTGCCTTTTCCTGTTGTTTTAAACAATCTCCCTCAAAATTATTCAAGAGAATTTCTTTGTATGATGGGGAGCGTAATTTTACCGCAAGACTGTATATTTTTCACTAGTTTTCAGCCATCGGTTTTAAGTTTATCATTTATTTGTGTTTATGACATTCTCAGAAAATAAAAGTGTTGGAACTAAACATGAATTTTTTAGACCTTAAAACACTGTTGTAAATTCACTTTTAATAGACAGAAAATAAATATTTAGCACACCATTCAATCACACAGTACTCAGGAAATTTTGGCCAATGGCCCTCGAAAAAACCACAAGGGGAAAACCATCCAGAGAGAGAGAGAGTTTTTATTATTTGCTTTAGGAAAAATTAGACATTCATTTATAGTAAAAAACCAACTTATCTCAACTACTAGACTATCTCGTTTTCTGTGCATATGCTGCCTTGATTTTTGTGCAATCCTTTTCTTGAAAAACATGCCAAAAACCAGCAACAACTCAGCCTCTATTTCTGTGCAGAATGTGAAATATTATGCCCTCGATTTTTGTGTGAAACACACCATAAAAACCGTACTATACAGACAACACTAAATGCTGTCGTACACCTTGAAAACTATGCCTAAAAATACAGTCAGCAACCTCTAAAATTGTGTTCATATTTTCCTCGATTTTTTGTGCAGTAAATAACCTTGGAAATCATTCCAAGACCATACAGTTTGGATGCAATAAATGATTTCATGTAGCTTCTCGAAATTTGAGCCCACAATAAATGCAGTTTGTACAACTCCTCAAAATTCGTGCAAATAGTAAAAGCAATGTATACAACCTCAGGTTCTGTGCAGCAATAAGTGGCTCCTCAAAAATTGTGCCCACCAAAATATTCTCTAGCAGGATGCCTCGATATTCATGCCTAGTCTCTCCTTCTTCAGCTCTCTCATTCAATATTCTCACAAGAATGAAATGTTTTTTCCTTTTCCTTTCTTTTTTCTCTCAACCCTAGGTAGGTGAAGAGGCATCTAATCCAATGGCTAAGAATGAATTAGATCAACAGTTGAAATTCAATGCTCATATTTTATTTGTAAAATATT
The DNA here is from genome assembly GCA_001517045.1 of Pseudotsuga menziesii. Taxonomy (NCBI): domain Eukaryota; kingdom Viridiplantae; phylum Streptophyta; class Pinopsida; order Pinales; family Pinaceae; genus Pseudotsuga; species Pseudotsuga menziesii. The sequence goes on from LPNX011111035.1 coordinate 128,810, forward strand.
AATTTCACTCACCCACTTAAATTTTCCAAAAAATGACTTTAATGCTCTAAAGTCAAATTACATGTCACTTAAGTCATTTAATGCAAGGATCACTTTATTTCCCTTCACTAAGTGACTAAAGGCTAAAGTCATATAGGGGAACACTTCCCTAGGTACAAAATTAACACTCCCTCTTGAGCAAGGTGTTCTGCAGCACTCCCAACTTGTCCCCGAAGAAGACAAACTTGCCCCTCCCTGAAGACTTCGTCAGAATGTCTACTACCTACTCATATGTGGAAATGTACTGAAACGTAACTACCCCTCTTTGAACATAGTATCAGATGAAATGATATCTGATCTCAATGTGCTTTGACTTGCCATGGAAAAATAGATTCTCAGCGAGCTAGATTCAACTCTGATTGTCACAGTAAATCACCGTAGGACTAAGCTCCTAACCAAATAGATTCACTAGCAACTTACAAAGCCACAAGGTCTCGCAGCTGGCCAAACTAGTTTCCATATACTCAGCTTTAGTAGAAATAAATGCAATAGATTTATGCTTTCGAATGAACCACGACACTACTGTCAAGCCCAAACTGAAACAACATCCGAAAGTGCTCTTCTGGTATGACATAGTTCCTACCCAATCTTGGTATGTAGAGCCAACCGATATGATCCCCTCTGACCTCCTATAGTCCAAACCAAAATCCACTATCCCTAAAAGATAGCGCAACACATGTTTTACAACAACCCAATGCACACTCCTAGGCTCAACCATGAATTGGCTAAGAGTGTTCATTGCAAAACAAAAATCTGGTTGAGTGTTGAACAGATACATCAATGACCCGATAAGCTGATGATATAAAGTAGGGTCCACTAACTCTCCCTTAGAAGCATGAAGCTTCTTCCAGTTGGTGATCATAGGGGTCGACATAGGCCTGCAATCGTCCATCCTAAATCTCCTCAAAATATCAACTGCATACTTTCCCTGCCCCAGGAAAATATGTCAAGGCTCCCACCAAACCTCCAATCCCAAGAAATAATGCATCAGCCCAATACCAGTCATCTCATACTATGCCTCAAGATCCTTCTTGCAAGATGCAATGGGTCTCTCTCTCCCTGTGATAAACAAGTCATCAACATATAGCAAAATAACAAGTGGATCATCTCCAATCATGATGAAGTAGAGATTTGGATCCACTTCGCTCTTTTGAAACCCCTTGCTCAGCAAGTAAGAATTGATCCTGGAGTACCAAGCTCGTAGAGCTTGCTTCATCCCATAAAGGGCCTTCTTCAACCTGCAAACATGAGACTTTCTCTCATGTATCTCAAATCCCTAAGGATGCTCAATGTAAATTTCCTCCTATATGATCCCATTGAGAAATGCGGTCTTCACATCCATCTGATGGATCTTCCAGCCCATTTCTGCTGCAATGGATATCAAGCCTCTAATAGAAGTATATCGATCAACCGTCACAAAAGTCTCACCATAATCAATTCCCTCAACCTTTTATAACCTCGACGCTACAAACCTGGATTTGTACTTCACCACACTCCCATCTACCGCATGCTTCAGCTTGTAAAGCCAACAAGAAGTCACCACTGACTTCCCTTTAGGTCTCAGAAAAATCTCCCATACATCATTCTTCATGATGGAATGGTACTCATCCATCATGGAATCTATCCATACCGAATGTTGGGAGGTCTCCTCAAAAGTAGAAGGCTCAAAATCTCATGTTCTATCCACCAACAACATGCCCAATCTTCCAGGAATCTTGATGGCTCTCACCTCCTCCTTGGGTGTCCCAAAATCCTGAGCTTCCTTCAAGGTATCCTAAAGCCACTTAGGCTACTTCTTCCCTGAAGATTTCTCCCAAACTGGTATGTCCTCATCTGAAGAACTACTAGAACTAGAAACCCCAGTCACCTGTGAACCTAAAGCTGGTGTGCCAACACTAGGTGTACCCTTTAATCCTGATCCTAATCCCGATCCCCTATAAAGTGTACCTGTAATAGTAGACTCATCACCTATCTCCGAAGACCCTGCTAGCCTAACTATTGAACCTGGTGAACCTATGCCAACACTCTTGTCATGTAACCCTAGAAACCTGTGATCCTATCTACTGCATAGATGGAACATGTGAAACAAAATGAGGTGCAGGGACCTGCTTCCCTCCATGCTATGACTCTCTTGACTTTCTGAAGGCCTGCTCCTCCCCAAACTTCTCATCACTTCTCACCACCACTTTCCTTTGAAAGGGAAGGTAAATACAGAAGGAATTCACAGTCTCATCATAACCCATAAACATTCCCTTCTCTGTAGTGGGATCCAACTTTGTCCTCTTCTCTGAAGGGACATGAGAGTAAGTTAGACTACCAAATATCCGAAAATGGCCTACTTTATGCTTCTTTCCTGAAAAGCACTCCTCAGCTGTCATATTCCCCGCTGCCCAATGGGGACTCCTGTTCTAAAGATATACAGCGGTGTTGCAAGCCTCAGCCCAGAGAAAGAAAGGAAGTGACTAGTCGTGTAGCATAGCTTGTTAGATTTTTATCATTCAAGCTAGCATTATGATCTTAGGATCTTATCTGAGAGAATAAAATGCACAACAATAAAACACAAGAGATGAGAGGCACAAAGAATTTTCCTTGGGGAAACCATAAAGGAGAAAAACCCGCAATTTCCTCAGAGATAGAATCAGCACCAAAAGTAAATCCTGAAAACATAAAGATGATCTCCTGACAACAGTAGTCTCTCTCTTGTCCCAACAACTTCTCTCTCACTCATGCGTCCCAATGAGTGTGTGTGTGTGTGATAAATAGAGAGGCTCACTCTCTATTTATATTCTTTTGTTCACTTGAAGCCCACTCCAACATGTCGGCCTCACTTAACAATTACGTAATAGAGCCGACATCTCTAGGAGTGTCTAATAACCCTAGTGCCCCACAACTTGTGGGGACTTTTCCTCCTCCGACCAACAAGAAGGGTTATCCTTAACAAAACAGTGGGGACTATTGCCTCGACATACAATGACTCACCTAGGTTTGACTTCTCTAGGATAGTCTAATAACTCTAGGGCCCCACAACTGCGGGGACTTTAACCCTTGACCAATAGGAGGGTTACCCACAATGACTTCACATGACTTGTTTAAATTATAGAACCTCTTGATAGGAATATCGAGGCATGACATGAATCAAATACATTACAGACACATCCTGAAATAAACATCGAGGTACAATACATAAGATATACGGATGAATACATTCTGAAGTTAGAAATACATTAACACTCCCTCTTAACTCGGAAGGTATTCTCTCAACACAATTTATCAACACAAGTCTTCTTCTCTATATCATCTGGATCATCATTGATTTCTCATCATCTTCAAGTCATATTTATCTTCAAGTCATCTTCATCTGGATCTGGATCATCATCATCGGATCTGGATCATCTCTGCTGGATCAACATCACTGGATCTGGATCATCACTCGATCTGGATCATCATCACTGGATCTAGATCATCACTTGATCTGGATCATCATCACTGGATCTGGATCATCACTCGAATTGGATCATCACTACTAGATCATCATTACTGGATCTAGATCATCACTCGATCTGGATCATCATCACAGGTGCTATCTCATGATTCTTCTTGTCATAGGAAGTTCCACAGAGCCAACCTTTTTTCATGCTGGTTGTAGGCCTATCCTCCATGTAGGTCTTCTTCAGCACTTATATCTGACCCTAAGTCAGAATGGCCAGCCCAACACTTACATCTGACTATGAGAGGAACACATCCAACACCACGTAAGAAAGGCACGACCAACACTCACATCTGACCATGCAGGAACACATCCCACAACCCTGTCAAAAAGGCCTAGTACTTACATTCACTAGCATGATAGGACACACCTACTATCATCTATGAAAAGGCACAGCACTCACATCCACCAGCATGATAGGACACACCCATTATCATTTGTGGAAAGGCTCAGCACTTACATCCACTAGCATGGTAGGACACACCTACTACCATTTGTGGAAAGGAACATAACTTACAATCACCAGCATGGTAGGACACACCTACTACCATCTGTGAAAAGGCACAACACTTACATCTAACCATGGAAGGAACTTAATCCTCTCACCATGTCAGAAGGGCACTCAGTCCCAGACTGAGGGTTCCTGGTAACTGACCAGGTGCCTCCATTCTCCCAGAGAATGGAAACAACCCTTATATCTGATCAAGTGGGAACACATCCCTCAATCACATTATAATGGCCATGCACTCATATTTGATCATGTGAGAACACATCCCACAGTCATATCAGAATGGTCCTCAGTCCCAGACTGAGCTTTCCTAGTAACTGACCAGGTACCTCCATTCAAAGAATGGCAACATCCCTTATATCTGATCAAGCGGGAACACATCCCTCAATCACATTAGAATGACCATGCACTCACATCTGATCATGTAAGACTACATCTCACAGTCATATTAAACTAAGTATTCCTAGTAACTGACCAGGCACCTCCATTCAAAGAATGAAAATAGCCCTTATGTCTGATCATGTAGGAACCAATCCTATAGTCATATCAGAATGGCTCAACACTCATATCTGACATGGAAGGAACCAATCCTCTCACCATGACAGAATGGCTCAGCCCTTACATCTGACCATGGAAGGAACTAGTCCTCTCACCATGTCAGAATGGCTCACGTACTCATCACTTCCCTTTTGGGGGAACCTTGATCTGGAGAACACCAATATTCTCCCTAAAGTATTCAAAATTCACTCTTGCTAATGGTTTTGTCAACACATCAGCTATCTGTTCATCCATCACAACATACTGGAGCTTCACTGCTCCTCTCTGCACCATATCCCTGATATAGTGATATTTGATCTCTATATGCTTTGACTTGTCATGGAACACTAGGTTCTCTGACAAATTCACACAACTCTGGTTGTCACAATATATACAAGTAGCATCTAACTAGAGATCAAATAAATCAGATAGTAGCTTCCTTAGCCATACTGCCTCACAACTAGCTGAACAAGCTGCGACATACTCTGCTTCAGTCGTACTTAGTGCCACACAGGACTGCTTCCTGCTAAACCAAGAGACCACACTTGATCACATACTGAAGCAACACCCTGAAGTGCTCTTCCTATCAATGGAACCGCCTGCCCAATCTGAATCAACACAACCCTCCAGGTTAATATTTTGATTCACCTCATACTTGATCCCATAATCAACTGTACTTCTTAGGTACCTCAAAATATGCTTTGCAGCAATCAAGTGAACATCTCTCGGATCTGTCGGGAATTGGCTCAAGGTGTTCACAACAAAGCAAATATCTGGTCTCGTATTCGTCAGGTACATCAAGGACCCAATCATCTAATGATACATCGTAGCATCAACCGTATCTAATGAAGCATCACTCAATAGCTTCATGTTCGATGCCATAGGTGTGGTCATGTAGTCCATCATCCTGAACCTCTTCAGGATCTCTACTACATACTTCCCTTGTTCGAGGAAGATTCCATCTGCATTCTGCCACACCTCCATGCCTAGAAAATAGTGCATCACACATAATAGGAGCATCACTGGTCTTCCACCTTCAACCTTGAAGCAAAGGTTGGAATCCACTTTACTCTCAGTAAAGCCTAGAGTCATTAGTAATCTATCCATCCTGTCGTACCATGTTGAACCTCGGGATCTTCTGCAGTCACTCCCTCTGAAGCATCATACTCCCTCTATCTTCCGTACTCCATGCACTGAAACATTCTATACTAGAGTGACAAGTAGCTTCCTCTGCTACTAATATTCTATGTATCCATCTAGAGTCACTGGTTACCAAGATCCTCTATCTTTGAAAGGGTTCTTGCACCCATCTTTGAGCTTGTCATCCTCTATAGGCTTTCATCTTCAACCTTGTAGCAAAGGTTAAGATCTTCATCAAGCTCCTCATGTATGTGTTATCCCATGGGTGTCTTCTGAGCTCGTAAAAGGCTTTATTTCATTTGCACACATGATTCTAATTGTCATGTGACTTCACTTGCAGTGGCTGCAAATGTCTCTTCTTAGTCTATGCCTCCTTTTCATGAGAATCCTCGTGCTACGAATCTTGCCTTATATCCCACGACGTCTCCATCTACTACATGATGGAACTACGAACTTCCCTTCATGTATCGATACTGCATCCTAGACATCATTCTTCTTGAACTGGTCTTCCCTTTCTTCTTGGTTACTTCTTCATGGCTAGAAGGTTCTGCATCAATGATGTCACTGCATTCGTCATATTATTCTTCATCTTGAACTATCGTCACTTGTTCTTTGGAACAAGTCTCATCCTTCTTTGCTTGTAGGCGATTATGTATGCGATCTTTCCTACAAGTCAAATGCATTTGTATGGTTAGAAACATTTCATAAGTAATATTCATACTGGCAAATTCTTATGCATAAATATATGATCATGCAACTACTTTAGCCAATACAACATTCATCCATATTTCACATAAACTTTCTAGATACCTTCCATCTCTACCAGGACAACATTGAGATTGTGGACTAATCCAATATGTCAGCAAAGAGGTTTCATTCTAGATAAGCAGAAATGGAGAGTTGTATAGCACCATGAGCTACTTACCCATCACATGCGTGTTAGTAGTATACTGTCATTAATGCAAACATTCTATCATGCATAATACATTAACCGAATATAAACAAATGCATAACAAAACAATATCATGAAATGAAAATTGAATACTTATCTTTATTTGTTTCGTGGGTAGACTCCTTCTTGAGCCTTCAACTTCATACTCTTCTTCATTCATGACTTCATCATTTCTTATCCAAAGTCTCAAGATGGATAAGAGGTTCTTCAAGAGTTGAGTCATTCATATTCCTCATCAGTTGAGGGATCTTCTTTTGATGGTGAGAGATTGATCTTCAGTTGCTCCCATCTTCTCTTCTCTTATTATGAGTCGAGCTTCTCTTCTTCCCAAAGTCTGTTGAAATTAATCACTTCCTTCTGGCACACATTCCTTACATGAATGAATCCCATGATCCTGGGAGGCCATTCAAGGTGGCTATCACCACTTCTTCATTCTCCACTTCTTCTTATACTGCTACAATTTGTTCTTTAAATTGAGATACCCTCGTAAAGTATGACTGTATGGTCTTTGCATTCTAGAACTTCACATTCTTCAACTGTTTTATCAAAGTAATATTCTGATTTATGTTCTTCCCTTCAAATAGCTTGGTCAAGGAATCAAACATCTTCGGTGTCTTTAGGAAAGATACTTTTGGTACAAGGTGATCCGTGATTGAATCAACAATGATCTTCTTGGCCTTGACCAAGTTCTTCTTGTGTAAGGCTTCTAGCCTCATCTCCCTCTGGAAATGGAACCTCTCTACTCATGTAGGTGTCCAATTCATTTTCTTTAGAGAGATCATATACGTCCATACTTGGAATTTGTGAACTTCGCCAAGCTTATCATCACGCTGATGTGATAGATCACTTTGAAATGAGAACCTCAAATGAAAATAGCAAAAGATTAGATCTTACCAATTTGAGGTGTCCGTCCTGGTTCCAGAGCTGGTTGATCTAGGGTTTGTCAGAGAAACCCTAATTTTCAAAACTTGGAATATTTCAGATCTGATTGGATAGAAATATAGATCTCTTCAAGGTGAGCTGTCCAATGTACTCCTTTTCTGAAAATAGTGGAGGGAAGCTCCCGGAACAGGAAGGCCTAGTTTTCCAATTTCTTCTGCAGAAATTCCTGATACGGTTTCTATGATATATCCTAAATTGCTACTCATCTGTGCCTGAAACTTTGTATTGAGGTAGCTTCTCCTGTCCTTGCTCCAAAACCACATGTTTCATCAGAATTGGTTTCACCAATTGGGACTTAGGATCATTTTCCCAAGGTGACCTGTTACAGGATTGTTCAGAACAACGAAGTTGTATGGACTATCACATGTCACTATTTCATATTCTGGGTCTGAAACTAGGATCATAGAAGGTACAATCCGTTCCCTTTCTGTAACATCTTCATAAATTTAATTTGGACCTTTTAATCCCAATATATAGCAATTCTCCACAGGTGTCCTGTTTAGGAATGAATCCTGGAAGAGGCTGGAACCCTAACTTGGAGGGATCATATCTCCTAGAATATATCGAATATGAGGCTGAATTTTGGACACAGGGTAAACCAATATTCTATCTTCTGTCTGTGAAAGTTTCAGCTCTTGATCCTTCTCCAATCCTGAGATATAGCGAATAGACAAAAAACTCATCAATTTTAGTATTTTAGGGTTTTTCTAGCTCAGGGTCAAACTAGGTTTTGACTTTCCCAGAGTTATACCGAACCAAAAATATCAACCCAGGTCTCTAAACTTAGATTTTTATGAGGAGATAAATTCGATGCCCGGCTCACTCAAAAATTCCTCTTCTGTAAGAAGCCCTAATTTCCCGCACCGAAAACTGAAAATGCTCGGAATCGAATTTCGCTTCGACAGAAAGATGCGCCCTTCAATAGAGAGTCAACCCAGCATACTTTTGCTGATGGATTGTGGAGAGAGACCCAAAAATTAATAATCCCTAGCTTCTATAGCTACACAATGTCTTCTTCTCAGGTTAGCTCTGATACCATGTTAGATTTATATCATTCAAGCTAGCATTATGATCTTAGGATCTTATCTGAGAGAATAACATGCACAACAATAAAACACAAGAGACAAGAGACACAAAGAATTTTCCTTTGGGAAACCATAAAGGAGAAAACCCCACAATTTCCTCAAAGATAGAATCAGCATAAAAAGTAAATCCGTAAATCTCGAAAACATAAACATGATCTCTCGACAGCAGTAGTCTCTCTCTTGTCCCAACAACTTCTCTCTCACTCATGCACCCCAATGAGTGAGTGTGTGTGTGACAAATAGAGAGGCTCATTCTCTATTTATATTCTTTCATTCACTTGAAGCCCACTCCAACATGTCAGCCTCACTTAGCAATTACTTACTAGAGCCAACATCTCTAGGAGTGTCTAATAACCCTAGTGCACCACAACTTGTGGGGAATTTGCCTCCTCTGACCAACAAGGAGGGTTATCCTTAACATAACAGTGGGGACTATTGCCCCAACTTACAATGATTCACCTACGGTTGACTTCACTAGGATATTCTAATAACCCTAGGGCCCCACAACTACAGGGATTTTAACCCTTGACCAATAGGAGGGTTACCCACAATGACTTGACATGACTTGTTTACATTATAGAACCTCCTGATAGGAACATTGGGGCATTACATGACTCAAATACATTATAGAAACATCCCAAAATAAACATCGGGGTACAATACATAAGATATATGAAAGAATACATTCCGAAGTTACAAATACAGTAACATATCTCAGGCTGCTCCAACAATGGGCCTGTTCTTCCTCTATGCTACTCCATTCTACTCTAGAGTATACAGATCTGTCAACTATCTCTTGATGCCCTCCTTTCTGAAAAATCCATCAAACGCCTTGGATTTATACTCACCCCCATTATCCAATCTCAAGACTCAGATATTCCTCCTTGTTTGGTTCTCCACAAGAGCTTTGAACTATTGGAACCTCTGCAAGACTTCCTCAGAATTATTCCTCTTCATAAAGTATATCCAGGTCTTCCTGGAATGGTCATCAATGAATGTCACATAATACAACTTGTATCCTCTTAAGGACACAAAAGACATAGGTTCACATAAGGCTGAATGTATCAAGTCAAGAGTACCTACTGACCTGCTATCATTGCTCGAAAAAGCAGTCTTGGTGTAATTTCCCAAAGCACACCCCCTGTACACATCACTTTTCCTATGCTGAACTCTGGTAATATTGTAACCATGTGTCTCAACAACCACAAGGCTGGATGATGCAAGTAATCCATCCTCCTATGCCAAATCTCACACAACTCACTACTGCTGCTATGTGATAAAGCACGTTGTAGCTAAAACAAGAGCCTATACAGTTTCCCACATCTCACTCCAATGGAAACTGAAGCAGATGGTTCTGCAGTCTTGGGAAACATATGCACATGTCCATCTAGGAAATACACCCCAAGACCCTGATCCTCGATCATGGAAACCGACACTAGGTTCTTCTTCATCCCAAGTACATACAATACATCCCACAATACCATGGGACTCATGGAATCCCTTTGAAATGTAATGGTCCCACATCCAACTTCACTAACTACTAAGTCATCTCCCAACACAACCTCCACATCTGTATTTGTCTGTGAAATCTCGGAGAACATCTCACGAGCACCTGTCATGTGACTCGAGGATCTGCTATCTATGTACCAAGTGCTGGAAGTAGATGCACTGTAAGAATGGTCTGTCACACAGGAAAACTCCCTCTGTCTATCAACATCGTCACTGGTGAGAATGGATGATCTCTCTCTCTTAGTATGCCCAGTGCATAGAGAAAACTCACTCTGAAATCATGCTATAAATCATCAATATCAGTTGAAGCCATTGTCTTCTGCTACTTCTTCTTCTTGTTCGGAGACGCAGAGGCATAGTGTCCCATCTTGTGACATGCAAAGCACTTCACAGTGCCCATATCCTTCTTCTTCCCATCATGTTGCTGCTTGGACCCACCCTTCTTAGCACTCTTCTTTCTCTTCTTCTTCCCCTTCGCGGTCAATGCCACATCCTCCTCATCTCCCCTACTAGTCAAACCACTACACTGTAAGAAACCCCTCTGAGTCTCCTCCTGAACAAAGTCATCACATACTCTGTCCCAATATGGAAAATTTCATTTGGCCATCAACCCCTGTACAAACACAACCCAAGGTAGAGTCGCCCCATTTAGGGTTGTCCACACTAACTCGGGACTAGTTATCACCACCCCAACAGCTGCAAGCTCATCTCTCACCTAAGAGATCCTAGTAAGATAAGTCAAACACATCTCACCTTTGACCATATTGATGTTCTTCGGCTTCTCTCTAAGCACCATCTTCTTGTTTTCATTTGTACTCTGAAACAACCCGGTCAAAGCACTCCACATCTCATGTGCATGATCCTTCTCGAAAATGTGAGCAATAACATGATCTTTAACAACATCCAAAATAATCCTCATGGCTTTAATGTCCTTCTTCACAAAGGTTGCATGTTCTACTGCATCAATGGTAGCACTTGGAATGACAACTGGGTGAGTAGTAGTGTTGTTAACTGCCTCATCCCACAACTCATTCTCCCTTAACAAAAGAACTATCTTGGCCTTCCATGAGACAAAATTCCCTACCCTATCTAGTCTTTCTTCACTTCTCAACCCAACGAAAGTCCTTTTTCTCAAAGAAAAAATTTCAGCAAAATGTACTACTGTCACAAAATGTTTCTTTGAATTTTGGAAATGATTGTTTCACTACTAAAACTTAGTTTTTTTCCCCAACTTAGCTCTGATACCATGTATATTTTTCACTAGTTTTCAGCCACTGGTTTTAAGTTTAAAATTTATCTCTATTTATGACATTCTCAGAAAATAAAAGTGCTGGAAATAAACATGAAATTTTCAGACCTTAAAACACTGTTGTAACTTCACTTTTAACAGACAAAAACTAAATATTTAGCATGCCATTCAATCAAACAGTACTCAGCAATTTTTGGCCAATGGCCCTGGAAAAACCCACAAGGGGAAAATCAGTTAGAGAGAGAAAATTTTATTATTTGCTTCAGGAAAAATCAGACATTCATTTACAATAAAAAACCAACTTATCTCAACTAGCAGACTGTCTTGTTTTCCATGCATATGATGCCTCGATTTTTGTGCAATCCTTTTCTCGAAAACCAAAAACCAACAACTCAGCCTCAATTTATGTGTAGAATGAGCAATATTATTCCCTTGGTTTTCATGCCAAACACAACAAAATAACTATATTGTATGGACAACATTAAATGCTGATGTACACCTTGAAAACTATGCCTAAAAAATATAGTCAACAACCTCAAAAATCGTGCATGTATTTTCCTTGATTTCTTTTCAGGAAATAGCCTTGGAAATTGTGCTCATACCGTATAGTACAGATGCAATAAATGCTGTCATACAACTTCTCAAAATTCGAGCCCACAATAAATGTAGTATGTACAATTCCTCAAAATTCATGCAAACAGTAAAAGCAGCTTGTACAACCTCGGGTTTTGTGCAGCAATAAATGGTTTCTCAAAAATCGTGCCCACCAAAATCTTCTCTAGCAGGATGCCTTGATATTCATGCCCATTCTCTCCTTGTTCAGCTCTCTCCTTCAATCTTCTCACAAGAATGAAATGCTTTTTCCTTTTCCTTGTGTTTTTCTCTCAACCCTAGGTAGGTGAAGAGGCATCGAATCCAATGGCTAAGAATGAATTAGATCAACGGTTGAAATTAAATGCTCATATTTTATTTCTAAAGTATTATTTTCACTCACCCACTTAAATTTTCCAAAAACTAACTTTAATGCTCTAAAGTCAAATTAAATGCCACTTAAGTCTTTTAATGCAAGGTTCACTTTATTTCCCTTGACTAAGTGACTAAAGGCTAAAGTCACTTAGGGGAACACTTCCCTAGGTACAAAATTAACAAAGACAACATATAGATATATTTGAGGATTTTATTGACTTAGAAGAAGTAGATCATGATGATGTAAAAATGAGGTTGTTTGCAAAGAGTTTGTCTAGAGAGGCAAAAAGTCAGTTTAAAGAATTACCAGCAAGATCCATCCCCACTTTTGAAGCTTTTCATACACTATTTTTGGATAAGTGGGAGGCCAAGAAGACCCCTTTACAAATACTGTCTCAATATAACAATTTAAAGAAAGGGAAATTTGAGCATGTACATGAGCTTTCCAATAGATTCATGAGGGTATACAATTATGTTCCTACTGATATTAAACCCTTGGTAGGTGCTGCTAAACTTCACTATGAATATGCCTTTGATAGTGGTTTTTCATTGTCATTAAGAGAAAGAAAATATGCAAGTTTTCCTGCTATGTTTAAAGATTCTCTAGGAGTGGAGGAAAACTTAATGGCTTCAGGGAAAATGAAAAATAGACTGGAGGAAGATAGGGGAAGGCAAGAAGACCAACCATCCACTTATGCCCCTTCTTCTACAAGTGATGTCAAATTTGAAATGATGATTAAGACTATGGAGATATTGATGGACAAGTTATATTTAAACAATAGACCACCTAACATAGAGAAAACTGAAAATCAAATAAGCAATCCAAATTTTAGAAGACTACCTCCTCCTTTAAGAAACCAAAGAAACCCTGAAGATCAACAAATAAGACCACCATTTCCAGAGAATTTGGTTGATGAGGAGGGAGAAGAAGATCTAATGGATAATGAGATTCATCAGTTTGACGATGTTGATGCTGAAATAAACCTTATTGAAGAGGAGCATTATATGTTTTCTCAAGATGACGACAGTAACATTTCGAAGGTAGACTCATAACATTATCATAGAGGGTACCAAAATGCCATTGATGATTTTAAAAAAAATTAAAGTTGAGAAGTCCCAACATAATATTAAATAAAGGGAATCCCAACTCAAATCATCTTTCCAATACTCGACAAAATTCAGAAAAACAAAAAGATATTACTGTATAAAACAATTCAGAAAATAAAGAGCAAAAGTCAAAAGAAAATAAGCAACTGGTTCCAATTGATGTAGACGGACCAATTTCATCTTTCAATATGCAATCAGAGTTGTTCAAAATCAAGATTTCTATCCCCTTTAATGAATTGCCAAGGAGAAATGAATATAGGGAGAAAATTACAAAAATGGTTAAGAATTAGGGTGATGATCAACCAGATATTCTAGAATTAATAGATGACTTTCCTACTATTTTCCTTGGGCCAAAAATTGAAGATACATATGCTGAAGAGGTCCATACTTTTTATCTGAGTTTAAATGTACATGATATGATATTTCACAGTGCATGTTAGATTCTAGTGCATCTCATAATCTAATGCCAAGGGTTGTAGTAGAAAGTATGGGATTGGAGATTACTAGGCCTTACAAAGACCTGTATTCTTTTGATTCTAGAAAGGTCAAATGCCTAGGATTGATAAAATATATGGTGGTAACGCTTGAACAACTTCCATAAAAAAGAATTGTGATGGATGTTGTAGTAACTGAAACCCCTCCCAAGTGTGGCATTTTGTTGTAAAGATCTTGGGCATCACAATTGAAAGGAACTTTGCAAATGGATATGTCATATGCCACTATACCTTTATTTGGAGGTAACAAAAAGTTATATAGAGAGAATATGACAGCCTATGTGGTCAACAGTCAAGATAAGCCTAAAAATCATCCTATTTATGCTGTTGATACTGATTTAGTATCCTCTATATTTTTTAATGATGGACCTCACACTGATCTTGAGATAATGTAAAAATAGAGTTAAAGGAGGATAAAGAATTTGAAAAAAGACAAGAAGCTTTAGAAAAGAAACAAAATGAAAGAGTGTGGTCTATTTATTTTCATGGGTCCATAAGTAAGATTGGGGGTGGTGTTGGTGTGTACATTATTTCTCTAATCAAAGATTTTAAAGATTTATCTTATAAATTGAATTTTGAATGCACTAATAATGTGGCTGAGTATGAAGCTCTGTTGCTTGGTTTGAATGCTTTGAAGGATATGGGAGAGAAAAGAATAGAAGTATTTGGGGATTAAAAACTTGCAACAAGCCAGGTAAATGATAATTACCAGACAAAAAACCCCAGGATGAGGGATTAAAGGAATGAAGTTTGGGACATTTTTGGAAATTATTTTATAGAGCATAAAATCAGAGTAGTTCCCAGAATTGAAAACCAAGTGGCTGATTCTTTGGCTATAGCTGCTAGTAAATTCAAACCTCCCATTTATTCTTAGAAAAAGTATAAAATTGAAGATGTAAATAGACCTTCAATACCCTATAAATCCAAATAATGGCATGTGTTTGATGATGACATGCATATAAAAAGATTTTTGGAGATGTCGAATGAATTTTTAAATACTCATATTGATACACAAAATGAAAATTTAGATAACTTCCAAGATGATGTACAGACTGAAGATGAAAAAATTGAAAATAATAAATTGAAAAGCAAGATAGGGGGAAAAGACATAATTTGTTCGAAGAGTAATTTTATCCCAAGAGGTTTGATTCTCCTAGAGAAACTGTTTGAACAAAATGACATTACAAAGGATCCCAAGGTACAACCTGCTAAAAATGTTGTTGAAGATCAAAATATAGGTACAGAAGAAACACCTAGAATCATAAATTTGTCCAAGGATCTACATACAAAAGAAAAATAAGAGTAAATAAAATCGATGAAGAAATATACATAAGAGTACATAAAGATGATGAAGAAATATACATAAGAGTACATAAAATTGATGAAGAAATATACAAATGTATTTTCCTGGAGCTATGAGGACGTGAAATAGTATGATACCTCTATCATACAACACACTATCCCAATAAAACCTGGAGAAAAACCGTTTAGACAAAATATGAGAAGAATAAAACCCATGTTGCTTCCTGTGATAGAGAAAGAGATCAAAAAATTGTTCAATGCTAAATTATTGTAACTTTGAGAATTTATAAGTGCTTATCTAATTTAGTACCTATTAGAATGAAGAACAGTGAAATTAGACTCTGTGTGGATTTCAGAAATCTTAACAAAGTTTCATTAAAAGAAAACTATCGATTACCAAAGATGGATCACATTTTGCATAAAGTAGTAGGAGTTGAGAGGATTTATACTATGGATGGATTCTCAGGTTACAACCAAATCAAAGTGATTCCTGAGGACCAAGAGAAAACTGCGTTCACTACACCATGGGGTACATTCATGTATGCCAAGATGCCCTTTGGTTTTATGAATGTAGGGGCTACATTTTAGTGAGCTATGGATATAGCGTTTCCAGAAGAGAAAGATAAGTTTGTAGTTGTTTACATGGATGATGTACCTGTTGATTCTAGGTCTAACATGGAGGATGTTAAACATTTCGAGAAGGTTTTTATGAAGTGCAGGAAATATGGTATCTCATTGAACCCTAGGAAGTCTAATTTTGCATTGAAAGAAGAAAAGTTTCTGGGACGTATCATTTCATAGGATGGAATCAAAATTGATCCAGAAATACTGAAATACTGAGAAACATTACCAATATGCCAAAGAAAGAGAGTGAAATAAAATGGACAATGGTTTCTAGGAAATCCTTTAAATATATAAAAAATACCATCACTAAAGCCCCAGTTTTGGTGAGTCCATATTTTTCTAAATATTTCCTTGCATTTTCTTATGATTCTTAGAATACTATAGATGGAGTCCCAATGCAGAATAATAACCAAAACGTTGAGCAACCTAATTCTTTCTTTAGTAAGGTGCTAAGGGATGGAGAGTTAAAATATGATATCATGAAAAAACAAGCCTATGCTTTGGTGAAGTCCTTCAAGGATTTCAGAGTGTATATTCTCCATTCACATATTGTTGCATATGTTACAAGTAATGTGGTGAAGAGTGTTCTCACTCAACCATATCCATAAGGTAAAAGGGAAAAATGGATTGATGTACCATTGGAGTATGATCTTGAAATCAAGACTATGAAGTTGATCGAAGGACATGTACTTGCCAAACTAATGACAGATTCTAATTGTGAGTCTCTATACGTCAACTTCTTATCCAATCATTCAAACTAGCTTGATGCAGGATTACAGGTAGTGCCCAATTTTTCTCTTTATCCATGGTACAATGATATCATATATGTAGTGAAAAATTTACAAGCTCCTGTAGGCTTGAATAAAGAAAGATCCAGATTTGTGAAGTTGAAGGTTGTAAATTTTTGTATTATGAGTCAATACTTGTACTGGAAGGAACCTGGTGGTGTAATGTTAAATTTCCTATTGGAAAATGAAGCTCAACAAACAATGAAGGAATTTCATCTAGGGGATTATGGAGGACACCGCTCTTGGAAGGTGACAGCTAATAAGATTCCAAGAGCTTGTTTTTACTTGCCTACTATGTTTTCTGACACTTAGAAGGAGATCACTACATGTCATTAGTGTCAGATTTTTTGATGGTAAGAGAGTTGGTTCCACTCTCTCTTAACCCAATTTCAGTAGAGGCACCCTTTCAATAGCGGGGGTTAGATTTCATTGGGTAAATCAACCCAAATTATTTAGGTCAACACAAATGGAATTTGACAACAACATACCACTTTACAAAATGGATTGAGGCTATACCCGCAAGGAGAGCCAATGATTCTGTAATAATGGACTTTCTAGAGAATAATATGTTGCCCAGGTTTGGTTTTCCATGGAGAATTGTGACAGATAATAAAAATTCTTTTTAATAATAAAATAAGATGATAAGTTTCCATCACAAGTATCACATCAATCTGAATCATTCAACTGCTTATTATACACAAGCAAATGGATTGGCTGAATCTTCCATTAAGAGCTGGATGAGAATAATTAAGAAGTTGCTAGAAGAAAACAAAAGAGCTTGGCATAAAAAGTTGAAATATCCTTTGTGGGATGACAAGCTTAGCACAAAAGATAAATTGGGATGTCACCATTTCAATTGGTTTATGGGGCTAAAGTAGTTTTTCTAGCATCTTTGGGATTTCCTATGATGAAATTATTGCAAGAGAAGGAAGATGAGCCAAACCATATGCAAAGAAGGATTAATTAGATAATAGAACTGAATGAAATCATGGACACAAATTATGAGAAAGTACAAACACATCAGGAAAATATGAAGAATACTTTTGAAAGGAAAATGAAGGAATAACAGCTTCAAATTGATGATGTGGTATTGAAGTGGGATGATCCTAGAGAATATAAACATGGAAAATTTGAGTATATGTGGGTAGGTCCATACATCATAGAAACATACATAGGGGATGATGCATTCATTCTACAACATCAAGATGGGTCTCAGCTGAAAGGAAGCCTTGTAAATGGAAGATTTATAAAACATTACCTATCTTGAGGATAGAAGGTAATTTTTGTACCATAGACTTTATATATTTCTTTACATTTGAATTAATACAGATGGTGAGCCAATATATTTGAAGCTCGAAGAGAAGGCCCTAATATATTAAGGGGTATCCATGTGTCTTTATCTTTATTTTTATTTTTACACAAAAAAAGAAAAAAAATATGTATGAGGATTTGAGTTTTTTTTAGTCAGGCACTGGTCTGCGGGTTCTTTGCTACCTCACAGGGAGGATAACATCCCCAATTAGAGCCAGTTATTAGCACCATTTTTGAGATAATGAGTTGGAAGGGGTTAGATAAGTGAAAATGAAAGGGTGAGCTCTAAAAATTGTGTATCATGTGACCTAGAGGTATGCGGAAGGGGTTTTTAAACTTTTGAAGGGTTTATTCTTAGCTTTGAAATGAAAAATGTGGAAAAAATCCTAAAATTCTACCTTGGACACTAGCTAAGTATGAAAAATTCGTTTCTGATTTATATCGTGGCAGGAAGGAATGGTGTAGATCTGTAGTAGAGTAGATCGATGGCTATAGGTAAATCCATAGAGGTAAGATGAACAATTTAAATAATTTTCATTACCTGTGGAATGGTGTTAACTTGAAGATGAAATTAGCCGTCAGATCAGCAGGTGGAAAGAGATCTACGACCCTTAGAAGTTTTGTTGTTTCAACATCTGGGGAGGAATAAAATTCTCAAATCAGCGGAATTATACAGGCTCCTCATTTTTCAACGATGGAAATTAGAGGATGAAGGATATATATGGTGGATTTAGATTCTGCTATGAGAACTTGCATGAGGAAAATAAGTTTCAAAATCAATGGAATTGTTTATAGCCTACACATTTTAATGGTGGAGATATGAAAGCAAAAGAGATCTACAATGGGTATTAACTCCACTAATAGAACATGCACATAGTAAGTATTTTAAAATATTCCATTGTGTGAACAAGCATGGAGTAAGTTATGTTGGAAATCTGTGGAATTGGGTTGGAGCCTCAAGTTTCGATGGCTCAAATCAAACTCTAATTTAGAGAGACAGTCAGGATATATTCTGTAGTTGGAAAGTGTATGGAAGAATAAAATCATGGGATGCAGTTAAATGTGGTAGGCACTGTGCCATGGGATGGTATAGATGAATATGTGATTCATATCAACAAATGATATTTACTCCACTGTTTAGAGAAGCAAGGAAGAAGGAACTTGGTAAGATTGCAAAATGAAGTTAAAGGGCATATGAAATAGAGGGCACAGATTTGTACTAAGATAGATATACGGCTTCAAACCATTCCACTAGTTGAACATGCACACTCAAAGTTTATGGGAAAATCAATGGAATGGGGTAAACATAGGAATATTTGGATGGTTAATATCAATGTGCATTCAAATAAAGGTGTAGCTGGGTTTTCACTCTGGCTACATGCTAATGCACTTCCCTTCTATCAAAGGGACAGAAAGGTAGAGTTTGCAATGGAAGGATTAGCTGCAAAAGAATCTATTTTTAATAACAATAAACAAATAAAAACAATCTACAAAACTAAACAAACAACAATGAAACAATTATACCTTTCAATTTCCTTGAAAGTGGGCCACCATGCCCTAACTCAGAATGATACCTCCTCTCCACAGGTTTTGGTAGTATGGAGGATCACTCAACACACAAAAATGGGAGGAGGTGGGGCAATGGAATGATTGGCAATGTGAGTATTTTGAGAATGATGGTTTCTCAACATACTCACAGAAATATAATAATGGAAGGAAGGAATAAGTGAATCTTGTGATGGAGACCTCCACACTATTTTATAGTTTTTCTTGTCCTTTTCTCTATTTTATGGTTTTGGAACCATAATTAGGGTTTTAATCCCTATTTAGATTTTTTATCCCTTTTTGGGGTTTTGAAGCCCCTTTGTGGTTGTTTAGGTATTTTGAGGGGTTTTAAACCCTTTTTTGGGGTTTTTAGGCCCTTTTTGAGAGAGCATAAGGTTAAAACATATTTATGGAGGTAAAAAATGAGGTAAAACGGATAGGAAAAAGATGTCTGTATATGGCTCAGGCCATGTAGATCTAGTTGAACATTTTTTGTGTTAACAGATTGCCCCCTGATGTATGAGGGTAGGATCTCATCATATGGCCGACATACATCATATGATCATTAGGATAGTAGAGAGACCTGTGAAGAAGCGACACTTCCTTGTTCGAGACACGATGGCTTTTCGTTTTTGTATTAATGTTGGTTCCCAGCAATGGCTGAGATACAAATAATATGTGACATGTATATGGATGAGGCAGGCATACCCATGCTTGTAACAATGTCAAAAGAATAAATAATGGGATCAAGGCACCAAAATAACGGATCCGGTCATATACTTGACTATTGTTACATAATGGTGGCCTCAATGAGAGGTTGAATACAATACTGATATGAAGAGATGATACATAGGACCCATGGCACTCTCATGGAATGTGATATCTTCACAACTGATGACCTGTTGGATCTGGAATTTTACATAACTGTAGGGACTTACTAATGAAGAGTTAGAGTCTCTGTGGTACAATATGACACATCAATTATGAATCAATACATAAGCACTTCTCTAGGGGCTTTTGAACATTGTTTCCAATACAACTTGGAAATCACAAGGGACATGAACATGTCTGGGTCCCTTAATAGAGTCACCAATGTGCTAGATTCAGGTGACAACCGAGCTCTTCGACCAAATAATGCACGGGACAATACCCTATATGAATCTCATCGGTGCGATGATGTAGCTGAAGTCGAACATGTGAGACAAAACCATCCCAAGAGGCACTAATGACTCCTCTCAAGTGGTCCAAGGAACTCATCAATAAGGTTAATGAAACTAGGATACAGGGACCTCTCGATCTATCCTCTAGAATAGATGTGTTGTCGTCGACAGAGGGAGACCTTCCACTAATAAAGGCAATAATGTTTCCTTGACCAGAAGCGCGAGGGGGATAACCAAATATGTGGGAAAATATAGGGACTGATCCACTGAGTGGGTGAACATGGGAAGGAAATCATGGGAGACTAAAACTTCCTTTGTTCAAGGTAATGATGGCAAGGCTAACCTAACAAAAAATGAAACTAACTCATGGGAGAGGGATCATAGTTGTGATACCGAGAATGTAACTGTAGATGGGGAATACTGAGGGGACTAGTGATATCTAGGGGGTCCAAGGAAGGCTCATCAAAAAATACTCTGGACAAAGGTGACCCAAGTGAGGTAAAGCTGCCAAACTGTAATACATGGGGTTACACCAAAAGACACCGTTATGATACGATCTCATGGATTTTTAGCGATCACGAGAAAGTAAATGCTCGTTTCTATTTTCATGTTTAGAGAGTTTCAAAACAAGAAGAATAATCCAGTGTGGTTTCTTTTTCGTATGTAGTCTCCTGAGTCCGAAAAGGGATAAAAGTGTGCATAGGAGAGCTCTCCCAACCTTTGGGAAGGAATACTTATTTACCGTTGGTAGTCCAATTAGGCTAGGAAAGGTTAAACCTATATCGATTGAATGGTCATTCAAATACTTTTACGAGCATGAATGAAGCCAAGTTTGCTCAAAAATCTTTTCTTGGTGAGAAGGTTGGAAAAAAGCTTAAAGACAACCCATGATGAGCTTTTTGGTAAAGTTCGGTCCCAATGCCCGAGAAAGCATAAAAGGATGCAAAGGGAAATGTTCCTATCTTGAGTGTGTCGAGGTGGTCCTTTTCTTATGGTAGTCAGCATAGTCTACAAAAGGAGACAAACGAGGCTATCTAGATTCCCTTTCAAATAATTTAACGAGCGTGAAAGGAAGCAAGCGTGCTCGATGATATTTTCATTTGTTTAGGAGTCAGAAAAGAGCTTAACAGAAAATCCATAATGGTCAATCAAGCAAGGGGGAAGTGTTTGATATATGGAAATATGTTATGTTGTGAACATGGACAATGGTGCCACCTTACAGGAAAATGGATGGTGGTAAAAAATGGCCAACTGTGCAGTACGAATGGAGCGAATGGCTTGTGAACATGCCAATACATACAAAGGGAGATTCACGTGATGGCACATAAACCAAGGTGGCATTCGAGAAATGTCTTATAAAATCACAATGAGGGAACGAGACAAGGGTCTTGTCAAAAGATAGAGGTTGGAAAACCGAACCTGGTGGTGTGAACGACGTCTCAAACGGACTCATTAGAGGAAATTTCAACTCAAAATGTGCCTTTCAACCCTAATTCAAATTCCATGTTATCATCTGTTAGCCAATGAAATTTATTTAAATTTTAAATACCATATATGTCTTAAACTATTTTTTAATATAAATTTGGGGATAGGTATCATAAAAAAACTACTTTTTTTTGTTCATATTTTTGACATATCTCCATGTGTTTTTACTCAAATTTCAATTGGGAGAGCTTGTTGTATACATAATTAAATTTTGCATCCAACGAGTACCCACACTACATATTTTTGAAGGACCCCACTACCCCAAAACAAGATATACCTGAAAACGAATGCATGTATTTTCATGTATTTCTTATTTTTTTGGTAGCGGTGTTCTTCAAAAGTATGCAGTGTGGGTACTTGTTGGATGTATAATTTAATTCCGCATCCAACAAGATATCCCGATCGAAATTTGAGGAAAAACATGGGGAGATATGTCAAAAATATGAAAAAAATAGTTATTTTCTTTTCTTCCTCCAAAATTAATAAATATTATTTTATTATTTTAACTATTATTTTACTATTTTAACTTTATTTTACTATTTTCCTTAGGAGGCCCATTTTGAGTTGAAATTTCCTCTAATGCCTAATGAATCTCACTAATAGCTAATGATGTTGCCCCCAGTGTAGCAGTGCACGAGTAAAAACTAGACCAAATGGAGGCATATGGGTACGAAGCTAGCTCAACGTACAAGGCATTATTTGTGTGGTGGCACATAAATAGAAGTGACTACGAGAAATGCCTTGAAGAAAGTAGGGAGGAATTCAATCTAGTATAGGTCATCTCGTTACCCAGGATATTTTTTGCATAGTGGTGGCAACTTCCTATCCTTATAGAGGATGGTCCATATGTGAGCATGGACAACTGGGGAGATCCTAGAGATGCCTCGACCTCTGATACAGGTCTAGGGACCTGAAAGTATGCTAGCATGGTGGTAGCTATATCATACATGCAACATACTATGTGCATGTGCAGATGTGGGACCGCACCCTCCAGTGGGGTACTAGCGGCGTAGGGGCAGGGATTATATCTACCTGCTCACGTGCAAATGATGCGACAGAGTTCTTAATGGATTCACTAAGACTAGACGTGGAGAAACTACTGGAGGGGGTCATTGACTTGTGGTAAAAATTATTCAAAACAAGAAATAAAAACTATCTTAGAGCTTCTTGAGTAGGCATGGTGAGTGGCGTCAAGTATATGTCTTCTTGAGGTAGAGCCCATTGCGAGGATTCTTCAAGAGGCGACTGTTGGAGTCAGCAAAAAGATATGCCCCCTTGCTGCGACATCGATGTATGGCATATGGGCCATACCACATGGAATCAAAATTCCCTTTCCATAACTTATCATGGGCTTGGTCATAGACAAGGCCCAGATCACCCTCGCTAAAGGTGCAAGGGTTAGCTCGAAAGATGAAATGGGACTTCGACCGAGTGTTGACTACTTCAATCATTTGGAGAGCAGCACGACAATCCTCATTGGTCTATTTCAGCATAAGTATGGGTTCTTATAATGGTGAAGTATTAGGTACAAGTTCATCGACAAGGCGGGTGATGGAATTTGACCTTCAATGGGAAGAATCGATTCCACACCATAGACTAAATGTTGTGAAACCGATGGCGGTTTCATAGATCTCTCTATCATCGCAAAAGTGGTGTCGATATAGATCAGGTGGATCTTCCATGGTCAATGATTGAAAAAGAATACTATAAGTATAGATCGAAGGTGTGTCCATTCCCGATCCAAAATGGTGTGTGAATACCTCAGAGCAAAGCTGTCCCAGTGTACTCAACAGAACAACAATGAGAAAGAGGAAGGGCATCATATGAATTGGGAATGAACCCTAATAGTTCCTCAGTGACTGAGGTTGCGATATGATTGGAATGGTACTAGATGTGATAGTACACAAATATGCTATTTCAGTTGGCATAGATGGAGGTGGTAAGGCCGGGAATGTGTCCTTCATAAGGATGTTGGAAAATAATCTTGGGCCATAAGCAGATAAGGAAGGAATGGAGACATTGTCAATGGCAGTATCAATGGTAGGGATGACATGGTCTGGTGTGGCCGACCCCTGTGGATCATAGTAAGTCAATTGGTCAACCGTCATGATCTTCTCATCATGAGGAAACATCATAAGGTGAAAGATGACAGATTCCATAGCTCTCATGGAATACATGTAACTAAGTCTGAGAAGGAGGTTATAGTCAAGTTGGGCGTTAACAACCTCTATATGAATCACAACCGTTTTATCGGCTAATGAAATAGGAACATTCAAGAGAATTCCCTGGGATTTGGTGGAGCGAAAATCATATGCATGAAGGGCAGTAGTGGATGGTTGGAGGGTGGGGGACCCAAGATTCTACTAGACAAACATCGACATACCATAGGTAGATACCCCTTCATTGATGATCCATGATCACCAAATTCCAGATTGAGACCTGAATTTGGAAGGCGATGGTGGTTATAATTTTGGGTTCTCCTTGATCCAAATCGAATGTATTTAATCTAGAATCAGAGGGTTCCAATGCACCTAGTGTGGATAACAAAACTTTCCACTACGGTGATAAATTTTTGAGCACCTCGAGAGAGGACATGGTAGTAGGTGATTGGGCCAAGTAATCAACGATGCTATAATTTAAGGCAGTCTGCGCAGTCGCATTGTTGGCGATACGCCGTATGGGAAACCATGGACCTCTAGCCACATCATCAATGGGGGGTGTAGGTAAGTGAAGGGGGCTATTAGCAGTGTTAGAATTTGATGTCGTCGATGGTTTAGCAGTCTCCGTGGTGGATCTGTACTGATTGCGCCTTGTCTGGAGGATCACTTCCTTGGTTGACATTTCGGTCTTGGTAGGTGGGGCCGTGAAGGAGATGCAAGAATAGGTGGGGGAAAGGGAGTGGTTGCAACTAGTCCTTGGAGAGGTCACGAATTTTGGAGCATCATTGGTGGAGGACTTGGTGGTGTTGGGTTAGTCTAAGCCTGGGCTACCTCATTGGTGTTGCGTTGAGCTTCGTTTTGTAGAAACTATTTAACACGGTCCATATGAGGGCATTCATGAATGTAGTGACCATAGACATTGCATGATTTACATGGATGGTTGGTCCATAATGGAGTGTTTCGTCTCAATCGATTAGGCTGTTGGGGGTTTTTTCGTCGGTGGGTTAGCATCATTGTTATTAGGAGGATTAGGTTGTTGGATGCCTCCTTGTGGTTGGTTGCTACCTTGGTTTCTTCCTTTATATCTCTTACCCTACCCTTTTTGGTTGTTGGGGGTGGGTTGGTTGGGAAGGTTCTACTGAGCAAAAACCTGTCCTGTGGAAACAGGAGGAGATGGGGCTAGATCCGGAGCAGGATGCATAGTTGGTGCATAGTATGCCGGAGGAGCTAGAGGGGCTACAAATTGGGTCATAGGTCTCGAATACGATTGTGTCAGGTCGTCGACCAAGTTGGTGCATGATCGTTCTTTTGTGGCACAGGTTGTGCATAGGAAGTTATGGCTTCGGACTGAGCCATCATCCTTGAGTAATCAGGTACTTGGTTTGGTGGTGCAACACTGGGGTTGTTTCTTAGGTGCGGTGGCACCATAGGGGGTGTCGAATAGTAATGTGGGTGTTGGGAGACAAAACCGATGACACCATCCACAGCGTGGGATTCCCCCGGCGTATCACGGTCAGAGGTGCCAGCACTGGGAGTGTCTGATATGATGGTGTATAGGTATCCAGACTGAGCATAGATTAAATTGAACTATTGGGACTTTAATATGGCCTCTTATTTAGATTGGGGATGTTCAGAGGTGACGTCCTTGGATATTGGTGGTATCAATTTCTTCAAGAACCAATCAAATAAAATCATGTCATTAAGTTGGATTTTTCATAAGCCACACCTTCGCCGCCACTCATGGATGTGGTCGGTGATGTGAGTGGCGGTGTTCTGATGGCAAGATAACTAGATATCCATGCCCTCTTTGTACCTGACAAGGAGTTGGAAATATTGAAGGAACATAAAGGCTAATGAAGTGAAATTAGGGTAAGAGGCTTGGGGCAGTTCGATATACCATTTTTCCACAACACCTGTGAGTGTGCATTGGAATAATCTCAGTCTAATCGAGTCATCTACAACGCTATTTGACGAGCACCATAGATGAAGCGACATAATATGGTTTTGGGGGAACTCGCCCACCTTTCCTTCAAACTTTGGAATGTCTGAAGGAATTTTGGTTGGCATGGGAGGCCAATGGGGTTGATGACTGATTGGGTCATTCGTTAACTTGGAAAAATCCGATAAGTTAAGGTGAGCCATGAATGGGAGGTTAGACCCGAGGTTGGCTTGGGAGGGACTGACAATGGCACCGGATTTTGTAGCAGCATGATTTCCATACATGGTTGGGGAAACTTGTTGTTTACTTCCCGCAATGGGGATAGTCAAGACAATCGTGGAAAGGCCACTACCCCCAGGTATGTACGGTGGTATGGTCGGAATTGTAGGGGATATTGTAGGGCCACCATTGATGGATTTTGTATTTAAATCAACATGTACAGTGGTGCTGGGACCGCTGGCGAGGATGTTGGTAATGATGTGAGGCATGGACATGGGTCCTCTTCCTACCATCCTTCTGAAGAATGGATTGGGAGTTGTGCCAGCCATGGGGCTAGACAGTGCCAAATATTTGGCTCGGATTGGTAGGAAGTGAGTCAGAATCAGAGGCCGTGTGACCTTCTGACGAGGAGGAGGGTTGTCGAGGAGGGTCTCGACGGTGATGGTCTACAGACCCAAACTAAGGAGGATTCCCCCTGATTCATGAGGAAGAATGGTGGCTTAAGGGAGTAACCGGTAATGAATTTTGGACCCCAGTTTAAATGGATTCCTATTGGTTCACAGGTGGTCACTCGACCACTAAGAGTGCCAAAAGATAATGCTTGGCTTTTTCCTCACAAGGGTGTATCTAGTCAATTAGAAGGGGTCGTTTCTCGTTTCGCTTAGAAATTATTCTCGCTGGCCATCTACTTTGGGCTCCCTATGGTACTCCTCATAATGAGTTTTAGGGAAAATCCCAAGCACTTCCCACAGTTGTTGCGGTTGAGACTTATGTCCCAAATTGAAATATTATTAAGTAAGTTGGATACTTTTATGGTTCGCTCGGGGTCATGAACCAAGTTTTGTTGAATTATTTGGTGTGAGTATGTGCACTTTGTGTATGATATTTTTTATTTTACTTTTAGTTGTGTGATGAATAAACAACACTGGTTTTCTTGCAAGGCATAAGCAAAGGGCTTGTATCAAAGAAAGTTGAAAAGTAAAAGTAAAACAAAGTGCAAGACAAACTGTAATAATGGGTAACTGTACTATAATGTATGCAAATAAGTAAGGTGACTACCCCACCTTTGTATTCTTCAAATCCAAGAGGGAGTGCTGGGATCTCATTGAAGTGGAAACAAGTCCACCCGTAGATCCACAGGTCACACCCCAAATGCCCGGTGCTCAACAAGGAGGACACAAACGCCGTGAAACCCCCAACAGTTTCCAGTCCCCATAGCTTTAAAGGTCCACTTTTTTTTAATGAAAAATAACAATAAAAAAATGGATGCCTATTAGTCTTATCTCAGAAGACCCTAGAGGGTGACGACTAAGTAGAGAAGGAGGGGATAAATAAGAATGTTAATTTCCAATTTTTTAATAATGAAAAACAGATCATAACTTGTCGAAATTAACACAGAAAAAGACATATTGCATGTGATAGATCAACCAACAGCTACTGGTCCGTTCAGACAGTCAAAACAGATCAAAATGGGCTAAAAAACAGACAAGTCGTGATTAGTATGATGGACAGTCACGTCTGGGTCACTAAAACCATGGGGTCTTCACCTAGTGAAACCATGCCATAGCACGTTCATTCATGGAATATGAAACAATGCCCCTAATTTCAATAAATATTGGAAAATACCTCCCAAAATTGTTTTTTTTAACCCCCTCCCAATATTACTTCCCAAATAAAAAAACCCCTATTTTCATTATATATTGTATGTATCCATTTTTTCATTTACATTTTTTATACCCCTTTATATATCTACTAGTATATTGACATGATACCCCTCTTATGACCCCACATGCATTCTATAATGCACATTTCTTCTTTCGATGTATATTGTGGATGCACATTACTTCACCCACAATGCAAATACTCAACCACATATCATTATGATTTGTGGCATCTAATGGCATAATGAACAATTGGGAGATCACTCTGTGTATGTCACAAAGCTTCTTGAAATTCTTAAGTAAGCCTTTTCCTATCTTCCTTTCATCCTTTGGAACTTCTTTAGAATTTGAACCTGGGCGAAAATTGTGATTCTTCTCTAAAAGTGTAAAGCATGGAGATATGTTCTCCTTTCCATCAAATCTTCTATAATAATATCCATATCCTTTTCAATCCTTAGACACATCTATTTTCTTTTGGTTCAATTTCCTGCCAATTTTATCTTTCAACCCTTCAAAATTGTCTTCTTTGAGACAACCTACCTTACTAGGAGTGCTTCTTAACTAAGGCCCATATGACCCTGATTTCTTCTGAATCTGAGGGCTTGTCCCACTAGCAATTTTCTTTGTCATCATTTTGTCATCTGTTTTCTTAAATCTTGGTTGGGATTTCGAACTATATTGAAGAAATTTAGCAGAGACAACCCTTCCTTTTTTTTTTCTCTTCTGAGAACTCTCTTCTCGAGGACCATTCCTTGTATCTATCTTATTTGCAATTCTCATTGGTGTGTTTTTGTCACTGGATTTGTGTTGAATACCAATTAATTGGGATGTTGTCTCACAAGTGTTTTGCAATTTCAATTCTGCTTGTTTTTGTGTAAGATGAGATATTTCCTTCTCTAGCTCTCCAATTCCCAAATCAATGCAATCATTTTTCACAAGGGTTTCATATTTACCTCCAATTTTTTTCTATTCAATTTTAGAATCATTGTTTGTGGCATCTACAACATTTTGGGAAGTAGAGTATCCCATGCAAAAAATGATTTTATTTGAATATGGCAGGTCTTTTTCTTCAGTACACACAGCAAGGGCCTCTCTCTTTGTCATGGATGTTGGACCTTGCACTGCAAGGAGAGTGTAACAAGTGCTAGCTGTAGACTCAACACTAAATTCTCATTCTCCTGAGAGGAATTGATATCCTCTCCCTTCCATTGGCCTTTACTGCAAGATTAGTTATAGTAGGGGTAGAATACATATATTTTCATTCACACAGATATTTTCTTCCTGCCTCACCTACTTTTGTGGTCATTAGTCAGACATTAATAAAATTATTTTATCTATTATGTCCCTCAAGAATTGGACTCCTCTTCTTGCCACCCATGTAAGAAAGGGATAAATCCAACCTTTGAGGTCAAACCTCGTTATATTTCATTGGATTTGTGGTTAGAGAGGGATTTATCATTGATAGGTAGCAAGTTAGCAATGATGTTGGACATAGATGAAAAAAACCCACTCTTTAGATAGAACCTCCATAGCTAATATCTATGAGGAGATGAATCTGGGGATGGGATACCATAGGGTATTGTGGTCCAGGTGGGGAATAATTCTCACCATTAAGAGATTGATTGTGTAAATATTCCTTTAAAGTGAGCAATTTGGATATCTAGATGGTAAACAAATTCATGAGACTATAGGCTTCTTTGACAAAGAGATTTTTTTCATCCCAAGTCTAGCAACTTGGCCCCACACAAATGGCATGAATTTCAAAAGGTATGTAATGGTGTAAGTCTCGTGCAAAATTGGTAAATAGATACCCCTCAAAATTGGCTCCTAAGACAAATAATTTCTACTCTTTGAGTTGCAACCCCTTTTGGCAGGTTTCTTTAAGCACTCTAAACACACCAGAATGGAAAGGAAATTAAAAGTGTTGGAAAAATAAACTCTATTTTTCTCTCCAAATCCCCACCAAGATTGATCTTCTATGCATAAAATTTTATAGAAAATGTTGGGATTGCAAACAGAAATACAAACATAAACATTTAAAATTAAAGGTGAGAACACATCCTCCAATTGACATATCCTGAAGAAAGTTACAAAGTTGTGCCAATGTGTAGAATATGCAGATGGTGTGATTGTGAATGATGAATTGTGTGGAAAGATTTATTAAATTTATTAAAAGAAAATATAGTATAACCAACTTCCTAAAAATTCAAAATTATGAATATTCAAAACAACAGTTATAAACACTTTTTTGGAATTTCCATTAAATAATTTCCTGTGCTTTCTAGATTGATATGCTAGGATTAAGTCTTGAAAAAGGGAATGGGGGATTACAAACATAGGATGAAACGCGGACATTAAAAATTAAGAGAAAAAACACATCCTCCAACTGGCATATTCTAAAGGAAGTTATAAAGATCTACTAGTGCATAATGCACAATTTTTGAAAAATACACATTGCAATCAACTTCCTCAAAATTATTAGTATCCATGTTAAAACAAAAAATTAACAGAGTTTTTGAGGATTTTCTATTCAAACAACTTTCATCCCTTTCAATTTATTTGAATAGAATAAAGAGGGATCTGACTAGTCTTGTAGCAAATTTGCCTCCATCTGCTAGATTCAGGCAATACAGAAAAGTCAATAGTTTTGATTAACCAGGAACTCTTATTCTTCAATGATCTTGGTTATCCTGAATTAAGCAAAACCCCTATGGTGAAATTATGCATCTAGGGGGTTTTCTTAATTCAGGAACACTGATCATCCTGAAATTCTACTAGATATGTCAGATTTGTGGCAGAAAAGAATGTCCATTTGCTATAGAATTAACTTACTCGACAACAAGAGGAACAACTTTCTGATATTAGTATGAGAAGGAGGTTAAGGTTCAAGCAGTAAATTAAATATGCTTTCATTATGTAGACAACTTCATTCATACAGAGAACATGTAGCGATACAAATGCATACAATTGGTGCAATTTTGTGATATATCATTTTAATTGAGCCTAGGTGATTTGTCATTAGGATGGGTAGCGATGCAATATGCAAGTCATGGGTAATTTTGGCAGAGCAGGAACAAGTGTTCATGGAATCTAAACTGTGAATTACATACCACTAGGTCTTTTTTGGACAAAAGGTATTTGATAGGGATAGAGAAAATATAGATATTTTGAAATTGTTCAGATTCCAAATATGGAAACTATTAGAGAAAAATCAACCATATTTTATGCAAGTCAAACATATTTCAATACATAGATTAAAAAACAAAATAACAGGCCAACATCAATCATACTTTTCAGATGCTTATCGCCAATAAATTAAAAGGAAAATCAAAGAAAAAATAAAAATGAACAAAGCATACCTTAACGAAATGTCCTAAGGTCTTCGTGGACCCCAGTGAACACGTCTTCGATCCCAACAAACTGTAGAACCTTCTTGGGCACATGAAGATGCTCAATTTAGTCTGATAAGAAAGACATGAAGATGCTCAATTCAGTTCAGGTTGGGCTTAAAAAGGACAGTTCATTATCAACATCTAAATCTGACAATATGAGGTCCATACTAAAGATAAAGAAGCCTACAGGCCATTTTTAGGACCATTTGAGGTCTGATGTTGCTAGTGCAGTTCCTACAAGCCATTTTGAGAACCATTTGAGGTATGATGTTTCTGGTGTAGTATCTTTAATAACTAAGCCAGAGATGAAGACAATAAAGAGAGACTTTAAAAGGTCATCAGAGAGTGAAAGCAATATTCATAATTATGGAGACAATATTTTAAATTCTCCTTCTTATCTTAAAGAAATTAGGATACAATCACCAGATACAAGCATTATTTCAGAGCAGACCATGAGTGAAAAGAAGTTTGGTCAAAAAAAAAAAGCATGAAAAAATAAATTAGAGGTTCTCGATTAGTGCTTGAAAGTGAGTTCCTAGATCATAGAAAAATAGTGATAGATAACATCGTTAGCAATTTTGAATCTTTTAAACATGGAAACACCAGAGAGAGCATTTAGGTTTCAAATTGTAAAGAAAATTTGAAGGGTGAAAAATTAGTAAGAAGAGAATGGAAGTTCCCCTATGTATCTATATTGAGCATTAAAGACAATATATAATCTTACCAAATACATTCATTCAAAAGTTGTAAAGACAATATAAGCAAGCTTTATTTTGCAATCCATGACATAAAAATAAAAAGGATAACAATAGTAGTAAAATTTAGTGTCAGTTCATGTGCAAACTATAAAGATTGAGCATTAAAGACAATATATAATCTTACCAGATACATTCATTCAAAAGTTGTAACAATAATGCTTAAGCAAGTTGTATTTAGCAATCCATGACATAAAAATAAAAGGGATGACAATAGTATTAAAATTTAGTGTTAGTTCATGTCCAAAATCTAAAGAATTCTAGCCACTCCATTTGAAGTTTTGGGCATTTGGGAAACCATTTAATACACTTATTGTGATTGTTTTCTCTTAATGTTGGACATTTTATAACAATTTTGCTATATATATATGAGAGTATATGAAATCATATATGTGTATAGTTGCAAAATGTATCATAACATATATCAACTTCAGTATTGGAAGTTGAAAGAAGAAATACCACTTAGTTTTACCTCATGAAAAATATAGTGAGCTAGTTTATGCTTCATCTCATATACTAAAAGGCTAAAGCTTCAAAAAAATTCAGAAGGTTTAGTAGATTAGGGAAGTTGAGTAAATTGTTTTGATAGTCCTTCAACAAATATTCATTAGCTTTACATTGGTAATTGGTGACCCAAATATTCTTTGAATGGTTAGTACACACCTCAAAACTGACCAGATTTAGCTATCTATCATTATATGCAGTAAATTTTCATGACAATTTATTATTAATATGTTCAACAGGGAATTCATCCTTAAACAGTGACTTTTACCTTTGACCTTGCTATATCCTTTGCAATATCCCTTTCCATCCAGTCATCAAGCTCCCAAACAACCTGTTCATACCTTTCATGTTCCTGTAAAGATAATCCATAAAAAAATAAAAAAGCATACAACATAGATGGAAAATTCCGATTCTAAATTCCAAAAGATTGACCATTGGTTAAACCCAACAAATTTTACTGTTAAATAGAAAAAGAGAAAATACATATTGCATTTTGACTGTAGGTTGTGAAATAAATTAGGCCATACCTTGCCATTTCATTCAGTAGCAAGTTGTCATTGTTTCCTCATCTCCATATAATTTCATTTTGTTTGTTATTAGTGTCCTTTTTGCTCTCATTTCCCATCGATCTGCTTGATTGATTGGAGCATCAAAAGGATCCAATAGATTCTGTAAAGTTAATTTCACAAATTTTCCATACTCAAAGGCCATACATTTATTCAGATCAGATCAGCAAGGCCCTGCAACACAAATTTATGATCTTTTCGCAAGTTCTCTGAAACTCTTCTATTGTGGGGAAAGACCCCATCAAGAACAAGGATTGATCCTAAGACATATTATGGATTATATGATTTATATGTTTGCTTGACAACCTTTCCCAGACAATTGGTTAGAAAAATCACATTCAATTCATTTGTTCTATAATGAGAAAAGTAAATATTGGCTCCTTTAACTCATTGTAAAATCAAATTATAAATAAAAATGTGAAGAATACAAAATGTTGTTAAAATATACAACAAATCAAATCAAGCTATAAGGGTAACATTGAACAAATGGAGACAAAACCTAACTTTCAATTTCACAAACAAAAAGATTCTATTTGAAAAATTGTGCCATAACATGCATACCAGAACATCAGAGCCTCCATTTCGAGAATGAACATTCACATCACAATACCTGGCCAAATAATGAATAAAAATAGTTCTAACAGTCTTGAAATTGAAGGTGATTTGCCACATGGGAAAATGTCTTCAAATTTTATGGTAAGGCCTATGTGTTTTCCACCAAAGGATAATAAATGTTGTTTGTGAAGTATCCTACTGAGTAATGAAGTTTCCCTTCCTCCCTCTAAACGACGTCAAGCTATGTATACATATGTTGCAAAGGCTGCAACTGCTTTAGTGGAGCAAGTGGCAACTGGTGTGACAGGATAGGATCATGCATACAAGATTTCTGTAGATAAAAAATCTTATACTAAATTCTTTGATAATGACAAGAAGTCGGTTAAGGGAAATGAGGAATGTGTCAAAGTAGATACATTGATCCAAAAATAAGCAACATAAAAAGGAGGTAGTAAGAAACATGTGGTGTCTTCAAATTCATATCAATCCTTTATAAGGTTTTCTTCAAAACCTACTAAATGGGTAGAGGAGAAGCAGATGGAGCCATGGTTTGAAGATTCGATGTCATCTAAGGATATGGATAAATGGAAGATTGGAGATAAGGATGAGAGGAGTGCACATGCTAAAATGTCTACTGAATCATTGACTGATCCAAAAATGGAAGAAAAAAATATACAAAGAATGACTGTGACAGTGCTTCCTTCTCCAAAGAAGCAAGATGTTTCAAATTTAGCTTCAATGAAAGTTAATTCAATCAGCACACCTCCTACGAAGGCTTATGTTTGCACAAAAGGGTGACGCTGCGCAATATGAATACAATTCAAAGGGCATCAGGGTGAATAAATCTTGTGCGAACCCAGCAGAGAAAAATAGCAGAGGCCTTGAGAAATATCATGGGTAGTCTGGCTCAGAGAAGTTTAACCAAGGGAAGTTAGCTAGGTAGTTGTCTGTTCGCAAGCATGAGAAAGTTTCCCCTATAAAATATGGCACTGAACCTTCATAAAAAAAGGTGTCACATTCATCAAAATTTAAGGTGAAGATAAATGGTACTGCAACAATGAAATTGGATGGCGTGTCACTATCTACAAAATTGCATTTAGAAAAAGCAAACAAGCTTAGACAAGTGTAAGTCTTATATTAATTTAGTTGCATTTTAGATTACAATTTTTTGCCTTTTGTTGGATGATACATCAAGGAATAATTTCATTTAAGTGTACAAAAAATATATGCTAATCACATGTAACTACTAACTTTCAAAATACAATAGGGATGAAAGGGAAAAGGTCCAAAGCAAGCCCAAAAGTGCTCTGTTCTGCAGCAATTTATGATAACTAGAAATTTATTTTAAATAGGTGAATGCACAAATTTATTCTCCTCTGAAACTATTTTATAACATCTTTAGGATTGTCCAAAATGGAAACTAGAGATATCCTCTATGGCTCCTAGTAGTTGAGAA
Organism: Pseudotsuga menziesii; assembly: GCA_001517045.1. NCBI lineage: Eukaryota > Viridiplantae > Streptophyta > Pinopsida > Pinales > Pinaceae > Pseudotsuga > Pseudotsuga menziesii. The sequence goes on from LPNX011111035.1 coordinate 164,246, forward strand.
CTTACTAGTTTTCAACACGTTTTCTTGTACAAAATGGGTCCAAGACCTACTTTGGAAACTTAGGAAGAAAATAAGTGCAGGAGAAGCAAAATATCTGTATCAATAGGGATACCATTTCATATGCTAATTATGTTGATATCCTCTACTCAAATTGATAATGCTCATGTCAATTTCTGTACTCCTTGTAAATTAACAATTTCAAGTTTTTGCGACTTGCTAGCCTTCGGCCCTTCAAGTATAAGTATACTTTTCTCAATGACTCGTATGAACTGGGAAAATTTCCAAAGTCAGAATATGACTGAAATCCTGTCAAGAGTCTGTCCCAGTCCGATAAAATTTTCCAATTCTATTGTTCTAGGATAGTTTTACCTAGAATTCTGGTTTTTTCCCTTACTGGCGAATAGTAAATACTTATTTTTTCTTTTTCCAATTCCTTGAATTCTTTGAGGAATTCTTCAAATCCATTTTTGGGTTATGTTCTCCACATTTAGTTCCTGCTATTAAATTTTTGTTTCTTTTTGTCTTTCTAGCATATTTCATAGTCCAACACTGTAAAATGCAAAATATGGCTTGTTCTTCAAATTGGTGCTAAATCTACAAAAGTTCTATAAAAACTCTTATGTAGAGAATTCTTCTATAACACTTTTAAGAAATATAGTCAATCTGAATTAACATGTAGGGGCTATCTGAAAACCAAAAAAATATTTCCATACTTTAGTTTTTCTAATTACTTTTATGTTTTCATTTTCCCTTTCTCATTTCTCTCCAAAAACTCAGTTCTATAGCATCGCTAAATTTTAGGTAGGTGACTAGCTCACTAGCTTCTGCTTGTTGAGTATATACTATAAGCATGCCCTTGTTTGGATTTTTTCAATCTCTCATGCCTCTCGGAAAACTTCATTTTTAAGTTTTTTAGTACTCCTGTTTGTTTGTCTCAGGATTTTGCTGACTTGATGTAGTATGTACTCCATTGTCGCTCTAAATCCCTATCACAACACCATCACTCCTTTTATTTGTTACTCTGCAGTCACTCCCACTGTGTTACTCTCTGTGGTCACTCAGAATTTGTGTCACTCCACAGTCACTCTGACTTTGTCTTACTCCGTAGTAGACAAGTTGTGTACCACCACACTTCGTCATACTCCATGGACCTTTACTCTGCCTATCTATGTACCAACTGATTCTGTTGGAATTGATTTACTCCATGGACCATTACTATGCCTATCTATGTACCAACTGACTCTTTTGGCACTGATTTACTCCATGGATTTTCCTATATTGAAAAAATTAGGATACAAACACCAAATACAGGCATTATTTCAGAGCATACCATGAGTGAAAAGCAGTTTGGTCAGAAAAGGAAAAGCATGGAAAAATAAATTAGAGGTTCTCTATTAGTGCATGAAAGTGAGTTCCTAGATCATAGAAAAATAGTGACAAATAACATTATCAGCAATTTTGAATCTTTTAAACATGGAAACACCAAAGAGAGCTTTCAGGTTTCAAAGTGTAAAGAGAATTTGAAGGGTGAAAAATATTTTGAAATATTCATGAAAATTATGTTCCTAATGTCAAAGATCATGCGCTTTCTACTTTTGTGACTAAAGAAAATGAATTTAGGGTAGTTCCAAACACTTCTTTGCATCGAAATTCCATTATGAAGAGAAAAAGAAATCTCTTGAAGAAACATAATCCAGGGTTATCAACTCTACTAGAGAGATCAAATAATCAAATAAAGATAAATATTTGCATGGAAAAAGAAAATGTTCTTGAAGTATTATCTGGATTAGATCATCTAAAGAAAAGGACATAGATCAAGGAAAGGAAAATTAACTTTGATGAACATTTTCAATTGTTAAAAAGGGCAATAATTGAAGCAGAAGATGAAACCAAGAAAATTGTAGAAGGATCGAATAAAGGAGGCATAGCAAGTTCCAATGACAATGATGGAGAAAATATGGCATCGGATAATGCTTGTGTGTTAAATGAATGTCATTTGAGAACTAATAATATCTTACGTTCTAACAGTATTGAAACTGAAGGTGATTTGCCACATGAGCATGTATTCAATTTTTATGGAAAGGCCTATGTGTTTTCCACCAAAGGATGATAAATATCCTTTGTGAAGTAGCCACAAAGACAAGAAATGAAAAGTTAGAATGGTGAAATTTGAAATAACCATAAAATCATGCTTAGGACATGAAAGGAAAATATGGCACTAAATTTTAGAGGCAATGAGTCGAATTAGGACCTGCACTGTTGAATCTTATCACCTAAAGGTATATGGGGGAGAAATCCTATGACTCCTATGTAATCCCTTAACTTAGACATACCAAATCAACACAAGAGATTCTCCCAATAAAGGATATATGACTACCGATAAGGAAGAATCCTAGAAACCTATATAGGAAGGGAAGATAATACATCAAATTTTACGGGGATACAAAAGAAATGTAGGAAACCAAAGTATAGAAAAGTTCCTAAAAGATTATAAAGGTCAATTTAAAACAACCTACTTGGAAGGTTTTGGGGATGATGCAAAAAACCAACCCAAAGTCAGTGATTTAATTATAGGGATAAAATACTACCAAATGGTTGGATTCAAGAAATTAATGTGGAAGGAGAGTCCCAAATTATCATCATTACGATAAAATGCAAAGCTCATTCTTGGAATTGGAATCTATGAAATCAATTGAAACTTGAAATTTACAAAACAAGTCATTTATCATTAAAGAGTATTGAAACTTTCACCCTCCCTGTAAATTATAAGTTATTCTAGGATTCTTAAAGGTCCGAGACAAGCTAGGGCTCGCTGATGTGGACATTTTCTCACTTTATTGGGATAATGAAAGGGATAGAAAAACTCAGGAGTTTAAAAGACACAACCTTACCAGTTAAATTCGTGCGTCAGATGTCCCAGTTGGCGTACAGGTCAGAGCATCATGTTGGCAGGGTCCAATAGGGTCCGCTAATCCTCTCTAATCCGGTATTTTCTAATCCACCGGCAGGCTCTTCTCAGCTACACACAGAGATCACCCATATGGAGAATACACATAGATCTAAATTCATAATACAAGACATTTATCTTTAAAGAGTATTGAATTATTGAATATTGCCATGAATTATTGAGTATTGCCTCTTGAATTATAAGATCCATTTTAAAGAGTATTGCATTTATCAAGGGAGCTGACCACAAAATACAAGGATATCTAATAATCTTTGAAGAAATGTTTACCACATTTTTCAACCCCTTTCAAACTAAAAAACAATACGCAAGATTGCAGTTACTTCTGGAAAGAAATATCGAATACATGATATATGAAATGAGTTGTGCAATTTGTGCATAAAACTTGACAAATTTATTATTTCATCCAACTTTAAGTCAAGCTCAATACCTTATTAACATGTTTCCCCAAGATTGTGAATCCCACATAAACCTTCCAGACTATATGAGCACTACATGGACGGGATATTACTGGAGTAGCTGCATGGATCTGTGGACAGTTGGCATATAACAAAAGAGGTTAATGGGATTCATGAAAAAGGGGATTTGGAGGAGAGAGGAGCTCAAGGGAAGATGTGGAAGTCACCTGCATTTGTTTCTTTTGGTATTCCTTTGGGTTCATTTCTGTAGGGGATTACATGGTTGCTGCCTCATTTTAGAGGGAAGAGGTGATAGTCACCTGAATTTGCTTCTTTTAGTCTTCCTTTGGGTTCATTTATGTAGGGGATTTTACAGGGTTACTGTCTCATTTAAGAAACAAATCAGATGATCTCTGGAATATTAGATCATATGATCTAACTGGAAAGAGAAAAATAACAGTATCACTGAACAAGGAGCATGTATGGATTGCATAGGGACTAAGAAATCATTGTGGAGATCTGAAGTAGGATTGAAGCCTTAGAGAGGAGATTAGAACCTATAGACCAAGAGCGAGAGAAACTAAGAAGCACACTCTTAAAAGTTCCAAGCCCATATAAAAACATTGGATTGGAATTTTGGCTTTAAAGAGACTAAAGATGGCGTATGATTTGTTTGAGTTAGAGAGAAGATTAAAACCAACTAGCATAGATCCATCTTAAACCTAGATCTATTAAACCCAAGGATTGAGCTATGCTGGTTTTATTTTTATTTTTATTTTTACCATACATGAATTCATTTAATTACTTTTAACTTTTGATAAGTTATTAGCTGGCATTGGAACATTATATTACATAACAAGACAAAGAAGACATCTCCTTTAAACTAGGTTATAAGCACCTCTCTATTCTAGGTGCAATAAACCCAAAGGAAGAGAAACTAAGTAGAACCATCAAAAGTTGAGTGCCTATACCATCAAGAATGAAGTATGCTTTGTACATATCATACAAACCAGAAGAATGAAGTATGGTTTAAGTTCTAGGGAGAATTTAAACCAGAAGATACCACATATAATACACAAGATGTAGAGACCAGTTCTTTGATATGGAAATCATTCCAGATGATGACCCAAAGCAAATGAAGCTAGTTGTAACTAAGAAAAGACACCATGCAACATTATGATGGAATTGTTGTCCGAGTCATAGACAGTTTGGTAAAATAAAAAAGGAAAAGGAAAAATCAGAACCTTAGCAAAAATGACAAAATATACATGTAAGTTCTTGCATACAAAATATTAATAGGTTTTGCACAAGTAGCCCCAACAACATAACACACAAGGAATTGTTGGTCCACAAATATAGATCAAATTATTAAGCTACAAATCAGAATGAATTTACATGAATATGGGTAGAAAATAGCTTGATATACTAATCAATTACAGTTTCAAAATCACTATGAGCTAGCAATAACTAGTCGTAACTAAGTGAACATCCGTTGCAGCATTATGGTAGGACTGTTTGTAAATAGATCACGAAAGAAAAGGAAAAGACAAAATCAGACCTTTGGAAACAATGGAAAAACATGTACATGCAAACTTGTGAAGTTCTTACATACATGTACTGTCAACGGACTTTTATTAAGGTGGAATAAATTGTTAGTCCATGAATACACATCAATTTATAAATCTACAAATCAAAATGAACCTACGTGGAGGCAGACCTCATGAAGACAGACATTTCGTAGCCAGAATTACAGTTTCAAAATCAAAATGAGCTCACCGTTGTCAAGTAGATGCTTTCAATATGCTTTGAAAACAAAAGAAAAATGTAACAGGGAAAAAGGCAAAAGCTAGAATAGGAGAAAATAAGTGTTAGCACTAAGGAAGCACAAAACCAAATCAGTGTTGATGTTGGTAATGGATATACCCGTATCACATCAACCTAGGGACATACCCTGTAACATGACATACATATCAACCACCAGCCCAAAGCAAGGTATGACACCAAAATCACAGGTGATATTACTATCAAAGTGAGGAAAAATGTTATCACATCAACATGGGGACTTGCACCTAAAAACCAACTTCTAGATTGGAAATGCTTTCGGTGTGGGTAATGCAATTTAATTTTATTGATACTTGGGAAAAAACTGTGGATAAAATAATTTGGCATTATCATGACAAACAGGGGGGTGTTTCCACATTTGAAACAAATATACGTAAAAGAATATATTTGAATCAAACAGCCTTAAAAAGAGTTGAATGCCTAATTTTGACCTACAACATGAATGAACATAAAATTACCATTTCTAACTATCATCCTAACTAGAGAATCACAACAAACTAATGTAAAACATAGGCACAATCAAAATGAAAGGTGCTTTCAGAATATGCTTCAATACAAATCGAATCAGAATGCCTTTACTATGTGACACTAAATACCCGTCAATAAATAAATGCACTAACTCGCCAAAGCAACCAACAATTTCAGGATCAATCTATTTCAAGAAACATTTATCAATGCAACTCTTTTAAATCCAGAATAAATCATGCAGCAAACAAACCCACCAGAAAACAATGAAAAAACATTCCAGCAACCATGTTTTTGTTGTACAATTATGTTCTTGTCAAATCATGCATTTTCCAAACTTTTAGTATAGAGCAATTGATCATGAAATTGTTGGTTTCTTTGGGGAGTTAGTTCATTTATTTGTTGATAGGTCATTAGTGTCACATAGTAAATGCATTCTGATTCGAAAAACATTTACCACCATGCAACTCTTTTAAATCCATAATAAATCATGCAGAAAACAAACCCTCCAAACAACAATGAAACAAAATTCCAACAACCATGCTTTTGTTGTGCAATTATGGTCTTGTCAAAGCATTCATTTTCCAAACTTTTAGTATAGACCCTATAAAGATGTATTTTCATATTCAAGCTATCAGTTGCACCATTAGAGTACACTATAAAGCCATCCAAAACAAATTATAATAACTAAACAAACTTAAGCATGTATCGGTCCAAATTTAAACTTAAATCAGAAAATTAAATGAATCCGCTACTTGACATAACATTCAAACGATAAAAATTGTAAAGAGAGATGCACAGAATTCATCATAAGAGCAATAAAAGGTGGACCACTCTCATTAAGTTTCAAGAGCACAAGAGCATTATAGATTTTACTGGGGATTCTAAGTGCAAGAGAATGAGCCAACACAACTTTCATGGATTTTGAGTGAGAGACTCTACTATAGGTAGATATTTAAATGGGTCATTTTTTTATCTCATTGATGGTATATATTTAAGACAGTATTATGATTATCATAAATTGTTTTAAAATATAGCTACATTTAATATAAATAGAGCAAACAAGATGAAATTCATTATCCATTCTACAGAATTTTAGCCCAGTGGCTAACTTTCCCAACTATATATCTAAGGAACCCATGAAAAAGGTGCAATAAACAGTGCTTACACTATCGACACGTTACAGGTTTCAAGAAAAGCATTGCAACTTAAGGTCAAAATACATAGTAGAACATGAATTCCATACATATAGTAATGGTAAGATTTATAAATACTCTTAAAAATAAAAAATAAAATCAGTAAAATGAGGACATGTTTCCTTGAGGTTAAAAAGAAGATGACCCAAAAATAAATGTAATGAAGCTAAACAGTTACACAAGTCAAGGACTTCTGATAGCACACCAACCTAAAATTTAAAAAAATATAATGGAAAGTTACATCCATTAATTATTATATGCTACTTTATTTTTGTTCAAATCCAACATAGATATTAATCTCTTCCACTTATAAAAAAAAAAAAATTCAAATAGGAGAGCATGTCCCTGAACTTATAAAAGAAGCATGGCCTTGAACTTTGCATGCAATAAAACGTCTAAACACTATAAAAAAAGGAACAATAGTTTCTTGCAAATAAAATTAATCCGCCCTTCCAAAATATCTCCAAAATACAAATGTGAAAATCCCTTCCTTTAGGTGTCAACAGATGTGGCAAAGCAAGCCATGATTATCCCTACACAGGAACATACCAAAACTACTCATTTAAATATCTTGTGACTTGTTAAGGATGACTCCTTCGTATTTAACTTAAAACCACTTCATTGAATATTCCTTGGTAACCATTTGTTGAATGCCAACACAGGACTGGGCTCTCTTTCTCCTGCCTACTCTGTAACTAGTGCGCTCTAGGACTACAAAAAAATCCATACCATAAATAACAGTTGAAGGATCGTAAATGTACAATAAAAACAAGTAGGCTGAAATGTTTACCAACTAAAACCTACCATACTAGAAAAACGACTTGAGAAGATTGCATTATGGGAATGGAAATGATTTTACAATAAAAGGAACCAATATAAGTAGTACTTTGAGCATCATTTAGTGGTTGCATTATTCACATGTAAGTCCATCAAGTAGTCATTTAGTGCATTTAGTGGTATGTAGATATGCATACCACCACAAATGTGGGTAAGCATCCCGCCACAATTACCCAGGTTCAATCCCTGGAAGGCATGCCTATTGTCACATACCCCAATTTTGTAAAATTATGTAAATGGTTTTAATTATATTCCTGAGACATTATATTAAATTTAATGCTAAGTAGGAAATTGATGACTCAGCAGAGTCAACAGAATTGGAATGTAATTCAGAATATTTTTATTATTAATAAATAAATTATGGAGACAACAGCATGGGAGAGCTGTTAAAAAGAGGTTACTGGTCAAACTAGTGGATGGAACTAGGTGGAAGGAAAAAGACAAGTGGCAGCATCCTCAAACACTTCCTAAGTTGTAGGTGGCAACTTCCCTACATTTGGGGTCATGATCCCCCAAGAAAGTGGGATCAGAGCAGGTGGCTCATTAAATGACAGTTAACCCAAAAAAGACCTAGGCAATATTTTAAAAGTACTCAATGAAGAGAGCTAGGGATGCTCAGATATTTTTCCAGAGAGAATTTATTCAGGTGAATTTTATTCAGGAAATTCATTGAGGAAGAGGGAAATACAGTAAGGAAGTTGTTCTAAGAGGATTGCTGCAGTAACTTGATTTCATTACAGCTTTTGGGCTGAGAGGACTGACTGATAGCTCTGAGTTAATACTGAGTTTGAAGACTGGTATCTGACTTTGCTGCACCTAGTTCCAGCTAGGGAGACCAGAGCAAGCTCGGGGGTCCTGAGGCTCCAGGAGTTGGTAGGGAGGAACGGCCTCCCATTGCTGTTGTTGTTCCAGTTTAAACTAGTTCTGTCACTTATCTCTTTATGTTTAATTAGTATGAATGGATGCATGTTATGTTTATATTACATGATTGAAGAGTTAGTTAGTTAGTAATGTGAGTATCTCAGGTTACTAGTAGTTAATCTGTTGATGAGTTAAAGAATTACTGTGTTTTTCCACATCTGGGTTCACCAGACCGTACTCCAGCACAGTATCTCGGTATTGGGAAGTAGTATCCTTCTGAACCAAGCTTCTTATTTAGTTACTTTCAGTAACTACAAGTGTCTCACAAATTCATAAGTTATTTTCCTATAGTCATAAAAACTACTTCCTACTACTGTATTTTTGTTTCCAGTAAATTTTACTGTAAAAGATAGATAGTAGAAGTTAGACTAGGATTCTTACTGTTTTACTATATACTTTCCTTCCTTGTATTTGGATGACTTCATTTGTTAAGAATAAACGCAAAATAGGAATTAGTTATATAATATTTAGATACTACTGTCAACTATTCTGTACTAGAGGCTATGAATGTTTGTAATTTTTTTCATTTTATTATTTCCTTCTTAAGACAGAGTTCAAATAATAAACAGAGCTATTATTTCCTTTATTCAGATTATGGATAAATGATAGTGTTGTACTTATAAAGTAAACCCTAGTTAGAGTTAATTTAAAGTCTGTGTATGTATACAAATAAATATTATAACTAAGAAAAACAATTTATTTACAAAAGAAAATAGAGTTAATTAACAAGTACTATGCTCAATAACTTACGAAAAATAAACTAAGAATATTAAAATAAAATCTATAGTATTCACAGAGAGTTAAATAGTTATGTAACAATAAACTTTTATGTAATATAAGAATAATATTACTATTAACATAGGTAGCATTTTATTTCTGAAAGTAAATCTTAGAATTATTTGAGCTATAGTATAAGTCTACCGACAATACTCAGTTAATTGCAAATAGAAGAATTTAAAACCCTATATTATTATCAGGGTATAAATAATACATCATTTACATTTTCTTATTAATAAGAAGATTAAATTATAAACAAGATAATAACACCTCTTTTCAGTTTTCAATCAAGAGTTTATCTGTGCAGGAAGAAAAGACAGAAGGACAGAATGCTCTGCAGTCGAGCTTAACTGCATACCTTAAACTTAACCAGTAACCCTAATGTTACAGCTGCCTTCTTAATTTAATCTTTAACATTAAAAGAAATAAGAACAGTATTATTATCCTTCATTGCAATTTAGGGTTAAACCCTATAAAATCTATTTTTATTCATAAGTAAATCAGCTAATGATAAATCTAACAGTATTATACTCACAGATACGTTTATAAGAATAAAATTAAAACATAATAAGCATTCAAAACTTAAATAGTATAAGGATTCCAGTAACTATTTACGGGTATAATAACCGAGGGTAAATACCCAAATCTTTACAAAATACACCAATGTACTGACTGTAAATAAAAACCAGAGCCGTAATATTAACCCACAGCAGTGCAAAGAAAATTATGCAGGAAGGCTTACAGCCTGTTCAAGTTTTTATAAACACATTAATAATTACAAACAATATCTTACACTCACGGTCGAAGTCGGAGAGCCCTGCGTAAGAGCTAGGGTATTAACCCACGATTTGCTTAACATAAAAACAAACAACCAAAAACCATGAGGGTCGATAAGGGCCACAACGAGCAACCCATCGCAATCCCTTAAGGATTCACACACAGTGGACAAGCCATGGAGAGACCTAGGCTTACCATGGCCCGTGTTACCGTAACCCTCATTCCTTTTGTATGCAGAGGAGGGTAACAGGTATACCTGCAAAACAGTTTTTCAGCCGACTATTAGTTTTTTTATTAATGCAAAAGATTCATAATAACATTAATATTAACTCGGCTTTAAAGAAAACATTTACACCTGGTTACCTTAGCAGTAGAATTTTCCACACAGTGATGCTGCGACCAGTTGGAGCAAGGAACCTGCCTATCGATGGCAAAAGGGGCGACGTTGTTAAACTCGCAACCACTGACAGCAAAAGAAACCTCAGCAATTCGATGGATAGGTCAAACCCTACAGCTGAAATCTCTTTCTTGGCAAATAACCCACCGTCTACAGACAGTATAAGCCACGATACTTTGAAGGAGGATTCACTCTCATGGGGACGACGAAGGGTAAGGACTGTCAGACCAGAGCTCAATTTAAAACAACGGAGGTATCGCAGGGACAAGCATCGAGTCATTCTGCACCCTAATCTCCCACACAATGCAGTAGCTGAGCTCACGAAGAGCTGGAGCAGCAGGAGGACTGACAACAATCAACGCAACAACCAAATGGACGAGGAGGGTTTGCAGAGCGGCCAAAGGCCCGAGGGAAAAGGAGAAATGATAAGTAGGGTTGAGTCAACAGTTATATAACGCCAATGCATGGCTGAAACGCGACCACGTAATACCTAAAATACTTTCCATGCAATGGGTAAAGTTCTAAAGTTCCACGACCTTTCCTTTGACTGATCTTCAAACCAAATCATCGCGTGGAGATCCCATAATGTGTTTTATACCATAGTATTACCTGCAATATGATTTCAACCATATAACGTTAGTTTATGTTTGTAAAACCTTGCACTACAGATATTACTCATTATATTAGTCTCGTATGCATAGGTATAGAGATTTGTGTGAGTGGTAAAGAGTTATAAAAGCATTGGATTATGGTTAGGGCATAGTTGTTGTTAAACTCACAACTATAATGCCGCTTGCTTAGTCTTCAAATGAAGGTGAGTCTATATTTAGGGGTAAGTTAACTTATGTTATTCATCAATTTGATTTTGATTTACTATATTTCATATTATAGATACTTGATTAACAACCTTTTTATTAGTCTTAGAATCCTGATAGTGACAATTAGCCTTTTGTCACTTTCTAGGCTCAAAACATTTATGAAAGATGTTATAAATTAATGATTGATAGGTAGCTTGGTTGTACTTAACCTTCTTGTTTGATAGAATAGTCTTGAAAAATCATAAAGGGGTTAAATAGAATAAGCCTAGAATTGATTCTAGAGGTGAATTGGTTTCTATCCAAATGTCAATTTTGGAAATAGGGTAGCATTCCAAAGCAGTGCAAACCCTTAAACTATTAAGAAAAGACGTGTATGAAACAATAAAACTGTACATGCTTAAAGTAAGAAAACTATAGATCGATACTTGTAATATCTTATAATTTACAACTACAGTCGTAAATCTGAATGTGATGCAATCTAACATGGCATGTTACAGTAACAATGATTAAGAAAAAAATAAACCTTTGATGTTGTAATTTTCTACTATGCTAGTTGTTTATTAAAGAAATAATTATTACATTCTTACTTTTACCTTCAGTAAGAACATTTGATGGTTTCATACTCTGTAGACTTGTTAAACCCTATGTTTCTGTATAGAAAAGTTAACTGCCATCTCTATGTGAAGAACTCCATTTTTTCTAGCTTTAGGTCTCAAAGGAAACTGAGTAAAAGTTTTACTGTCAGAAGCGTGGTAAATCTGTCTAGCATGCATGTACTTTCACTAAATAAGTTATTTACAGCAAATCGTATTGTAAACTTCCGAGACTTGTCAACTGCGACCCGTACATCTTACCTGTTTACCTGAAATAGAAGAAAACCGCTGCATTAGCCCGAAAGCTAAGTAAGCCTAGTCCTTCATGACAAACCCACCTTGTGTCGCAAACGGAAAAACAATCAGTAACTAAAAAGAAACTACTCTTTAAAGTGAAGTATACTCAAAAGATCATTCAGTTACATCTCTAGTAACATAAAACTAATCAAACAGTTAATGACTGCATTAAATGAGAATTTATGTTATTTTAAAAATTTTAAATTTTTCGAAATTTTTGGGGTTATGACATGTGATATCAGAGCATGGTTCAAATACTAGGCCTTGATGTGGCCCAACTAGTTTCTGTAGAATGGTAAAAATAACATACTAACTTGTATTTTGTTTTATGTGAAAGGCAGAAAAATTCTTTTTTTCTGAATCTAACAGGTAGGTATGGAGAAGTTAGGAGAATATGCTGAGGAGGAGTCTCCAAACACTGAGACAAGACAGGTGTCTAGAGAACCTGTGATAGAGGAGGTAACTGCTCACTCCTCAGAGCTGATGCACACTATAAAGAATTTAAAGACTGAAATAGAATCAGTCAAGAAGGACAATTAAAGGATTCTGAAAACTCAAGAGGAGTTAAATCAAATTTTGATGGAAAAATTCCAGACAGAAGGGAGGAGTAAAAGATCTGAATCTGAGGAAGCTAGTCATCAGAAAGGATCTAAAAATATGAAACTAGCTAAGGTTGAGAGCAACTCATCGTCTGAAGGGCTCAGGGAACAACAAAGCTACTACACTAATAGTGACAGTAGTGAAGCTGAGTTGTATAACAGAAAGAAAAAGTACAGGCCATATGAAGAGATTTCCGGGGAGTTCAAAAAAATAAAGCCCCCAACTTTCAACGGAGAGACTGAAAAAGGGGAAGAGGCAGAGTCCTGGTTATTTGGGATGAGAAAATATTTCCAGATATACAACTATTCAAATCAGCTGAAGGCGAGAATGGCCATCAATAATCTTTCTGGAAAGGCAGATATATGGTTGCAAGATCTGAAAAGAGTTAAGGGAATCAAGGAAAAAGAAGTCAATTGGAGTACTTTTAAAAGGTACTTCAAGAAGAAGTTTCTGTTCGAACAATACTATGAAGAAAGGGCAAAAGAATTTTATGAGTTAAAGTTGGGATCCATGACTATGAAGGACTTAAAAAGTAAGTTCTTAAGTCTGTTAAGGTATGTGCCGTATTTAGTTGATGAGAAACCTAAAGTACAGCAGTTTCTCAGCTCCCTGCCATATCATATAAAGGGCAGAATCGAATATGATAACCCCAAAACTCTGGAAGAAGCCATGCGGAAGGTTAATTTCTGTTTTGAACAGAACAAAAAGAAAGAAGGAATAGCCAACTGGAAGGCTAAAAAGAACAGTAATCAGCCTGAGTTCAAGAAAAAAGAGTTTGTACCCAAGAAATTTTTTAGGAATAATAAGAACAGAAATCATTCTAATGGTAAAAACTTCCAAGGAAACAGAAATGGTGTTCCTAATAATTCCAATAATTCCAATAACTTCAAGGGCAAGGAAGCTTCGAACAATCATGGAAATTTTACTAAGAATTTCGAGCGGAAGGAGCCTGTTAAGTGCTGGGAGTGCAATCACCCGCACTATGCTTCAGTCTGCCCAAATCAGAAGAAGCCAAACAACAATATTCATACTATACAAGATGAAATGACTGTTGGAGATTTTGCAAGGACTATGCCCCGAATCAATGCAGCATTGGAGAACCGCCAAGCTGATTATCAAACTTCCATGGTGGAAGTAGAAGGTATGGTTAACCAAACCCCTGTAACTATTTTAATAGATCCAGGTGCTAGTCTTAGTTACATTTCACGTAAGATAGTAGAAAAGTGTAATTTGACTGTTGAAAAGTTTGATAACTCCTGGTTAGTTCAATTAGCCACGGGGGAAAAAAGGAAAGTAACCTGTTATGTTAAGGAGTGTGCTTCAGTTATGAATGATTTTAAAACTACTGTTAAGTTAAATGTTCTGCCACTTGGCTCGTATGACTTATTAATTTGTATGGATTGGTTAGAACAACACAGGGTAGTTTTAAACTGTTTTGATAAAACATTTACGTGTGTAAATAATAATGAACCACCAGTAACAGTTAAGGGTGTTCCTAGGAAAACTGTAATTAGGCAGATTTCTGCCTTACAACTAAAAAGAGCAGTCAAAAAAGGGTGCAAAGCCTATGCTGTAACTATTACAAATGAGGCAAATAAATCTGAAAAAGATAAAATAAAAATAGAGGATATTCCTGTGTTAAACGAATTTACTGATGTTTTTCCGGAGGAAATTCTAGGATTACCTCCTAGGAGGGAACTGGATTTCACTATTGAGCTGGTACTAGGTGTTGTACCTAGCTCGAAAGCTCCGTATCGTATGAAAATTTTGGAACTTAATGAATTAAAATCACAGTTAAAGGAATTAATAGATAAGAAGTATATTCGACCTAGTGTTTCCCCTTGGGGAGCACCAGTAATCTTTGTTAAAAACTTAAGACAGAACTATGCGACTTTCATAGATTACCGTCAACTTAATAAAATGACAATTAAAAACAGATATCCGTTGCCCCGCATAGATGATCTGTTTGATCAGCTGCGTGGAGCTACGGTGTTCTCTAAGATAGACCTGAGATCAGGATATCATCAGGTAGGAATTAAAGAAGAGGAAATTTTCAAGACAGCCTTTAGAACAAGGTATGGACATTACGAATTTGTCGTAATGCCATTTGGGCTTACTAATGCCCCAGTTGTCTTTATGTGTCTGATGAATAACATAATGCATGAATATTTAAATAAATTTGTTGTTGTATTCATCGATGACATCTTAATTTATTCTAAAAATGAAGCGGAACATAAGGAACACTTACGGATAGTCTTACAAGAGCTGCGAGAGAAACAGCTCTTTGCGAAGTTCAGCAAGTGTGATTTCTTTAAGGACTAAATCCAGTACTTAGGTCACGTAGTGACTAAGGAAGGGATTTCCATGGATCCTGAAAAGATTCGGGCAATTGAAGATTGGCCAGTTCCAAAAGACGTAACAGATGTTAGGTCCTTCATGGGAATTACCGTTTACTACCGGAGATTCATTGAAGGTTTTTCAAAAATAGCTAATCCAATCACTTCCTTGCAAAAGAAAGGCAAGAAATTTGATTGGAACTTAAAATGTGAAAAAAGTTTTAAGAAATTAAAAACTCTGTTAACAACTGCGCCTATTCTAAGAATAGCAGATCCTAATAAGGATTTTGTGGTATGCACTGATGCTTGTAATGATGGTTTAGGCAGAGTGCTGACTCAGGATGGGCATGTCATTTCCTATGAGTCTAGGAAGTTAAAGATCCACGAAAATAATTATGCCACTTACGATTTGGAACTTGCTGCTGTTATTCATGCCTTAAAAATGTGGCGACACCACTTAATAGGCTGAAAGTTTACTTTAATGACTGATAATAAGGGTTTGAAATACCTTTTAGATCAGCCCAACTTAAATGCAAGGCAAGCAAGATGGTTAGCCTTCTTAAGTGAATACGATTTCGAAATTCATCACATAAAAGGAAAAGAAAATAAGGTGGCTAATGCTTTGAGTAGAAATGCAAAGCTGAATTTTACAGCAGCAATCAGTACTTATGCTTCTGATTTAAATGAACAGCTGACGGAAGAGATAAAATTGGATGAAAATTATCAAAAATTACAAGTTACAGCTAAAGAAGAACCTACAGAAAGTTTAATAAAGGGTTACAGTCTAAATAAAGATGGATTTTTATTGTTTAAGGACAGATTGTATGTGCCTAATGTGCCTAAGGTTAAATTGCTAATTCTGGATGAAGTTCATAAAACCCCTTACTCAGGGCATCCAGGCTACCAGAAAACTGTCACCATGTTAAGAAAAGAATATTTCTGGCCTAATATGAAGTCTGAAGTAGTTGAATATATAGCTAGATGTTTGGACTGTCAACAAGTGAAAACAGAACACCAACATCCAGCTGGTTTATTGCAACCCTTGCCTATTCCTAGTTGAAAGTGGGAGATAATCAACTTAGATTTCATTACTGGATTACCCAGAAATCAGAATCAGAACGATTCCATTATGGTGGTGGTGGACAAGTTAAGTAAAGCAGCACACTTCATTCCTGTCAAGACTACCTACAAGAATGCCAATATAGCAGATATATTTCTAAAGCAAATTTTTAGGTTACATGGAGTACCTAAGGTTATTATTTCAGACAGGGATCCTAAATTCACAGGGAATTTTTGGAAATCCTTGTTTAAAGGCTTAAACACAACACTGAATTTCAGCACCTCTTTCCATCCTTAGACAGACGGACAGACAGAAAGAGTAAATCAGGTGTTGGAAGATCTGTTAAGAATGTATGTTAAGGATCAGGTAGGTAAGTGGGAGGATTATTTGCATTTAGCAGAATTCGCTTACAATAATAACTATCAATCCTCAGCCAAGTTTAGCCCATTTGAAATTCTGTATGGGCGTAAATGTAACACTCCTATCTCCTGGAATAATCCAGTAGATAGATTGGTGTTAGGGCCTGAATTATTGAAGGAAATGGAACAGATTGTGAAACAAGTGCAGGAAAACTTAAAGGTGGCACAGGATCGACAAAAGAGCCAAGCAGATTTAAAAAGAACTCCTAAAGAGTTCCAGGTGGGTGAACACGTGTTCATAAAGGTAAGACCAAAGAAAATCTCCCTAAGACTGGGGAGTTGTGCAAAACTAACACCACGTTATTGTGGTCCGTTTGAAATTCTATCCAGAATTTGTCAAGTTGCATATCAGTTAGCGTTACCACCTAATTTGAAAGTGCATAATGTTTTCCATATTTCTGTTCTGAAAAAATATGTTCATGATGCTACTCATGTAATTGATTGGAATGTTGTACAGGTAGAACCAGAAGGAGAAGTTCTGGTGGAACCGGACTGTATCCTCGAGAGGAGGGAAATTACTCTGCGGAACCATGCCATTGGACAGGTGAAGGTGCAATGGAAGCACCTTAGTCCTGAAGAAGCTACCTGGGAACTCGAAAGTAAGATACGAGAAGCATACCCGAATCTGTTCCAGGAGGTTCCAGAGGATGAAGAATAAGTAACATCGAGGACGATGTTCCATTTTAAGGGGGTGTGTATGTCACATACCCCAATTTTATAAAATTATGTAAATGGTTTTAATTATATTCCTGAGACATTATATTAAATTTAATGCTAAGTAGGAAATTGATGACTCAGCAAAGTCAATAGAATTGGAATGTAATTCAGAATATTTTTATTATTAATAAATAAATTATGGAGACAACAGCATGGGAGAGCTGTTAAAAAGAGGTTACTGGTCAAACTGGTGGATGGAACTAGGTGGAAGGCAAAAGACAAGTGGCAGCATCCTCAAACACTTCCTAAGTTGCAGGTGGCAACATCCCTACATTTGGGGTCATGATCCCCCAAGAAAGTGGGATCAGAGCAGGTGGCTCATTAAATGACAGTTAACCCAAAAAAGACCTAGGCAATATTTTAAAAGTACTCAATGAAGAGAGCTGGGGCTACTCAGATATTTTTCCAGAGAGAATTCATTCAGGTGAATGTTATTCAGGAAATTCATTGAGGAAGAGGGAAATACAGTAAGGAAGTTGTTCTAAGAGGATTGTTGCAGTAACTTGATTTCATTACAGCTTTTGGGCTAAGAGGATTGACTGATAGTTCTGAGTTAATACTGAGTTTGAAGACTGGTATCTGACTTTGTTGCACCTAGTTCTAGCCAAGGAGACCAGAGAAAGCTCGGGGGTCCTGAGGAGTCGCTATCTGAGCACTCTCGAGGAGTTGGTAGGGAGGAACGACCTCCCATTGTTGTTGTTGTTCCAGTTTAAACAGGTTCTGTCACTTATCTCTTTATGTTTAATGAGTATGAATGGATGCATGTTATGTTTATATTATATGATTGAAGAGTTAGTTAGTTAGTAATGTGAGTATCTCAGGTTACTAGTAGTTAATCTGTTGCTGAGTTAAAGAATTACTGTGTTTTTCCACATCTGGGTTCACCAGACCGTACTCCAGCACAGTATCTCGGTATTGGGAAGTAGTATCCTTCTGAACCGAGCTTTTTATTTAGTTACTTTCAGTAACTACAAGTGTCTCACAAATTCATAAGTTATTTTCCTATATTCATAAAAACTACTTCCTAGTACTGTATTTTTGTTTCTAGTAAATTTTACTGTAAAAGATAGATAGTAGAAGTTATACTAGGATTCTTACTGTTTTACTATATAGTTTCCTTCCTTGTATTCGGATGACTTCATTTGTTAAGAATAAACGCAAAATAGGAATTAGCTATATAATATTTAGATACTATTGTCAACTATTCTGGACTAGAGGCTATGAATGTTTGTAATGTTTTTCATTTTATTATTTCCTTCTTAAGACAGAGTTCAAATAATAAACAGAGCTATTATTTCATTTATTCAGATTATGGATAAATGATAGTGTTGTACTTATAAAGTAAACCCTAGTTAGAGTTAATTTAAAGTCTGTGTATGTATACAAATACATATTATAACTAAGAAAAACAATTTATTTACAAAAGAAAATAGAGTTAATTAACAAGTACTATGCTCAATAAACTTACGAAAAATAAACTAAGAATATTAAAATAAAATCTATAGTATTCACAGAGAGTTAAATAGTTATGTAACAGTAAACTTTTATGTAATATAAGAATAATATTACTATTAACATAGGTAGCATTTTATTTCTGAAAGTAAATCTTAGAATTATTTGAGCTATAGTATAAGTCTACCGACAATACTTAGTTAATTGCAAAAAGAAGAATTTAAAACCCTATATTATTATCAGGGTATAAACAATACAGCATTTACATTTTCTTATTAATAAGAAGATTAAATTATAAACAAGATAATAACACCTCTTTTCAGTTTTCAATCAAGAGTTTATCTATGCAGGAAGAAAAGACAGAAGGACAGAATGCTCTGCAGTCGAGCTTAACTGCATACCTTAAACTTAATCAGTAACCCTAATGTTACAGCTGCCTTCTTAATTTAATCTTTAACATTAAAATAAATAAGAACAGTATTATTATCCTTCATTGCAATTTAGGGTTAAACCCTATAAAATCTCTTTCTATTCATAAGTAAATCAACTAATGATAAATCTAACAGTATTATACTCACAGATACGTTTATAAGAATAAAATTAAAACATAATAAGCATTCAAAACTTAAA